>CM030358.1:22554932-23154932 GCA_017893485.1 Hemerocallis citrina
TTTTACCAAATTACACAAATCTTAAACATAAACAGAAATTTACTTACGAGGGGGTGAAAAGATTTGGACGTTTTCTTGCTCGTTTAGGATGCTTTGGGGGTAGCTTGAGTTAAGCCGGAGAGGGGAATATTATCTTCGTCTATTTCTTCTTCTTCCTCTTCTTGGATTTCATCGATCGGTGGAGATGGGTCCCTTCTTCTTCACTGTCTTTCTTCGTGTATAATTGGACATGGTCGAGATTTTGTAGCCGCTGTCTTCCACCAATCTGTTTGATGCACGGGACTGGACAAGATCGCATCAATTCTGGTGCCTTCGCCGACGAGATCTGCTTGTACTTGACATGACTCAAGAATTTTACGCGCGAATACCTTCAGCGGTTCGGCTACGTTACTTTTCAATACTTTCGTGCATTCTTTTGCTTGAATCCATGTTTGGGCCATCTACACAAAAACGAAATGAACGTGATAATAAATTGAATAATTAAACGTAGTAATAAATTCAATGTAAATATGAACAAGCAACTTACAACACTCTGAAGCAATGGTGCCTTCGGTTGAAACGTTGGCAGATTAACCGAGTACGTGTCTGCTGGATCGGTGGCATGTCTACGTGTCGGTACTTCGACCCCAGCTGGGAAATGACTTGTTGGGGAAATGTAGAGGCGGGTCATTCTCCTATACCACGTCATGTAAGAGAAATGGGTCGATGCTTTGAATGGTGGAATATTCGCAATTACATGATCGAGACGATGATTCCAAATATCCACGTGTATGTGTAATGAAGCTGCCCAATCGTGAGCTGCTTGTCGACCCATACTGGTGACACTGTGTAGATCGGCATTGTACAATTGATGGACCGGTATATTCTGATGCAATCCAAATTGACGAAGTACTCTATCTGGAAAATAGGCCTCAACTATACCAAAGTGAATAAGCGGTGCTTTTGTCAACCAAAGTTGAGGAGCCGACGTACAAACTGAAGGTAATCTCGCTATACGTTCCTCGATATACGATTGCCACTTAACACAATCATCTTGCAACTGGTCAAGCTCTCCCGGTAATATGAAAGGCACTTATTTGGGCTCGCCTTCCACGTCAACGAACCCGTCCAATACACACCTTGAGATGGCCTCATGTTCACGTCCTCGGGAAGGTTCGACCTGTAGAACCCCGTATTTTCAAAATATTATTTTAATATTTGAAAATGAATTAAAATGATTTACTAGAAATTTAATAAATATTTTCTAGAAGATTTATCTTTTTACACGTGCGAAACTCGTGCAAATAATTTTGGTGTAAATATACGATTTTATATTTTTCATAAGTTCTCATACTTACTATGGAGTGTATTCTAAGTTTTGGGATTTTTCTGAATAAAGAAACTATTTTTACAAATATCTCGAAAGAGAGGGGCTTTTATGTAAAAAGTCGTTTGGATCTTAAATAAACTATGAAAATTCGTTTTTACTGATATTTTGGTTTCCCATGGTTAGCATTTAAATTTAAATATATTTATATTTTATTTAAAGTCGATTTGGTGAAGATTTAGTCAAAAAGGGTGTTTTTGCAAATAAGGAATTCATGTAGAACTTTGTGCAAATATTTTTTGGAAAGTAAAAGTCAAATATTTTGATTGAAAAATATAATATGTATTATTAGATATTATTTCGGATTTTTCTGGATTTTTATGAATATTTTATGAGGTATTTGCAAATATTACAAGAGGGAGGGCTTTTGTGCAAAATCGCCACCCTGAGTGTAAATCCGGAATTTTCTTATCTCTGAGCTGTGCTGGGTTGTTGAAAAACTTAGTGGTAAAAGGATTTTGTTTAGTTTTGATTTATTTAACTTATTTTAACTAAGGAAGGTTATATATGTGAAGTAATAAATTGAAAAAGGACTATTTTGCAAAAGTACTTCAAAACCCTAATTCCTTTCGATCCCGGCCTGTATAAAAGAGGACGTGCAGCCGTCATTCGCTGCATAACTCAAGATTTATTATATTATTATTTTCTTGGTGATCAAGAGGAGGATTTTGGGATCTCGCAAGAGGAGAGGCTTTCTTGTTGGATCTCTTCGTTCCTAAGGTGAGTGACATTGTTTTGTTTTGTTTGTTTTGTGAGTGATATAAAAATTGTTTTGTTGTTTTGATCTATGTATGCGAGTGACAATGTTGTTTTGATTTGATGTTGTGAATGATATGGATCTTATATTGTGGTATGATTCATGTGAACAATTGTTGTTGTTTGGACCATGTATGTAAAATCTATGAATGACTAGTAGATCTTGGTTTATAAAATTGCGTTGCTAAAGAGCATGTTAAGATTTGAGTATGGTTATGAACGGATGGTTGAACATCTGGACATTGAGTTTATAAATCAGATTTTGATTAAGAGTTGTGAAAGAAATTTAGTTTTGAGTAACCTTAATGGAAGAATTAGTAATTTAGAATATGAGACTTGAGTTTTGACATATTTGATGTTTTGAGTAATATATCCATAATGAGGATTTGTTGAGATTTGTCATTTTACCTGAATACGAACTATTTTTCACCAACAAAGAATCCTTAGAAAAACTTCAGTTTTGATTTTTTTGTATTCAGACCTAAATTATGAAAACTGTAGGCCGACAGTCGACTGGTCTACGATTCAGTCGACTGGTACGACCCTACTGTTGTATCTTCAGTTCTTTTGAAATCCCCTCTGGACAGTCGACTAGACTCTTATGCAGTCGACTGGTGTCCTGAGATCTTTATTTTGTAAAATTATTTCAGTCCTTTCTGGACAGTCGACTAGACTCTTATGCAGTCGACTGGTGTCCTGAGATCTTTATTTTGTAAAATTATTTCAGTCCTTTCTGGACAGTCGACCTATGACATCTTTAAGTCGACTTATGTTACTTAGAATATTTTAGTGAAAATCATTGGAACTTGTCTCGGGTAAGTCGACTGGTAGCTTTTCAAGTCGACTTATATGACTTAGTTAATTTTCTTAAAAATCTTGGATATGGTCCTTCTGGATAGTCGACTTACCACAGTATGAGTCGACTGGTACTGATGGATTTTTGTAACTTGAGTGTTCTTTCGAATGCTTGGCTTTCAGATAATTCAGTCTATACCTTGCCTTCAGTTAAGCATTTAATTTGAGATATTCAGTTGAGCTAATTTTGTTTAGTGGAAAGTTGATTAAGACTTTTGAGTTTGAGTCTCTAGAGGTGTGTGATCCTAGTATACCGGTGTTGAGTTATTTTGTTGAGGCCCGTGAGGCATTTCAGTTAGTCAGTTTTGAATTTAGGCCGGTAGGGTACACCAACTCTAGGAGATTCGTTAAGTAATTAAATAACCCAAAAATGATAAGGACAGGCACTAGTGGTGATATGATGAATGGGAACATGGGTTATGCACCTCAGTATGGCTTTCGGTGTGGGATTTAATATCTGGAATTATCCAAGTATCTTACTTAGGGTGTGGGATTCATCTCCGGAATTATCTCAGGTAAATTACCTGCGGTGTGGGATGTATCTCCGGAATTATCCAAGTAGTTACTTCGGGTGTGGGATTGATCTCCGGAATTATCGGAATCGAGGCGACGCACATGGGGTATTCATGTGATGAGGGTCATTGTTTCGGTGTGGGATTTAATCTCCGGAATTATCGAAGTAACTTACCTTGGGTGTAGGACTCATCTCCGAAATTATCTCAGGTAAATTACCTGCGGTGTGGGATGTATCTCCGAAATTATCCAAGTAATTACTTACGGTGTGGGATTGATCTCCGGAATTATCGGGGCAAGGGCTAGTACTCACAGTTTATCTTTATCTCGTAGTAGTCATCGTGTTAGGAATAGTTGCATAGCGGGGATTGAACCCAATAATGTGAAGATGTTAAGGGCTTGCACCGAACCTATGTAGAATGGGATGCATAGACTTCAACAAGTATGTATTAGAGAGTCTGCATATAGAATTCGTGTTGTCCTGACTTGGTTTTATGCATGTGTTTTCCAGTTTTCCTACACTTGACACTTAGACTAGATGCACTTGTTGTTTTCATTCTATGATGTTTCTATGCTTTACATCTTCGTTATTCCTCATTCATTTAGCATTGTGGTTAATACATGTTGTTGATGACCTTATGTTTTACGATTAAATTATGTTGTTTGTGTTTTATGTCACTCACACCATTTTTGGCTGACCTCTTTAGTTTTGGGGGTTAGGGATCATCTCTAGCCTCATATGTTATAGGTTGTTGCTTAGAGTTTGGAGGTTGGATGCTTGAGATAGTTTTGGAGACAAACTGATGTAATAGAGCTTTGTGTAAAATTTTAGTAAAAGAAGTGTTGTGAAAAGAAAATTGTAATTCAAGGTGTTTGTAATTCCGCTGTGTTTGAAAGAGATGGTTGTAATAAAAGTAAGCAATAAAATTATTCGTGTTTTGAGCTATGTGTACTATTACATTGAAGTTGATGCTGGGATTGTGCCACGTATTTTCTAAGTTATTATATTAGAAATTTAGGGCGCTACACGACCACTTTGGTGACTGCTTCGCCACAACGGGACGGCCGATGTGCAGTCGTTCCCAACTCCACACCTGGAGCATCAACATTAGTCCATTCATTTGCTTGGCACCAAGAGAGCAATTGCACAATGCGCTGATACAAGGTGGCCAACGCAGCACTCCCCTAACTATACCCCCAACTGTACCAAGATCGGCTATTAGTGGTATGTACATTAACGGAACGGAATCTCCGGAGGAGTTTAGGAACATTACACCTCCGAACAGTGTCATTATGTATGCCCGACAGTAACAATGTACCTACAACTCCGTATAGGCATTACTCAACGTACCGGAGAATTTTTCCTTCAACCATTTCAGCCTCAACGATTTGCCTACAAGGGCTGATCGATCCACCTCTACACCGAGATACTCGTGGATAATGAACTCAGGCTCAAAGTCCATTGTGCCAGTTACGGTCTCTCCATCAATTGGCAAACCCATTATTACAGCAACATCTTATAGTGTCACTGTCGTCTCGCCGACCGGCAAGTGAAAACTATGCGTCTCGGGGCGCCATCTTTCGAGAAGAGCTGTTAATAAGGTTCGGTCCGCCTTAATGGAGCTTATCAACCCTATGCCGTATAAGCCACATTGCTGTAATATCTCATGTATAAGGGGATGCATCTCTAACGTGTCGTGCCCCCTAAAATTACACTTCGAAGAGTTTCCTTCCCAAACGGCTTTTGATCGATGCTGGCTTTGTAGAGTCAGAAGCTTTGGGTCGATCGGACCGGGAACCATCGAAGGAACATATGAGGAAGAAGATGGTCCCGGCTGACTAGATGGAGAGGAAGGGCCAGGTTGATTTGGAGGAAGAGGAGGCGGGCCCATTTGAGTTTCCGAAGAAGAAGAAGTACTGGCCTCAACCTATACCAAAAAAATTGAAATTCAACATATATATTTATAATTTTCTTGATGTTAAAATTAAACATACGAAATTAATGTCAAATCATCTTACATTGGTTCGTCTCTGTCCACCAAGGTGCGTTCTTTTGGGAGGTTGTCCGTGACATGTTCGTGGACCTTCTCGAGTAGTTGGAGGTCTACTACTACTCCCTTCTTCGGGATTACCCATTGTCCATGCCATATCCTATATCAAATTGAATTCTACATGTTAGATAATATATGTTAACAAATTTAAGTTAAAATCGCTATAAATTACTTATACAAAGTCCCCTCCTTCTACACTCCTATTACTCAAAATTTAACTTAACAATGTCTAATTTCCAACATTGAAATATCAAACATTATTACTCAAAATGTAAAAATGTCTAATTTCCAACAATTAATTTCGAATAGAGTACAACTTTAGACCCAAATCAAACCCTGGACCCAAAATCACACCATTTCGAATAGAGTACAACTTCCAGCAATTAATTTCTAATTTCCAACATTGCAAATCAAACCGTAGACCCAAAATCACAAAAATTATATAGCATAAATAACGAAGGCTTACAAACGATTGTAAGGTGGAAGTAAGAAGTCGACGACAAGCACCACGAGCCTCTCCTTTCGACAATTTGGGGGAAACCCTTTATGGGTTAAATAGGCGATTTTTTGGGGAAATTGTATACTCAGATGAGTGTTTTGGGAGTGAAGAAAAGATTCGACCAAAAATTTCGAGAGATTGGGATGCTTAGAGGGCGGAATCGAAGACTAGGGTTTGGGGGTTTGGGTTAAAATCGTTGGATTTAGTTTTTCGGAGATAGGAAAAGTGAGATAAGAGTGAGATAGCAAGCTTTAATTAATAAAAGCCCAAACGACACGCGTTAACCCGGTTAACGCGCCTAGTATAAAGAGGCACGTTGACTGAGTTAACGTGTGTGAGTATCTCAAACTTCCAGAAAGTTTCAACTTTCTGGAAAAATTGAAATCTCAACAGTCGTTAACACAGTTAACGGCCTTGGTAAAAAATGGCACGTTAACTGAGTTAACGTGTGTGAGTATCTCAAATTTCCAGCACATTACTTGGGGCCTTTTGCCTACATCCCTTTTGTCCACCTATCACGCTAACCCTCGTTAGCGCGTGTGGTTTAAACAGGTACGCTAACGAAGTTAGCGTATCTATAAATTGGTGATTTTTTCGCAAACACTCTATTTAAGGGAAAAGTGTTATCCCCTAATACACGCTAATTGAGAAAACACGAAGAAAAGTACTAGGCGTGTTAACTCAGTTAGCGACAAGGAGTTTTTGGTATTAAATTTTCAAACAGGGACAGTTTCATACATACTTAGAAAAAGGGGGATAGTTTGGTTAAAAAATTCTTTTAATATTCTTTGGGGAAATTTTGGATTTTTTTTCCACATCCTGCATGAAATTGGCCTAAAATAAATGAGTCTCTGATTTTATCATTAGGGTTCGATGGCAGCAGAGAGGCAGCAAGCAGAGTGAACCAACAAGTAAGTTGCCCTCGAATGTTCATTGATATATACCATAATCAAGATTTTCCTATTGGTTTGTTTCTTTTTTATTTTCAATTTGCAACTTTTGTTTGCGATTTTGTGGCTATTTGAATCCAAGTGAAAGTGACATGCAGAATGATGTATACACATTTTTTCTCCCTTTTTCTGAGTAACGATTGATGGATCATACTAGAACTCATAGAGACATACCAGAAAATCTGTATTTATACTTCAATTTCATCTTTTTTCACTTTAGGGTTGTCAAAAGTAATGTTGGAGAAATAAAGGGTTGAACTTGCTTGGCATAATTAATCTTAGAGGAGTTGTCACCCTATGTAAAGGTGTGAGGATTGAGGAGGGTAGATATCCTTCTTGAATCTTAAGTTGTGGAGATTGTGGCTATTTGAAGTAGCATGAGATGAAGATGATTTGAAATTTTGGTTGGCCCTGCCGTGGAGGGAAGAAGGTCTGCCGGAATGTGGGCCTTGGCTGGCTTGATCGGGGCTGCCGTGGAGGTGTGGTTTGCTTGGTTGGAGCTGCCATATGGACTGCCGGAGTGAGGGCAGTGAAGGTGTTGATGGTTAGGAGTGAGGAGAGAGATTTGTGGATAAATTTGAATTTCAAATTAGAGTTTTTGAAATTCAAATTTAGATTTGGGTAAAGATTTGGATGATTGTTGCATTTCAATTTAGATTTTAAAATTCTAACATATTTGGAGAGGGAGATTTGGTTCATTTATGAAATTCAATGTAAATTTTTGAATTTCAAAATATGTGTGAAGGGGGAGATTAATTTGAATTTTGAAATTCAAAGCACATTTGAAGGGGGGGGGGGGATTTGGATCATTTTTTAATTTCAATTTAGATGTTTGAAATTCAAATCATATTTGGAGAGTGGAGAGAAGGAATTTGGTTGACATTTGAATTTCAAATAAGATTTTTTTGAAATTCAAATTATGTATGGGGAGCAATGGGCTTAACTGTGGGATCTCCAATGATTGGCTGCCACGGCGGAGGTGTTCGTCGGTGGGGAGTTCATCGGGAGTGTCGGATTGTCTATTGAGAACAATGGCTACTGTTGATGGTTGGATTTGACACAATCGGAAGATGGCATCGTGGTGGGGTTGGATTGGTGGATTTATCGGGTGAAAATGGTGCATGCCGCCAAGAGATGGTGGCTATGGTTGTTGCCAAAGTGGACGTTCGGGGGAAGGTGGAAGGAGTTTCTGGGGTGGAGAGAAATTTTTTGATGGAATTCGAATTTCAAATTAGATTTGTTTGAAATTCGATTTACATCTGGTAGGGATGGGTGGGAGAACATGGGCTGATGCTTTCATCTACAAGTTTAGCTAGGGGAGGGACTAATTTATGTTGTAGGCTTAGGTATTGTTCTTTTTTTTGCCTCTTATAAGAGGTTAGATTTACAGTAAGAGCCTCTTGTAAGAACCTCTTTTTGATGTGTTCTTTTTATATAAAAATAACCTCTTATAAGAACCTCTTATAAGAGCCTCTTATAAGAGATTTCTGTTCCATTTTCACCTCTTACAAGAGCCTATATTACCCCAAAGTCTATATTACCCCAAAGTATAAAAATAGTGAGATGAAGGACAAGAAAAGATAAATTCAAATGTTGGATAAATTATGTCTTTCCAATTGCATCACTTTGGATGCCTATCGCACAAAAGTGTGAAAAGTCAAAAAAGAACTATTTTAATGCTATGCTTGCCTATATTTAGGATTTTGGAGTCGAATAATATGCAGTCAAAGGCAGGGGTGGCTATACTCCACCATTTTCCTTCTAAAAAAACAATAGCCAAACAAGTAATCAATTCTTAATTCATCTAGAAATACCAAAATTTCAGGAAGCTCTGATACTTTTGGAGCAAACAAGAACAAGTCTTTTTACAAGAAACAGATCCAGTCATTCGTTACTACATTAAAATTTTTGTCATCTGTACCTACGAGGACTACGGGTAGAAGACATGGAAGGAGGTTGATTTGATGGTTTGCATTAATAACAAGGCTTTATACAAAACATTACAGACCATGATTATAAATCACTAAAAACAGGCATCGACGTGTATTGGAAGTTCATTCAGCCATCATTGTCTCTACCTGTACCTACCTCCTCGTCTCTGTTCATAATTCTGCTAAATGCAACAATAAGTAGCAAACAGTGGAATTGGTTCTGAGCTTGCATGGTGATACTTTCTGGCCTTTCAGGTGGGCTTTCCATAAAAATATTTTACTGTGTAAGTATGGGAAGCTCGAAACACAGTGCAGTAAAAGCGATTAACTCAGATGAGGCTAAGTTCGATTACAAATCCAAGGGGACAAAATTGACTTTGGGGTAATATAGACTTTTTAAGTGATAGAAGGCTTATAAGAATTTGAAAGAGGCTACTAGAAGTCTTTTAGGCTTATAAGCGATTTTGAAAAAAAAATGCTTATAAGAGGTAAAAAAAGAACGCTAAAAAAACTCTTGTAAGAGGTGGACTACCTCTTACAAGAGGTAAATCGCTTATAAGAGGAGAAAAAGAACACTACCTTAGATATGTAATTTTTTTCCGTTGTTCCGTTTTAGGAACAGATAGATGTATATTATTTGTAATACCTGTTTCGTTAATTATTTATTAATGAAGCGGTGACGCGGTCACCTTTTTTTTCAAAAAAAAAAAGATGATTTGAAATTTTGATTATGGATTAGCAAAGAAGAGGAAGGTGTGAACAAAGGTTTCTGCTTTCTACAAAGGTCTTATAAATTGTGTTGGGAGTCGAAAGTTAAAAAAAATGATATAACTAATTCAGAGGGGTTGAGTTATATGTTGAGATCATTTTAGTGGTAGATGGTGAAATGGAAATGTTAAGAACATTTAAAGCAATAATAAAGATAAACACATCATAGAGATAATACTACTAGGGTTTAAAAGTTCTCACCTACAATTCAAGTTAGAAATGTATTCCAAGAGTCAGAAAAGAAGCCTGCGAATGTGCAGACTTATTAGATCTTCGAAGAAACACCTATGTTGGATACTCAAATAAGTAATTGTGGCTTATTACCATTCACATTTATGAACATTAGCGTAACTCGAATTCATTTCACTTTGGGTAATCAAACAATTCCACATGTTATTCAACACAAACAATATTCTCTTCTATTTGTATAAATAAAAATAAATTAAAAAAAAAGAAAAAGAAAAAAAAAATTATCTTTACAGTAATTGAAGAAAATTATGAAGCAGCCGAGTGAATATTATTCCTCCTCTTCTCTGGTTCTGAAAGATTCTTAAGGGAGGAGGCTAAATGGTGATTCAATCTTGCAATGATTTGTCCTTTGCATGACACTCACATCTAGGTGAGTGGTGAGGATCTTCGAATCTTACCATGTTCCGACTATTCCAGATGAGATGATCCATAAGAGGTGTGAGATTGATGAGGCGATAATTTGCGCAAAGGAGTTTTTTCCCAGAGAGATTAGGGTGAGCCAAAGTAAAAGATCATCAATGGAGTGGAGAAAGTATATGGATTCAATGAACTGGAAGATGTGTGACCAAAGAGGTTTGTTGGTGGGGCATTTGAAGAAGATGTGGTTAATAATTTCTATTGTTTGGGGACAGTGAATACAATTGGGGTTGTCCTGGCCTGTGTATTATGATGAATGTAGTAGGTAGTAAAGAGCTTTAGAAGTTTTCCATAAGAAGAGCTTGATGCTACGGGAGCTTATCAAATTGTTGATATTCGAAAGTAGGGAGTGGGTAGAGGGCTAGGGAGAGATGTCAAGGGTTGTTGTATGGTAAGCCGACTTGACGGAGAATTTGGCGGAAGGAGAGGCAGACCACAAACGGTGATCATTAGAGTTGTTGTTAGGTGGAGGGAGATCGTGAAGTAAAAGGAGGTTATGGGGTAGTATGTTGGAGCTAAGTAGTTAAAATTCCTGAATCGCTAATCGGAAGCTAAAGCGATTATTTTTTTAGCGATTTATAATATTTTAATAGTTAGCGATTTAATCAGGTATAATCGGCCGATTTTAAGTCGCTGATTAACCGATTAAGTCTCCTCCAATTTTCATGCTCGTTTGCATTATTTGGGCTAAATTCGGCTCTAACTCAAGTCCAAATTCAAAATCCAAACCTCTTCTAGTCATTGCGCAAACCCAAATTCGACATGTCGCTCTCTTCTTTTTCCTCGCGCAAACCCAAATCCAAACCCAAACTTATTCTCTTCAAACTTAAACCCAAACTGATTCTCTTATTCTTCCTCGAGCAAACTCAAATTTGACCCGCCATCGCATACTTGACCCGGCCCGCATCTGCTGCACCTCCTCTTACTGCTCGCGGTGCTCCTCCCCCCCTTTTTTGTTTGATGGAACTGACCAACAATTAGCAAACCCAACCCTACCCACATTCAGAATCCAAACTCAACTCAAATCAAGTATTCTCTTCTCTCTCTCTCTCTCTCTCTCTCTTTATATATATATATATATACAGAGAGAGAGAGAGAGAGAGAGAGAGAAATGTTCCGTTGTGCACTCGGCCTTCCCGCCTTCGTATCGATGATCCGAACCGTTCACATTGATCTACACATATAAATTAGTCTAAATATGTAAAATCAAATCATTTGAAATTTATTTGCCCATCAATTGAAGTGTTACAAAATTGTATGACAGAAAATCGTTGTTTTTTATAGTCACATGATGGATGGGCAAATAAATTTCAAATAAGTTGATTTTACATATTTTGACTAATTTATATGTGTGGATCAATGTGAACGGTTTGGATCGTCGATACGAAGGCGGGAAGGCCGAGTGCACACGAGTGCACACAGAGGCCTAGTACACAACGGAACATTTCTCTCTCTTTATATATATATATATATATATATATATATGAAACAATTTTTTCGATTTAATCCCTGATTATTTTTTGTTTAACCGATTAATCACTAATCGCTCATAGTCTGATTAGTTCCAAAAACTAATTTTAACTGCCTAGTGTTGGAGATTGTGTTAAGATTCCACTCACCCAATGTAGTGAAAAAATCGGTAATAGGAGTCATCAATTTTGTCGACATCAACTTCAAGAGGAAGAAGAGCAAGAGGCAGAGGGAGGAGCCATGGGTCATACCATAATGATATGGTCGAGTTGAGCCCGACGCGGCATCATACATTACTCAATAGCAAATGACGTGTGCTAGAGTTAGAAGACCAAAATTCCGAAATCCTAGTTGAGGTCAGGTTAGTCTAGTTAGAAATCTATTTGACTTGGACTATATTCTCTCCATATTGTTTGTTGGGAAATTAGAGAAATACTGGAACAAGATCTTGGGTTGAAGTGCCATACAAAACTTGCTGATGTGTGGCATGTGCCTGTTGCCTAGGCTGCCTGTCTCAACAGTAGCGATGATGGTATTCCAATTCACAATGTGGAGACCCTTGTGCCAGAAAGAGAGGATGTGATTGAAAGCGTTACTATGTCATGCTTCACAATCTCGACGATCACCAATTTAGGCATAAAAGTCCTTCACATTGTGTAAACAGGGTTGAGGAAGAGGCCATGTCTGACCAGAATGACTTCTTGCCAAGGATATTGGCATTCCATGGCCTAAGTTGGTTGCAAATTGAATTGATCAAACGGTTGTGATGGTACACGAGACAACGTTGACAATGATAGGAATGCCCTATTATTCAAAACTTGGATCTGATACACCATAGTTAAAGAGGCACTAGAATTTGATTTTGAAGTCCAAGCTGGAATGTTTTAGGTTCCAATTGAAATGAGATTCAGATCTGTTGATCTAATGCATGTTGCCTGCTCATAAAATCTTGATGGTTTAGCTGAATGGTGAATTTCCAAAATTGAAGCTACACCGATAATAATTGTGTCACCAGCAAAAAGGAGGTGAGATATGGATTGGTTCATATATTGAAGTTGAAACCTTTTATTCTTCCGCGATCACAGACAGAGATGATGAAGGTGCGAGGAGAGTGCATTCGATTAGATAATTGGACTGCAGTTCAGATTTGAGAACCAACCTCTCACCTTGCTACAGTATGCTCTTAGACTCAATTCCTCTGAATTTAATTAACAAAAGTAAACATGAGGGTCCATATAGGTTTCAACTGTCAAACAGTGCATTCAAATACGAACTACAACCAAGGTGACAGGTTGATGGGTGAATATGTGTATGGAATTGACCAATAGAACTTATAAATCAAACTAGTAATAGTAATAATAATGGTATTGGTACCTTATAGTACTTCCTCCATACACAATGCACCATCTCCAACTGAGGATCGGTATCCACTTCCATAATTTTGTTACTGAAGAATTCATTATACCCACAAGCCTTATTGTATCACACATCCCAATGTATTGGAGATCAGAAAATAAATGTCCTACTTGGTGAATACTATGCCATGGAACAAGGAATGCGTGAAATGACATTCAAGCAAATGTCTGACTTCCTTTGAGCTGTGAGCCCAAATGCCTCAATCATATCCAATTTTCCACCCTCACCACCACCTGGAATCTCCTAATCAAAGTAATACAACATTTTGACCAATGGCAACTCCACATTTATCATTCCAGGCTGTTATCCCTACGCACATCCTTCAGCCTGATCCAACTGGTAGGAACTCAAAATCCTCCCCCTTAAAGTTGACTTCCTTCCCTTGAAATCTCTCAGGCTTGAACTCTTCGGCGTCTTCCCAGTAATTGGGGTCTCTCCCAATCGCCCATGCATTGACGTGCACACAAGTTTTTTTCTGGGATATCATAGTCGAGCAATTTACATGTCTTCCGGCACTCTCTGGGGAGAAGTAATGGGACTGGAGTGTGAAGTATGAGAGTTTCTTTGAGTACTAGTTATACGTAGTTGAGCTCTACAGCATGCATGTTTGCTTCTGAGACATTGGCTTGGCCTTTAAAAGCCTCTCTAACTTCTGATTGTATCTTTTTCATCACTTGGGGGTTATTTAGGAGCTCTGATATGGCCCATTGTAAGATTGTTGATGCGGTTTCGATCGCAGCCCAAAACATATCCTGATAACAATGGCAAACATATATAAATACTACAAAATAAAAACTAGGACCTAAACTTATATGCATGTGTTTTCTTTTACCAATTTTAATCAAGGCAGAAAATTTGTTAATCATATGAGAGAATTAATGATGTAGATTATAACATGTGCATGACATGGATGAGTTTGGTTCACAAATAATGAAATTTGATCACGATTCCCAATAGTGAAATTTGATTAAGATTCTCATTTTAGTTTGTTTTCTTTTAATTTATTTAATTCTAACTTTTGATAGTGATCTTGTGGCTCTTACCTAGTGAAGTTTCATGCATTATAACTTTTAAATGAGTAAAAAATGATGCATTTCATGAGAATCAGAGAGCCACTCTTATTATCAGTATTCACAGAAAGAAAAGTCTTATTTATACTTCGATTCTGTATTTTTCTGAGTTTGTTGTTGTTAGGAATTATGTTGGAGAAAGAAAGGGTTGAACTTGCTTGGCATCATGAATCTTTAGAGAAAATGGTAGCACTATATATCCAAAGTAATATATGAGATTGAGATCGAGGAGAGTTGGTAGATATCCTCTTTGAATTGTGTAGATTGTGGCGATTTGAAGTAGCATGAGATGAAGATGATTTGAAAATTTGATCATGGGTTAATAAAGAAGACAAAGATGAAGGCCAAGATATCTATAAAGGTCTCTGTTAAAGTAGTCTTAGTATTAGTCCCACATCTGAAATAAACTTACATTGCTCTTTGTACTCTCCAATATATAGGTGACAATGTATTCAGTTATCCGTATCCAATAAAGTATTTTTTTCTGTCTCCATACTATATTTTAACATGGTATCAGAGGAGGAAAAATATTCACAAAAATTTTTCCACAAAAATTAGGGTTTTCTCTCTTAAAAAATGCAACTGCCTCGTGGTGCGCGCTAATCTGTAATGTGTACCAGTTTTTGATGCCCTTCTCCAATCACTAGCTCTCATTTTTCACCCGTTTTCTTCTTTAGATCTAATCTAGATCTACTCCTATGACGACCTCCATTATTTTAACGATGACTACTCCTACTACAATGGCAACTTCCTCTCCTACAACTGTGAAACCGTTTTCTTCCACTGCTGCCCCTACGGATGAGTCAACCTCCTCCCAATCCACCATTTCTGCTGAAGACTATCCGGACTTTTGCAACATGATGCCTCCTCCTTCTGGTAACTCTGTTCATTCGGGTAATGCTTGTCATGTTTCCTTACATCAATGAATAATTGATTCGGGTGCTTTTAAACATATGACCCCTTTATTGCTTTCTTCATATTCTTTTCTTTCACATTATCATGTGTGTATTGTTGATGGATCACCTGTACATGTTGAAGGGGTGAGAGATATCTCTCTTTCTTCGAGCCTTCATCTTAAATCGGTTTTGCGTATTTCTAACTTTCCTAATATCTTATTATCATTTCCCAAACTTTGCAAAGATTTAAACTGTTCAGTGATATTTTTTCCTTCTCATTATGTATTTCAGGATACTACGATGAGGAAGGTGATTAGCACCGGTCGTGAACAACATGAGTTATATATCTTGGATTCTCCAGTCTCAGCTTTTAGTTCTTCTGCTGATCTTGAATTGTGGCACCGACGACTGAGACATCCTTTCTCTACGACCCTCAAGCACTTCGTTTTAGGTTGTGAGCCTTCAAGATTTCTTGTGAATCATGTGAGTTAGATAAACATCATAGAGTTTTCTACCCAGGATGCATAAATAAACGTAGTGCACATTTGTTTGATTTAGTGCATTCTGATGTTTGGGGCCCTGTTGATTTTCCCACTTTTAATAACTTTCGTTATTTTGTTACGTTTATTGATGATTTCTCTCCGATGACGTGGTTATTTCTTTGGAAAGATCGTTTTGAAGTTTTTAAAGTTTTTCAAGAATATTTCTTCGAGATACAAACACAGTTTGGCACAACACTTAAATATTTTCGTTCTGATAATGCTAAAGATTACATGAGTTCTCATTTTCAACGTTTTTTTCTTAACATGGAATCATACACCAAACTTCTTGTGCCTACACTCAATAAAATGGAGTGGTAGAACACAAAAAATCAACATTTATTTAGCACTGCTCGCTCTCTAATGTTTGAAATGAAAGGCCCCAAGTTTTATTGGAGTTTTACGGTTTTCACTGCATGTTTTTTTATTAACTGAATTCCTACTCCTATTCTTCAAAATCAATTCCCATTCTAACTAGTCTTTCCATCTAGAAATTCTTTTTCGATACCACCTCGTATTTTTGGTTGCACTTGTTTTGTTCAAAATCTCTACCCAGGCATTGATAAACTTGATCCGCATGCTAATAACTGAGTATTTTTTGGGTATTTGCATTTTTCAGATGGTTATCTTTACTATTGCCCTTCACAATTTTTTTTTACCTCAGTGGATGTTTCATTTTTGAACACAAACCATTTTTGAGCATATTCCTTAATACAAACATGATTTACCAAGAGCTGTTGTAGAGTCTTGATTTCCCACCACAACCACCACCACCACCATCACCACCAACAATAACACCATCCCCACCACCACCGCCGCTATCACCATGACCACCACTTCAGGTTTATGTCAGAAGATGTAAGGCTCGTTCAGACTCGACCATCCAAGCAGTACCCTCTGTTGTTCCGCCAGTTCCAAACACTTCTATCAGTAATATACCCAACACAGCTGATTTACCTATTGCTCAACGTAAGGCTAAGCGTTCTTATGCTCACTGCCCTATTGTCCAGTTTGTTTCTTCTTCTAAACTGAACATATCTTTTTGTACCTTTACCTCTTTCTTGGATTCCATAGCTATTCCTAAAAGTGTTCATGAAGCACTCAAGCATCCTGGTTGGATAGCAGCCATGGAAGAGAAAATGCAGGCTCTTCAGCAAAATGGTACTTGACAGTTAGTTCACCTCCCTGTAAGTGGTAAGACAGTTGGTTGTAAGTGCGTATTCACAGTCAAACACAATCCTGATGGCACAGTTGAACGATTCAAAGCTCGCCTTGTCGCTAAAGGATATACACAGAAATTTGGGGTAGATGTAAAGACTTTTTCTCCAGTTGCGAAACCCACATCCGTTCGTGTTCTCATCTCTCTTGCATGCAATTGTTCCTAACCCCTTCATCAGCTTAATGTCAAGAATGCATTTCTTAATGGAGAATTGAAAGAGGTAGTATATATGCAACAACTGTAACACCTCGAATTCCAAATAAGACTGAATTCGAGATTCCACAGGATCTTTACTTCACTTCGTACAATTTTACAAGAAAATTAAAACTTTTCTCAATAATACATTAGAGTTACAGTATACTTTGTTTACACAACAGAAGAATACAACAATGAAATAAAATACAACTTGGAAATAATATACAACTTATACATTTCTTAACAATTAATAAATCAATAGCATCAAAATCAACTTCATATCTCTTTGACAATCCCATTTTCCTGCATATTAAACTGTGGGCACATCAGTTGATTACAACCGACGAAATGTTATACACGGCTATCCTCTCTATGCCGGTGATAGTATAACGATCTCCATACTTTAACAAAACACAAACTTGAATGAATTAAAGTGTAGAAATGTGATTATTCTAAACATATAAGTGTATGTCATGCCTTAATGCCTAATGCACACAATTTTATATTAGGATGACACTAATGCATACTTGTTCGGATTCTATGCATCTCATACTACATAGGTCCGAGGCAAGTGCCTGCGTACTCCACAATAAAGGGTTCGATCCCTCGCCATGAAACTACCCAGTAATAAGACAAGGTTTAGATTATTCCACGAATTTGAATCCCAGCCCCGGAGTTCACTGTTGACTGTTATAACAGATCCCACATCGTGCGAATCATCCCGCAAGTGCCACTCTAGCCCCGGTATACGCATATACATTGGAGTACGGCAAAACTAAAACTATCCGTCCGATTACTCAAGATCCTGGAATCCACCGCTGACCCGTTCTCATAATCCCAGATTTAAAATAAAAGCCCGTCTCCCACGGAGCAACCACAGTCCGCTGACTGGGTCTATAGTCCCGGTGAATCGCCGCAGCCAACCCACTACCCGACTGTATAGAGCAACCCACTTACGTTTGCCCAGGTTTACTATATCTTCACTTAAGTGCCTATTACTTAAGTTCAAGACATGAATAATTTCCAAACTTAGAATTAGTTTTACCTCCTTTCGGACTTGTTCACAAAAAAATACGAGATCGCCCGATGGCAATATCTCGAAATCAATTCTCAAAATCTTTCTTTCAATATTGCCGGTAACCGAGGTCTTACTAATTCTAAATCTTGACTTTTTCATGTACAAGAATCATGGGTATTCATACCCTCTAATAATCAATGTCTTAAACTTATCATATTCATGTCTCTAACTTATCCATAATTTGTTCCATGTCTCATTAAGCATTATTCATGGTTCTCTTATTTGTTCATAGTTCATTCATGAATCACAACAATCATAATTTCATTTACAATTTTAAACTCATGAAATATCTTCAAATAATCAAATACAATCTCTTCAAGAGTAAATAATTCACACAATAATATTCCTTTTATTCTTTAAGAAAATCATACCTTTCTTATTAATAAATCTTCAATCATTACTTACTTTCTGTCTCAAACTTTCCTTTATAAACTCTTAATTTCTCTTTATAGAAGGTTTCTGAAATTACTTTTAGTAAGTTCTAAACCATTTATAGAAATAGTAGAATCTTTCTCAATTTTTTATTTGCACTAAAAACTCTTCAAAAAAATCAAGATTTTATAAAAGAAAGTTGGCCACAGGTTTCGAACCCATGACTGCACAGCCTACGCCCAAACCCACACCCGCTAGCCATTGAGTCCAATGGACTCTGGTGATACAAAGAGGCAAACTGAGCCTCTTGTACTAAAGTTCATTTCTTAGATTTTATTCAAAAAATCGAAGATGAATAAAAGAAGGGTGTTGCCGAGTTTCGAACCCGTGACCCCAAATCATACAGGCGCTGCTATAGTAAAGGACTCAAGGTGCGCCGTGTAACCAAGAAGTCCAAGCACATTTACTGTTATAGACTTATTCAAAAATGCTTTTGTTCATTTTGTTCAGAAATCGATTCTCTTTTCACAAAACTTGTTTATCAAAATTTATCCATTCTTTTAGAATTTTGAAACACAAATCTCTCTTGGACTGAGATAAAAGTTAAAATAGTAATTCAAAAGTTCAAACTTATTTTTAGAATATATCTTCACTTTTAAATAATTTTTCCTTTCTTTTTTGTATACGAATTTTCATCTTTTCCCAAATCTCGAAACTAAAATCATGTTTAGCAAAACTAGTTCATATACTATATTATACTAGTTAAAATTTGTGATAAAACAAGCATATCTCTTAGTAAATCATGAATATCTCAAAGAATCTTATTCAAGCAAAAATTTGTATTTTTCAACCTATGTCGACATAAAAGTTATTTTTCTCTTTTCTTTTTTTCTTTCTTAATCATCTTGTCGAAAATATATCATTCTTTAGCAAGTTCTAAAAGAAAATCACACATTCAACAAACATACAAATTTACAAACATTTTAACATGATTCATATGATTAATTCCTTAGTTGGACTCTACTTTTAAATTAGCATGGTAACAATTTGTTCACTAAGCTATTCCTCGTTACTCACAAAAGTTCACACGTGAAAGTGCTTCGAAAGGTGTCCGCAGGTGCGCGGACATGATCATTGCATATTATGCTAGCATGGATTCTACATATATCTCATTCAAATTATACTACTCATTAAACTATTTAGCATGCAAATTTATATTCTAGAAAGGAAAGAGATCACCCACTAACATAATGTTGATTTATATACTAACATAGCATCTTTCATTACAACCAATGTATAGATTTGTTCTACTTCATCATATCAAAATAATACTCACTTATCATCACTAGCATGCATAGTTCTAAATTAGAAAGCATGAGAACACCCACCTTATGTGAAGCTTGAACAATTGAAAGGAAGGATGGGAACACTACTTCTAACTCCAAGACAAACACCTAGCAATGGCTTCTCCTTCTAGCAAGCTCCCTCTCCTAGCAATGGCTTCTTCTCTCTAGCAATTCTTCCAAGCAAAAGGACTCTCACTCTCTTTCTTTTCTTTCTTTCTTTTCTTTCTCAGACTTTTATTTGTTTTCTTTTGGTGCGTGGAATGAGAAGAAATGGGTGCTGTTTATAGGTCTAGGTTAGGGTCTCATTTGCAAAGTTCCACAATCTAATAATTTATTCAAATTTAATCTCCATCTCTTTATTTTCTCAACTCATCCTTCAACCTCTCCAATTTTTCTAACTCCCAAAACTCCCAACCTCTCATCTCCCCACTCCTACAAGCCTTAACTCTCTCATCTTGCCCAAAAAATAGTCCAAATACATTTGTGTGTGCATGCACACATGCACAAACAAATATGAACACATTTCTATAACTCTAAATGTGTACTATAGTTTGTAACTTGTCATGTAATAGTGCATGTTTAACTAAAAATGTGATTTTATTAGTGGGCTTGCTACATGGGCTCATTTCTAATTAATTAATTTAATTATCTGGTGGGCTCCTCTCCTAATGGGCTAGATTTTATTCTTTAGGTCCATGGATCAAAAGAAGGCTAATTAAAACTAATGCATGCTAAAAATAGATAATGAGAGTAACAAAAATGAAAAATAAAAATTTGCACGTGCATCCTACGTGCAAAAATTAAAAAAATGCATTTTAATCAAAATAGGGGAAAATGAATTTCCGTTTTATAAAATGAGTTCGAACACGTAAAATAAATAGCCAATACACAGAAATATCACACTTAGTGATGGAAAAATATGCAATTGATACGTGCATCGAAAACACATAAAAAGCACGTAAAAATACAGAGATTGAAATATTATATTTTAGTTGACTCAAATAGGATAAAATCAATACTGGGAATGCATAAACAGACGAAAATCCAAGTACGTGGTGAAAACACATTACAAAATATGCGTGCGTAACACACAAGGACAAAATTGTCATTTTCAATTTTGCGGGGTGTTGCAACAGCCTCCTGATTTTGAGCGACCGGGGGAGAATCTTGTATGTTCACTCAAAAAGTCTTTTTATAGCCTCAAACAGTCTCTTCAAGCTTGGTTTGAAAAGTTCGGAAAAGCTGTGTGCTATTATGAGTTCTCAAGAAGTAAGACATCATTTTCTATGTAACCCCCTGTTTCAGTTGTACGTATTTTATTACGTGAATTTTTGTACTTCAATTTTCAGATCAATTTTTATTTCTTTTCTTCTCTTTGGACTCTTTATCAGGGCATTATTTCATTCCTATTAGAACTCAGATATTTTTCCGATCCATTCTAAATTTTTATAAATTTTTCCATTGAAGTTTAAATTTAGATACTGATTAATCCTAATCCTAATTAATATCCCTAACCCTATTCACTACCCCGAACCCCTTCTCAGCCAACCCCTCAACCCCCAACTTATTTTTACGGCTTTTAAATGTCTCCTCCTACTACCACCCCTCTCTATATATATTATACTCCTACCTCCTCCTACTACTCCTACTCCTACACTACTGTCTCTACCCCTCTCCATACATATTGTATATATTATATAATATATACACATGCATACTATCTCTCTCTCCTATATAACTATATGTATGCACACATTCATAATCACACATCAGCTAACTCTCTCATTTTCCAACTCAACTCACACCACTTCATTCTTTTCTTCTTCGTTCTCCAACCCGAGCTCCTCGCCACCTTGTTGCGCTCAGCCTCGACACCGTTACTTACTGTTGTTCTTGCCGCTGCCATTACAAAAACTCAATCCCATACAACCCGACACCGCCGTCATAGGTGCCGCCATCGCTCACCATTGCTGCTATTGCTCGCTCGTTGCCGTCTTGCTACCATTCTTGTCGTTGTTGTGCCGTTGCCGACGTTACTTCTTTTTTCCGTGGTTAACACCATGATCGTAATCGTCACGTTATAAGGCAAGTATCTTGTACACTCTTTTTGTTCCCGTACAAGCATTTTCTTGGACTCGTGGCAAGTAGTCTTGTTATCATCATGTTTTATTGTCAAACTCTGTCCCAGTCACTTGTTCCATACTATATCGACTCAATATTGAAACGTTAACACACTTCGTTTCGTTTTATCGAATATTTGAAATTCCGCCCTTTCGTTTTCAAGAATTTGAACTGCAAATTTGACCCAGTTCCTGATGTTGAAATTTAGAACTTTATACATGAAAATCGTAGTCCATCGAGTCCAAAATCCAGAACATCTTACGATTTCTCAATCCAATGTATAGATTGTAAGTTATTGATGTTTTAGTACTGTGACTCCTGAATTTCCAAAATGTGCACGAAACATCGTAACCAGTAAAGAATGAATTTGTATGTGTAGCTACTGTCTTTAGAATGTATCGTGTGAATATGCATTGGAACTGGAAGAGAGTTTACTTTCTAGAATCTCTAACGGAATCAGATTTTCTTTTCTGTAGCAACGAGAAAGTGAATTTGAATGTAGATATGTGCTGCTGTTTAGAAATTCATCTCGACATTTTTGTATATAAATCCGTTATTTTTCATATTTAATGAACTAAACTATATATATTGTTGTTCTTGTAATAATATCTTGCATCGAGATAATAGATTGATAGATTTTCTCATATAATGCATTTTATATTACTTGATAATTTCATGATAACTACTCTCGATACATGTACCCGTTTCACATCTCATACCCATGATTTATGCCCTTGATACCTTCCTTAGTTCTTAATTAACTATCTTGATTTCACCGTTCCACTAGTCGTATCAACTGCATGTTCATAATTAATTATAAAAGAATAACAAGCTGGGGTTATAAGGGTACGACTTAGTAGTGGACAATATAGGGGAGTATACTCGGAAGGGGGTCCGTGTTTTCCATAATAGTGATTTTTGATTACACAATTCTTGATTACACAATTCTCGAATACATGATTCTTGATTACATGTCTCGATACTATTACTGGAAGACCCGAGTACATAATCCTATAGAATTCATTACTTAAGTCTAAACGTTGCATGATTGATATGCACCCGAACTTGTGGTATGGGACACAGGATTGCATGCATTAGATAAGTTAATAAAACTGATAAACTCGAGATTGACACTAAGCATGATTCTTGATTAAATGATTCTTAATTCTTGATTACACGATTCCCAATTCTCGATTACATGATTCCTGTTTACAAGTTACATGATTCACGTATACAAGTTACATGATTCCCATTTATATGTTTATAAGTTTATATATTCCCGTTTATAAGTTACAAGTTTACATGATTCCTGTTTACAAGTTTATATTGAAGTCATATTTTCATTTCTCTCGTTTCAGTTATAAGTTTACATTTGTTACTTGTATTGCACTTGATCATATGGTTCCTTGTTTCTGTTTCTTGTTCCTTGTTATATCATGTTTTATTATTTCCTTGCCTGTTGCTACTTGCTTCCCGAAGCTTGCTCTCATAGGTACTTTTCTATTATCTTTGAGTTAATAATTATACAGGTACTGATGGACCTGACGAACAGACCTTCTAGACGATCATTGCTGCATCATTACCACTTCATGTTGTTTTTCTTTCAGTCGCTATTTTATCTAATTATTATAGCGAACTGCTTATCGAACTATTTTAATTCTGACACCTTGTATTACCGGGCATCTTGACCCGATGTCGATGTATTACCCAGATGATGGTTACTCTATTTCCAGCTCATGTGATCATTATATTTTCCTGCGTGAATGTGTTATAAATATCTTGTTGAGCTTATAATTGTACAGTTTATGGATGATGTATATCATTCGCTGGGCCTCAATTTCGTGCCTGTATTTCCGTATAGTGGGAAGCAAGGTGTGACACTCTATTCACGAAGGAAAGAAGCAAATGCATTGTTATTTTGTTAGTTTATGTTGATGAAATTATTATCACAGACAGTGATTTGCAAGTAGGGCTGCAAACGAGCCGAGTCGAGCCGAATATCTTGAGGCTCGAGCTCGGCTCGTTTATGTATCGAGCTCACTTTCAAGCTCGAGCTCGACACGAGCCGAGCTTTGACCGAGTTCTAGCCAAGTACTCGCGAGCTTCTGCCTAACAACCCACGTACCTTCAAGCTCGGGTTCGGCTCGTTTACATTATCGAGCTCGCTTTCGAGCTCGATCTCGGCTCGAGCTCTACACGAGCCGAGCTTTGACCGAGCTCGAGCCGAGTAGCTCGCGAGTAGCTCGGTTCGTTTGCAGCCTTATTTGCAAGGTGTTGTAGATATCAAACAGCGGTTAGCTTAAACATTTTAAACAAAGGATCTTGGTCCGTTTCGATATTTTCTTGGCATTGAGGTTGCACGCACAAAGGATGATATATTTCTTTCTCAAAGAAAGTATATCCTTGATATTCTTATTGAGACATGAATGTTGGGATATCGCCCAAGTAACACACCTATGGATCCCAATATTAAGTTGTTCTCCTTCTCCAATGATGCATTGTTCTCTGATCCAGGACGATATTGCAGGCTGGTTGGCAAACTCATATATCTCTCAGTGACTAGGCCAGATATTGCCTTTGTAGTTAGTCAAGTCAGCCAGTTATGCATGCACCTTCCATCATTCATTGGGAAGCAGTGGTTCACATTCTTTGCTATCTTAAGAAAGCTCAGGGCAAGGACTTCTCTTCAGGTCTGGTGATTCTCGTTGTTTACGACGATTTACAAAGATATTTTGTGTTAAGTGAACCGGTTCACTCAAATCCCCACATGCTCAACACTCCCGACCCATATGCTTCTCTCTCTCTCTCTCTCTCTCTCACTCACTCTCACTCTCTATCTATCTTCCAAAAAAACAAAATCCCTAAATCAGAATTCCCCCAAATCGCTTATGCCTTCCCCAAATCCTCAAAATCTCAAATCGATCACTTCTCTCATTGGAATCTTGATAATGGGCAATACACAAAATGAGCGCTCTACCATTGAGCTAATTCCTATGATTTTTTGAGTTATTTCTTTGTATTATATATATCTTGTATTTTATGCAATATTATAATTTCTTATAAATATATTAAATTTTTTTTTCTTCAAAAAAGGGTCTAGAGCCTAGCCGCCTAGATCCCGCTTACAAGGTCTAGGTGTTAGGCCTCCATCGGCCGCCCGACTACTGCCTAGCAACTTTTAGAACCCTGATTTTTACTAGTTCTCTAAAACTATAAGTTTGACACTTCTGTATATATTCATGATTTCATCTCTGTCTTGTTATACCTGCACAATCTCAAGAGCCCAATTGTTTTCTTGTAGAAGCGCAAGTGTATTATGGATCATCTATGAAGCATGGACACATCTATTTGGATTTTAGAAGCTTTGACATGTGGTTGGCTCACGTTTGGGATATGGTACTAACTATTTAAATTTATATAATTTGGAATTTTTCTGCTTGTGTTTGGGGTCACATCATTTCTCTGTGTGTTTCTTGTGCATCATGTACCTGTAGGGAGACTTGGTCTCTATGTTGTATATGTCTTTCTTGTTGGTTGAATTCTAGGAACCTCATTCATCACCTGCAAGAATAGATTCAGGTTTTTTGCTAATACTTCTTCTTTATTTTCCATAATCATTATATGCTTTATTTCTTAGCTAATTGTCTCGGGGAGAGAGTTTTTAGTGAGTTTTTGGGCATCAAACTAAAAGATGTTTTGCCAAATTCAGTGAATGTGTCCTTCACCTTCACATTCGGAAGCATGAACAAAATGATTTCTCTATTAGAAGTTGTCTTGTAGAATAGCTAAAAAATTCCAATAGCATTGTCTTCTAGGGAGAACCTGCTTCTAATCAAGACTGCACATTGATTAAGCTACTGTTCTAGGTTCATTCACGTTTCGAGTAAATTAATAAGCTAGTTAATTTATTGTGGGATGAAAGTTAAATATCAATTTACATACATAGACTGCTTGAATTATTCCATAAACTTATAGCCAATAATTACATTAATCTACTGAACCTTTGATCTCGGTATGGCACGCAGTTTGACACCATGGCTGAAATTGAGAACAATACCAAACTGGAACTCGAGAGGGGATTCCATATTAGGGGAGTGCTTGAAGGTATATTTTCTGTATAGATGGATGACTGATAACTTGATTTCTTGTAAAGAGAATTTTTGCCCAATACATGCTCGTGGTCCAATTCCAAACGGTATGTTTGCATAAGGATGTCTTCTCTTCTCCTCTTCGCAATCAGGATCAAATCTCTCTGGTCGGAAAACTTCAGGCTCTGGGAAGTTGTTGGGATCTTTAGCTAGTACCCCTATTGCTAACCAAACCCATGTTCCCTACAATAAAGTCACAAATACAATTATGGTTTTGACTAGAGAAATGCTAGCTCATTGTACAACATAAAGTTAATGCTACTTTGTACTGCAAGACACTAGCATGTGGGACCTATATGAGGCCCATTAGCAGTAACAGTAACTGAACAATCAATGGCCGGCCGGCCACATGATTAACATCTAGTAGTACGAAAGTAGTATAACTTTTGTAGTAAAATTAAGATTGTTCCTTGAAATCGTGTCTTGTTTTAGGTTTAGGCATGATAACTAACTTGCTTTGTCCATACCTTTGGAAGGACATATCCCCCAACTTCAACTTCCTTTGACGTTTCTCTTGCAACCAAGGGCGATACTGTATAGAACCTCATCGTCTCCTTTATCACCTGTGGAAAAGGGCATCATACTCTTGGCTTAGGTTTTGAATAAGTCAAGATCAATTAGTTCCTCTTTTTTTTTTTTAACAGATATTAATACTTAGCATTTTATCCAATTAGGCCTGTGGAAGGTTAACTGACAAATATTTTTTGTGTTCACTTTACATTATAGTATTAATCTAATAATCCAATAGACATGCTTATATATAATGTTAAAGAGGTATTCTTCCAGCCTTAACTCAGACGCTCCGGCCATACCAGATCAGGATTTTTGCCAACTGAAACTTCAGATTTAATTATCTAACATTACCAGTATATCTGTATATGATAGCTAGGTTGATACCTAATATTGATTGTGTAATTAAAACTAACCTGATCCAAGTATGGGAACTTATGCTGAAGGTTGTCGGCATTTGGTACCAGATTATGCGGTCCAAATTCATCAATCTCCTTTAGCAACTTCTTCTCGACCTCTGGATGCTTGGAAACCAAATAAACCAGGCAGGAGAGTGTGAAGGATGTAGTGGCCGACCCAGCTAATAGGTGCTCATATGCAAGAGAACTTATATAGTCTGAGGTGAAAATTTCTCTCAATGCCCCATCTGATTCTTTAGCTCTCAAAATAGCCGATATAAAGTCCTTGGAACCTTTCTCATTGTCTTTTGCCTTCTTCCCAACTATCTCATCTACTTTCTTTGCCAGTTTCTGATTAGTTTGGTCGATATTCCTATCGGCGGTCCATGGTATTCTCTTTAATACTTGCCTACATGGCTCTTGGAGGATTGGGATTAGAAGACCAAGTATATTTGAGAAAGATCCAGTGAGGTCCATCTTCAAGGAGGTGGTGGAATACACATGCAATTTGACGAAGACTGAGATGTCATCTTTCTTAGTATGCACATTTTCTCCTTCTGTCAAAAGGCCAAAGCTCACTCCAAAGGCAGCTTGACCGATAACATCTGTGGCCATTTTGAGGGTTAAGTCAGAAAAGATGATGTCTTCATTTTCACTGGGTTTGGAGAGGTGAAGAGTTGTAGATTCAATGTACGACTGCATGACGGGGATTAGGCTGGCGAGATGAGAAGGTTGGTAGAGAGAGATGATGGTGTTTCTCATGGTCGACCACCTTGAATCCCTGCAAAGAAAATTTAAGTTAAAATGATTTATTCAGATCATTTTTGTTCGGAAGTAAATATGAATTTTTCCCCATACTTTAGAGTTTTGGTGTAGTGCATGGCAGCAGGGCTAGGCCTGCCTTGAGGCGGGCGAGGCAGCTGCCTCGGGCACCCTGGATTTTGCTCAAAAAAATTTCGTGTATTTATATATCAGTATTTTGTGCATAATTTTTTTACGGGCCCTAAATTTAATTTTTTGGCCTTTTGTTTTTTAAATTAGTATTTAGGCCGGCTTATTTTAGTTTGGCTTGGGTTTGCATGGAGACTTATTTCTCAAATCTCTAAATCTCCATCTATTTCTTCATATATATCAGGTTATTTTCAGAATTCTAGCTAAAAAAAATTCCAATTTTTTTTTGCTAATTCTTTTTAAAACAAATTATTTATAGGGCCCCCATATCGGGAGTTTGCCTCGGGCCCCCGTAAACTCAGGGCCAGCCCTAAGTCCACCAGGGTTCAAATCTATAAAAAAAATACTGTCGAAGGGGATATGATTTTAGCTAAAGAACCCTCACCCTGACTTGAGAGTGGGAGGTAATGTAAGGGATTTTCATACTTAAGTTCACCAGATAATTTTGAATGACCTAATAGTAATTACTTGGTGAAGAAGAGGCCCTTTTGATGGAGAGGGGAGCCAGAGATCGGGGAAGGCAGGCTTCGGTTGGGGATGCTCTTGAACTTCTTGATTCCGACTTCTCTGATTAGTTCTGTATCTGCAACAATCACGAGGGGCTGCCTCCCCATGTGAAACCTAGTCAAAATGAAAATCATCTTCGTAAATGATATATATAATGTGTAAGATTAACGTATTGACATTAATTGTAGTTTTCTAGCTAGCTAGCTACTGTGGTGTTTGCACAAATGCATTTTAGTCTTCCGAAAACCTTGTCAATATTATTTATTCATCATAGTGTTTCTTTGCATGTCTTGATTTCAAATAATATTGGATGTACAAGGACTAGTATGAGCTTCATAGCTTTGTAGACGTTTCCACCTAGTGCATCTCTGTCAGACAAAAAATCTTATGGTTTATCATGTTTCTACCTAATGCATGTTATGATCCTAAATGTTCTTCAGATGTCTTTTATAGATTAATGTCAGACAATATAATTGAAAATTTTGTATTTTATGATAAGATTTTTTCACATGATTGCATAATGGCCCATCAAATTGATGATCATGTTTATCATTTGTTAAAGTTCGAACACTTTTCGTATCAGTTTCAACATTCTTGCCATTCAGATGCAGGTATTGGCTTTTATGACCAGTTACTTAAACGAACAACATTTTAAATATGAAAGAACGTTAACAATTTGACAGATGATGCTTTTGTTAGGTTTGAAGGAGTGTGCTATAAGGAAGTAGTTGCCACATTTTGACAAGAAACAATAGCTAGCCAACCCCAGTGGCGTTGGACATTACACAATCCGATTACTGTTAGTGTTTTTTTTTCTTTGAATAAAAGATGACTATAGTCATCGCTTCATTAATGATAATTAACGAAACAGTCTAATAATATTACATAATAGGCCCGAAGGCGCAATTAACATTATTTCATTTTTTGAATAAAAGATGACAAAAGATGACTACTGTTAGTGTTCTTATTGGAATACTGCTTGAATAAATTTTCCATTATTTCATATTTCGTGTATTTAATTTCATGAATTATCGGTCTAATTTGATTTGCACAATTTACTTAATTAATTTCACAGGAGGGAGATGGTTCTCACCGATAGATTGGACCATATTTTCTGGCAAGAATACTGAACACATCCGGTCCGTACTTCGCCATCAAAGATAGGTGACCGAGGAGAAAAGTGGCCGGAGGTCCAGGTACCCTTCGGACTTCCCAGTACGGTGCATAGAAGTACACCAGGAACCCTACTAACAAAGCCAGGCAGGTGAACAACACAGAAGCTATGCTGTTCCAGTCCAACGCAGTCAGCAACTCCTCCATCCCTCCAAATTTCGCCGATTCAGAATCAGAATTATGAGATGGCCTGTTTATATTGTAGCTTGTCACTTGCAGATGACCCAGAGGAAGAATTTAGAATATTTTTCAGTGAAAGTGATCATTTTTTAAATAACATATTACCCCCCTACAATGTGAGTTATTCTCATTAGTAGTCCTTCTAAAGGGGCCAATTTGTAACAGAGCTTCGATATTCGAAGGGATTGATATGAAAATAGTGATATGTAGAGACTACCATGTAATTGTGACATTTGTAAAGGATTAATATTTGTAAACCCCCTATAGAAATAATCATGACTGGGATTGACACATTTGAGGATTGTGGAATTGGCAGAGTTAGTGGATGTTCTTGTTTTCCTTAGTGGGGGCATTTGGTTTATGCAATTGGAGCTTGGCATGCCTTGCTGTCTTGGTTTGTCTCTGTACGTTTTTTTTGTTTGGAGCATGGCATAGATGTTTCCAATGTCCGATGACATCCACAACTTCCAAATTGTGGACCTATTTTTTGTGGGTGTTTTGAGGTTTTTGATCCTGCTATTCCTGGAGGTTGGCCAAGGTATCAGGTTAATTTATTGATTTTTACCATTTTATCTACTGCTCAGACTTCCATACATGTATTGAGAGTACGTGTGCATCATATACACCATGCAAACTGCGATCATGCAAAATGCAAAACGTGTTAGGTTTAATGGATTGTTTTCTGTAAGATAACTTGGTGAAGAAGTTGGTTCTAACATGTTTACCTCAGTGGTAGTTACATGATACTGCATGCAATAAAGTAAAACAACCTTGTCGTGTTTGAATTGTGCTACAGGTTCAAAACCAAACGAAGACATGGAGAACGTAGAAACGATGAGAACAACTAAAAGTTTTGCTTGTTCAGCTCGATTTACACTGAAGTACGCATGGTTCCTGAAGAAATTGTGCCTATGAAAGATGATAGCTTGTTCTGCTACGACGCGAAAGAGATACAGTATCGAAGTTTGAGATGTTGGGCTGAGACCCAGTAAGTTGAGTCCACACCTGAATCCATTACTTGTTTGGGCCTCTGAATTCCAACTTCCAACTTTCCTACTGCTTATTCATTTCTACAGTGTAACTGCCATAAAGGCAACCTTTGCTTATTCCAGGTACAAAAACAACCTACTTTAGTACTTTACAAACACTTTAAATTGCCACTTCAGCTGTTTCATGGGAATCTCAGCAACGTGCCTCATCATACTTCTTTCATGAAAATGGATGACACAGATCAAAGTTTTCAGACAGAAAGCATAAGGAAATTAACTCCCAGACATAAATACAAACATAGTACAAATTAACATAGATGGAAAGGAGATTCAAATGATGGAGGGATCGGCTTCTTTCTCTATTTTCTAGCTTCCTTTCTTTCTTGAAAGGAGTGATGGTCCCCTTCGATAACATGCACTCTGAGAGAGCAGGTGGTCGGAATAGACTGGTCATTCTATCAGGGTACATTTTTTGCCATGAAATGAGGACTAGTTGAACTGAGACTCTGGAGGCTGTACATTAATGAAATTTGGTTGGTTGGAGCTTCTGTCTAAAGTGACAGCTATTCTTCCTCATCATCAGTACCTCAGTGTTTTCGACCTCATACTTCCATGATGTGTTTTACTGAATTTTTCCCCAAAATGATCCTTTTTATGAAAGTTTTTTCCTAACCGACCTGTTTTTTTTTTATTCCCTAAACGCCCCACTCGCTTTTTGGAGTATAATCCCTCACACTTTTTCAAAAAGCGAGTCTTAGGGTTCAGAAAATTAGAAACCTAAGACTCGCTTTTTGAAAAACCGTGGGTGATTATGCCACACTCGCTTTTTCAAAAAGCGAGTCTTGGCTTTTTTTGCCCAGCAACACTCGCTTTTTGAAAAAGCGGGAGGAATTAACCCACACTTGCTTTTTCAAAAAGTGAGTGTCGTTTGGGACTTAAACCCCCCACCCCCAAACAGATCTGGCTATTCCTCTCTTCTTTCTCTTCCTCTTCTAACTCCGAAACCCTAACTCATCTCTCATCTCAAATTCGTCAAAGTACCCTCGTAATTTGTCGAATAACCCATAAAATTGCTTTGGACACCTTAAACCCATCTTCCGATAGAGGTTTAAAATTTGGAATTTGGGTATACTTGAAGAGGAAAGCAACTTCAACTATTTGACCCAAATAATCTTGTGAAGGTATGATGTTTATTGCCCTATTATTTTGTTAATTTCATTAGGTTTTCTTTATGGGTAGATAATAACTAGCTTATTGGTATAAATTAACGTATGTATGGATTTGGAGATTCCTATTTGGTTTTACTTTGGTGGTGAAATAATTCGTGATCCAAAGATTGGTTGTTGTTATAGCGTGTTGGGTCCGAAAATAGTTTGGGTACCCCGTACCATTACATTTGAAGAAGTAGTTGAGAAAATATATGAAGTTACTAATTGGGATAGAAATCAATGAAATGTGAAAATTTTAGCTCGATACGCAGCAGGAAGAGGAGATGGTCAGTATTTTATGACAGTGCCCGCATCTACTGATAATGCGCTGAAATCAATGATTGCTAGGACATTAGATCCCAATTGTGCTTGGTCTGCATTAGAGTTATATATTCAGCAAATTCAAATTTTGAATGCTCGGCCACATGATATTCCCAGTTCAAGCTTCATAAGGGTAGTACCTACACAGCATATGAGGTCTAACCCCGCTCAATCTTCAGAACCAAATCCAGTATCCTCACAAGAGAACACCTTCACAAATTCAACAATCCCGGATTCTCTAAATTTTGAGCTGCCACGCCAACCTAGTCCGATTCCTGACTCTGTTCCAAATGACAGTGTATTTGAACTCTTTTAAAATGCAGTCTGTAACAACAGCTTATTAGACAATGATGAAGAAGAGGAAGAAACAGACGATGAAGATGATGATAGTGGTGAAAATGATGACGGAGACGAAGATGATGATGATAGTGGTGCAAATTTAAATTCTACGAACAACAGTTCTAATGAAGTCAGAGCTACTTATAGCTACGCCGTCATGTTACCGAGGAGATGGCTCAAGGTGCTAGAGTACACCTAGTTCCACAAGAGTCGTCTGGTTCGTCCAATGTAGACGAATTGTACGTTGGCCAGGAGTTTATAAGTAAGCAGTCGATTCAACAGGCAGTGAAGTTGTATTCTATCAAAAAACATCGTGAATTCATAACTTTGAAATCTACACCGTCACTGTACACTGTTAAATACAAAATGGCACCTAGAAAACGTACCATTGAGGAGATCGTGCAAGGTCCCCCCGAAGTAAGTGATGGTGGCCGCCCTTGGAGATTACGAGCAATGGTTCCAAAAGGCGGGACGAATTTTGTGGTGAAGAAGATAGTTGGGCCTCACATGTGTACAAATCCAACGTTGAATCAGGATCACCGAAAAATTGATTACAATCTTGTTTGTAATCTGATTGTTGATGTGGTGAAAAAGGATACCTGTTTAACACCGAGGTCAATTATTGGGATTGTTAAATTACAATATAATTATCAGATTTCGTATAAGAAAGCTTGGCTAGCAAAACAAAAGGCGATTGAGAGGTTGTATGGTATCTTCGAAGAAGCATACACGAAGTTGCCTTTTCTACTCACAGCAATTCAAGCAGCAAATACAGGAACGTTGTTCACTGGGATAAATATGAGTCTAGTCCTAGCGAGGAAATATTCAAGGGTGTATTCTGGGCATTTGGTCCTTCAATTGAAGGTTTCAAGTCTTGCAGACCTGTTATCAGTGTTGACGGAACTCACTTGTACGGTAAGTACAAGGGTTGCTTGCTAATTGCTGTTTCCCTAGATACGAATGATTGCTTATTTCCGTTTGCATTTGCATTGGTTGATGTAGAGAGTATAAATATGTGGACATGGTTCATGACTTGCATCCGATATTACGTCACCGATCGCACTGAGTTGTGTGTTATCTCTGATCGTCATGCTGGTATAATGTTTGCTATGGACTTACAAAATGGAGCTTGGAACGAACCTAATGGATATCACCGTTATTGTATGCGTCATTTTGCTATAAATTTCTTTAGTAAATTTGGTAGCAAGGCATTGCGGAAAAAGGCTAAAATTATAGCGTATCAACGCCAACCCAAAAAATTCATGGCCAAACTTGCTGAACTTGAAAACGTAAATATGGAGGCGGCTAATTGGTTGAAAGAGAAGCCAGTTGAGAAATGGGCACTTTATGCAGATGAAGGTCTAAGGTACGGGATAATGACTACGAACTTGTCAGAAGTGTTCAATTCAGTCTTGAAAGGCGTCCGTAGTTTGCCAGTAACTGCAATTGTTGAGACGATCTTCTTACGTCTGAACTCTTATTTTACTACTCGTCGACAGGAAGCTAGTAAACTTTTATCTGAAGGGACGATTTTTGCTCGAAGAGTACATGAACTGCTCGATAGTCGCCGTGAGAGAGCAAGCGGACATGAGGTTACAATGTTCCATCATCAACCGGGAGTTTTTTCCGTGAGAACGGGTATACGCATGGTGAGTGGAGAAAGGAAGGGTGGGAACTTGCACACTGTGAATTTGGGAACGAAAATGTGCACATGTATAAAATTTCATCTATACCATATCCCATGTTCTCATGTACTGGCAGCTTGTGCATATCGTGCAATCGATCACAAGCATCTCGTTGATAAATTTTATACCGTTACTTCATTAGCACAAACATACGCTCCACTGTTTCATCCTATTCTAGATCCAGCATATTGGCCTATTATTGATGGACCAAAACTCGTACCTGATGCTAGTTTGCGACGTAAAAGGAAGGGCAGGCCTAGAACTATCAGAATCCGCAATGATATGGATGTGAGAGATAGGTCAAGTCGTGGTACGGGGATGAAATGTTCAAAATGTGGTTTGCAAGGACACAATAAGCGGCGATGCACTAATAGTGGAACTCAGAACAGTTAACTATTGTATGCTTGTAGTTTTTATTTTGGACTTTGTAATTGTATTAAATTATGAAGAAAGAGACGACAAAGTTTTATTTTGAAAATTCGTTTGTATCAATGTGTAATCTAGTGTGTTTGTTGCGTTAATTCGTTTGTATCAAAGTTTTATTATGAAGAAAGAGACTCAGAACATTTAACTAGTGTGTTTGCTGCGTTATGAGTATTGTAATCTAATTTAAAGATTTCATTAACACAGGCAAGACTCGCCTTTCAAAAAACCGAGTCTTATACAGAGCACCTCGCTTTCTCAGAAAGTGAGTCTTCCGCCTGTAGATTTTTTTCAACAGGCCCAAGACTCGCTTTTTCAGAAAGCGAGTTTGGTATAAATAAACGAGGTGTTTGGGAAAGCGAGTCTTCATTCTGTAGATAACCAGAGATCAATACTTCTCTGGTTTCACAGTCGCTTTCTCAAAAACCGCAGAAATAATGACTAGGCTCGCTTTCTCAGAAAGCAAGTCTTGAGTCTGCTAGCAAAAAAGAAAACAGACCAAAGACTCGCTTTTTCAGAAAGCGAGTTTGGTATAAGTAAACGCGGTGTTTGGGAAAGCGAGTCTTCATTGTGTAGATAACCAGAGATCAATACTTCTCTGGTTTCACAGTCGCTTTCTCAAAAACCGTGTAAATAATGACTAGGCTCGCTTTCTCAGAAAGCGAGTCTTGAGTCTGCTAGCAAAAAGAAAAACAGACCAAAGACTTGCTTTTTGAACTTCGCGCTTGTCCGAAAAGCGACAGTTGAGGGTGCTTCATTCCCATAGGCTAATTTACCTCTGGAATTGCAAAATACAACACTCGCTTTTTGAAAAAGTGGGGTGTTTATACCAAGACTCGCTTTTTCAAAAAGCGAGTCTTGCTCTGTATGCAGAAGAAAACAATTGTTCATCTCTTTGTGGGACAAATACACCACAAACTACTCCAGCATCAACTACAACTAATATTGCACATCAAAATCCAAAAGTATCGCACAATCCACATTCCAACTTCTCCACGATCAACTTCAAAACATCTAACAACATCTCAACAAAACAATCCAACTTCAGAGCACAATCCACATCTCCAACTTCTCCGAACAACTTCAACCACATTTCACATCTCCATAATCCAACTTCTCAGCACAATCCAAAAAAATTCCACAAAACCTTAATAATAAAACACCACACTCACACACCCCATACCAAAATTTGAATTTCATTGATTCCACTTTTCAAAAGTTGATTACAAGATTGAGATACACAATAACTCACGTTATAATTACAACCAAAAAATTACTTAATCAAAATATGAAGTCGCTTCACGGGTCCGGGGTGAACAAGTTGGGACATCACCGTTGCCTCTTACCTCGCGGTGATGGAGTTTTCTGTGTCACACCGGACATTATTATCTGCTCCACTTCCTCTTGTTGTTCTTCACCCTCTACTTGCATTTCAGCCTCTTCAACTTCATCCGCTTCTTCTTCCCCATTTGTAGGCCGTCGTGGTGGTTTACGGGCAACTCTCTTCATACGAGGAGCACGTGCGCTGGTCCGATAAGCGGGAGTGTTTAGGATAGCATCGAGGGTCGCCCCCTCTCCCACCGCATCAGCTTGTGCTCGACAGGACGTCAGCATCTCGCGTGCGAAGTCCTTAACCGCATCGGCTACGTTGCTACTCAGCACAGCTGCACATTTCTTGCCCATACTCCAAGTCTGGGTCATCTACAAAATATAATAAGTTGGACTTTGTAGTTCCACTACATGTATACTTGTAAATCAAAATATTATACTGACATCTGATGAATTTAATAGTACTAAAAAACTTACAATCGTACGAATAGCCGATGCATTTGGTTGAAACATCAGCAAATGCATTGAATGTACATCTACTGGTTCTGCTGCCGGTCGACGTATAGGTACCACCACGCCTGCTGGAGTCGGCCCTGTCGGAGAGATGTATCGCCTTGTCATCCTCCCATACCAGCCCATATAGTTCTCGTGCACGACTCGATCAAATGGAGGAATGTCCTGGATGATTTCATCAAACCTGTGTAGATTCCATCTCTCCATATATGTCGAGAAGCTGGCGGCCCAATTATGTCCTGTTTGACGACCCATTCTAGTAATTTTATGCATGTCCGCATTGAATGGTTCGGCTAACGGAATCGCCTGCTGTAGACCAAACTGTCGTAGCACTCTGTTCACATAATAGAACTCAACTGTGCTAAAGTTGATCAGTGGTGCTTTTTCTAGCCAAAGATCTCGCCTATACAGGGAAATGGGCGGTAGTCGAGCTAGACGCGCCTCCGTGTAGGGCATCCACACTACGCAATTATCTGCCAACCTGTCCAACTCATCACGGAAGTAGGTCAGGCACCTGTTGGGGTTGGCAGTCCAAGTAAGGTTACCGGACCAGTACACACCAAGAGGAGGTAGCATGTACTGGTCCTCGGGGAGATGGATCCAGTTGGGTGATTATTTCCTAACTACAGGACGTCCAACGTGGATACGCTCCCAATTCCACACTTGAAGCAATATCATCGGGCCATTCATCTGCACGGACCCGAGACTACACAGGCACAAACTCCTGTAGAGGGATGCCAAGGCAGCACTACCCTAACTGTACTGGCTGACCCGTCCTAGATCTGCAATAAGCGGGAGGTACATCAGGGGGACAGAATGGCCGCTAGAATTAGGGAACAACACACCTCCAAAAAGAGTCAGAATGTATGCCCTGCAGTAGCAGTGAACCTCCTCTTCAGTCGAATCATCTCTCAATCGGTCCTTGAATTTTTCCTTTAACCACTTCAACCGAATCTGTTTCCCAATAACTGCCCCAGTCTCCACTTCGACACCAAGATATTGTTCTGCTAAATATGGAGGGTCGAAGTCCATTGATCCTGTCACCGCCTGCCCATCTACCGGAAGGCCTGTGAGTACTGAAATGTCCTGCAACGTAACAGTCATCTCCCCAACCGAAAGGTGGAAGCTGTGGGTCTCAGGACGCCATCTCTCGAGGAGTGCTGTAAGCAGTGGCCGATCGTACTTGATGCCGCTCATCAGTGCAATACCGTAGAGTCCGCAATCCCGTAAGATCTGGTGAATCTGTGGATGCATAGGGAGTGGATGACCCCCACGAAATGTACACTCCTTCGAATCGCCTCCCACACATCTCTAGAACGATGGTGCGACTGAAGAGTAAGAAGAGCGGGGTCGAGAGGACCTGGACCTCCAAGGGAAATAGTAGATGAAGAAGGGGCCGGGGACGAAGTACCAGCCACATTTGGGTTACTTGGGACCTGCAAAACAACATTTACATCAGCAAAGAAATATATCATTTAATTGTATGATAATGAAACAAATCGAATGTAGAAAATTATAAGCTTACATTAGTACGTGCGTGGCCACCACGACGACCACCACGTCCACCGCGAGGAGGTGGGCCGAAAAATGTACGTGGTCCATCGCCACGATTGGGTCTACTACTAGAATCTACCTCCACATTTCCCCTAGTCCGTGGCATTTTTCTAAAAAAAGAGTATCCTACAACGTGGAGCGAGCAATCATTATTAATAATACCAAAATATAAAACCAAGAAATATAGAACACATACGAACATTTTGATTATTAATAACTAAAACCAATTTTACACATTTTCAGCTACATCATTTATTGAACCAATCAGTTCATTTCAAAAAATTGCCACATAATCCATCATCACTTGATCGTGTCCTTGCAGCTTAGTATCTCACTTGTTGGACACGAGTAATAAATTTGAAAAGTGAGAATACTGTATACGTCAGAAGAAAAACCATGTCGAGGTTTTTGAACAAAGCATAATATATTTTAATACCTTCAATATATTTTAACTTCTGTTCCCCTAACAAAAAAGAAAAGAAAAGCATATTTTAATTTAGTGCTTCCTGAAAATCCAATGTAATGCTGCCTAGTTCCAGACTATCACACTGCTACTTGATCTTGGAGAAACATAAAAAACACCATCAATCACTCTAACATGCATACACATCTAGATTAAATTATCCCAAGTATTTCTAGTATGTAAGAGGTATCCTTTTCCATAAATTTCTTTCTTTCTCCACTCACTGGGACAAATATACATTTATCCACTCACAAATTTTACACCCTAATTACCCATTAATTTTATACAGAATTTTACACATTTTCAACGCCGATGCAAATTGTACCTCCAATAATATCAACCAATTTCTAACTAAATAATTCTAAATATAAATACAACATTAGAAAATGTAGAGTTTGAAAAATATACCACAGTATTCGCCCAAGAATCGAATCACGAGAAACGCCCCGAAATCGATCAACCCCCTTTTGGAAGAACGCCACGGCAAATCACCAAAAAATTCGAAAGAACCAGCAAACACAAAGTGGGCAATTGGACTGGGATGAGATAATGAAGAATTTAGGAGTGATTCGACAACTAATTTGATGGAATAGGGCCTTAAATCGAAGAAGATTGACGATGGGTTAGGGTTTCGCGAGCGAAGAAGGAGAAAGAAAATAAGAAAGTGAGATCTGTTTGGGGGTGGGGGGTTTAAGTCCCAAACGACACTCGCTTTTTGAAAATGTGAGTGTGGGATAATTCCCCCCGCTTTTTCAAAAAGCGAGTGTTGCTGGGCAAAAATGGCCAAGACTCGCTTTTTGAAAAAGCGAGTGTGGCATTATCCCCCACGGTTTTTCAAAAAGCGAGTCTTAGGTTTCTAATTTTCTGAACCCTAAGACTCGCTTTTTGAAAAAGCGTGAGGGATTATACTACACTCACTTTTTCAAAAAGCGAGTGGGGCGTTTAGGGAATTAAAAAAAAAGGTCGTTTGTGAAATTTTTTTTACAAATAGGGTCATTTTGGGAAAAAATTCTGTTTTACTTGTATAGAGCATGCAGCTGTACATACGCTATGAGTTTCATTATAGACAATCGATCAGCACTGTTCACATTGCATTGCTCTAGGGACCATAAATTAATATCTGTGTATGAAGATTCATATTGTATATATGTTTCTTGACATCGTTCCAAGTTATTGCAAAATGAATGGTTTTTTTTTTCAAAGATTAATTAAAGCCTCCAAATGAGTTCATATATATTAATTTGTACACATGTTTCTTACAACATAGGAAATATTATGAACGGTACAAATCGTCTATATTTAGTTGTGTGTAGAATCACTCAATATGAGGGAATTTCCTCCTGTAAGTATGAGACTCCCTTTTCTTTTTAAGATTGTGTGTTCATTTTATGTAACTCCTCTCTTATTCTAAATTAGTACTATATATGTGTATAGACAGACAGACAGACTATGGACAGCTCTTGAATTGCAAAATGCGAATCTGAATTTTCTAGGAGCTATAATTAACATGATATTATTGTAATTCTGGTTTACGAAGTTGTCCTCAATTTTTCTCTATGTATTTGGAATGTTGGATGCAGTCGGTTGTGCCCGGGAAAGGAGAAAGCTAGAGATTAAGGGGCTTGAACAGCAATGGAGATGACAAATTGTAATTCTTAACCGAGATTGCTGGTTGTTTTCTTGAAAAAGAATCGGAGATTGTTGGTTGTACAGTCTTGTTAGTGGATATATGTAGATCATGTTAATGAACCACTTTAGTTGGATCTATATATTGTCACCTTATTCTTGTTTTTATATCTTGTTGATTGAAATGTTGACTTTGCTTTTCAATTTTTTAATTATGTAACAAAAGACCTCGTCGTCAGATGTATACCGGCATGGCAACAATATTTTGGAGTTGCTTTATCATAGTAGTTATGATGTAATAGAATGATGGTATTAAGTGCCGATGTGCGCTGTATGATGTTTACAAATGTAGTAGAACTTTTGATGTAATCCCGTTAATTTATCATTATTGAGATCGGTGACTACGGTCACTTTTATTTAAAAAAAAAAAAAAAAAAGACCTCCTCATATTGATGCGGTTGGGTATCCCTATTGACGCGGTGTGTCCGAGATGTGAGGAAGAATACAGAAGATCACCACCAATATTATCAAGTGCACCACCAAAATTAGACAAATATGCATAAGACAAATATGCATGGGCGTCTGTTTGTGGAGGGTTTGTGCACCACCAAAATTAGACAAATATGCATCGGCGTCTGTTTGTGGAGGGTTTGGAATCGTGGAGGTTCCAAACACCGCCATAGACTTGTGGGGAAAATTTCGAAACTCTAGGGATGTGGGATATTATGATTGCTGCATGCTTATGGGTTATTTGGCACGACTGAAATGATTAATGCTTTAGAAATAACAACATTGAAAATGTACAATCTCTATTTAAAATATTCAATCTCACATCTTCTTGGGCATGTCTATCACAGGCAAGGAAGAAAGTCCGCACGCTGTTGAAGGAGGGGAGGAGAGAGTCTGCTGCCCCACCATAGTCACCTGATCACCCGACACCAGCACAGCCATGAACCAGCTTCTGGTTTTGACTCCGGCTGCTATCTATCTTAGTTTAGTCTTTTGGTTTGCTTTGATATGTGTTATGGGTAAAGATAGAAACCAAATCGGGCATTCTCAGAGGTAAAACGGTAAATTTCAAATCGGGCACACATCCCATCGACCCGACCTGACCTATAATAAGGGGCTGCCAAAGTAGTCTAATGTGATGGAGTTCAAGTTTATTCAAATACGCTACTTTAAACTATCTACTTGTAGAGGATAACTACTTCTATATCTCCATGCATATGAGAGGGTTTAAAAACTCTTATCTCTTTATCAAGAGAAAAGTCCTACTTGATCTCTTTAAATAGGAGAGAGTAACAAACCTTATCAAAACACCGGAAAGTGGAAATAGATCTAATATCTTGAAACTGGCCCGTAAAGCAACTATAAATATATCTTGACCTGCCACGCCTCGCTTCCCAAAAACACGGAATACGAGCGCGTGACAAAGCCCAGCGAATGATTGTCATCATTTACAAATTGTAGGATCGCTCCAGCATCATAACAAGAATATAACAAACATACACAACCACGCATGCATAAATAATTTATTAATTAATAGAAAACAATTGAAATAAAATAATAATATCCCAAATAGTTTTCAAATCTGGATTAAAAGATAAAACTCGGGACTATAAGCCCGTTACAAGATTCAAATAGCAAAAGAAATAAATAACTCAAAAATAAAATATTTTAAAGTAAGTCTTCTCTCCAAGAGAAGCCTAAAACGTTTGCTTACCAATTCCAGCAGGCAATTCGTTCCAAAGTCTTTATATATATATATATATATATATATATATATATATATATATATATATATATATATATATATATATATAGATAAGGAAAAAAATAGAGAAAATGAGACAAATGCCCTTTGTGCAATTTAGGGCCGCAAATAGTACAAGTAAGGGTATGAAAACAAGTACAAAAAATATGGAACGAGATTTGGAATGAAGAATGAATAACATAATATAATAGGGATGCAACAAGTAGTGGAATTCAAGAAACTATCTAGCAAGGAAGACAACTCAAGTGACAAGAGTGGGTAACAAGTACTAGTAGTAGAGCAAGTGGCAAGTGAACATATAATGGTATCAAGCACCAAGTAACAAGTATCACGTACAAGTGTCAAGTAACAAGTAACAAGTAACAAGTCTCAAGTAACAAATATCACGTATAAGTGTCACGTAACAAGTCTCAAGTAGGGTATCAAGTGTGTACAAGTGACAAGTTAATCTTAAGTCTAATGTTTAATTCTATCTAAGTAGCACTTCATGCATCCATACTTAACTACATGGTTTGTCACGCTCCGCTTCCTAAAACACGGAAATATGAGCACGTGACTGAGGCCCAGCGAATGATGCGAACACACCATTCATAAGCTGTACAGGTAAACTCAACAACAAGACAATAAAACAATCCACGCAGACATGTAAATCACAATATGATAATGAAAGTTCATGACATAGTCTATAAATAACCAACAACTGGGAAATACAAATAATTACGGGTCAAACAAGCCCGGATTATAATAAAGAGTTGCAAGAAATAAAACACAAACTAAAGATAACATGATAACAATAAACTAGAACACTTGGTCAGCGACACCTTCTAGTAACTCTCCATTTGGGCCTGCAAGTATATTATAACAAAAAGAAAAGAAAAGAAAAACAAGAAGACGCCCTGTTAATACAAGTCACGGGCCGCAAGGGGGGTACAAGCTAAGGAAAACAGGTACAAAATAATAAAAGAAAAACAGGAAGAGATAGCAAGAAATCGAGTCATGAAATAGGGAAATGCAATTTGTAAACATGGTATGAACAAGGCAATATGGAATAAGTGACATATAAAACAAGTAATCAAGTAAACAAGTATCGAGTCAACATGAACACGTAACATGTAGTTGGATCATGCAAATGCACGTGTTAATCTTATGACTAATATTTGATTCTATCTAGATAGCACTTCGTGCATCCATCTTTTTACTACATGGTTGCTACAGTCAATGCAATTTCGTTTAGACCTAGTGATGGATTTTATAGGGCGGTGTACTCAGGAAACAATATTCGATAATGACCGATGACCGAATCAATCAAGATACTGTAGTCAGTAATCTGCAATTATTCGATAACCGATATGACTGATAGACCGATAGACCAATAGACCGATAAATAGGAAAACACGGGCCCCTCTTCTGAGTACACTTACCTATATTGTCCACTACTATGGTCTTTCCCTTAAACCCCGACTTGTTACTTTTATTTTAATTTAATCAATAAGAACAAGATGTCATATTTAACTACTATCACGGGTAAAACATTCCTGCACATAAACATGTATAATCCTAAGAGTACGTATGTGTGTATTAATTTGTGTTCATGTAATGCATATGTCAACAAAGTATTCATAATCATATGTGAATACAGGATCGACAAATTTTGTATGGTAACAGATATCAATTCGACTTATGAATGCGAATTGGAGTCAATGAATAATATACTTGCGGTATTTTTGCAAAAAAGCTTGTACGGAAACAAATAAATTTGTACAAGGGATACTTGCCTTGATTGACGACGAATAGATCCGTTAGTTTAAGAAAATGGGATCGAAAAACCCCGGGCACAATCTCCCAAAAGCACGTGTGAAGCACGTGCGAAAATCCAATAGTAGAGCGAATTTCCCCACACCAGATCCTCCCGAACAGCAAACAGCAATCTGGGATTCGCTGTGCCAAAACACGGAACACCAAAACCAGTGAATCGGATCTAGGCCAGAACAGTGGACAGCAACTTCAGGTCCGCTGTGGCAAAACAGCGAATAGCGATCAGATCAGGCTGAGTGGCACGAATCTTGGCGCGATCCATGGGTTGAGATTCGGTCTTGCCAATCGTTTCCTTCTTCTTCGTCTAAACAAAGAGCGACAGAAAGAGGGAATGGCGACGACGCTGGCGAGCGGCGACCGGTGTGCGATGCGAGGCTCGCGACAATAGGGAGGACAACGGCGGCGGAATCAGCGGTGCAACGTCGAGAAGCGACGCAGCGTCGAGGATTGGCGTTGCTCTGTTTTTTGGGTTCGAACAGAGGAGCGACGACAACGGCTGATCGGGCTTCGACGGGGCTTGGATGACGACGAGGCGACGTGGGGTTCTCCGGAGGATGAAGGGGGATGCACGGCGAGTGGATGGTGATTGTGAAAGGTGGTCGGAGAAGCTACTGGGAAAGGCGGATTGGGTTTCGAGGTTCGAGTAATGGCGATGGAGATTGGGTGTGTTCGGGAGTTGGTTTGGTGGTCGAGGACGACGATAGGGGGGGGGGGGGGGTGATGGCGGTGCGACGGAGGATGTGAGGGCGATCGGAGATGGGGGGTGCTGGGTGTTGGAGATGACGATGGTGACGGTCGAAGTTGGCGACGGGGATGGGAGAGTCAATGGGTTTGGGCGATAAGCGGTGGTGGTAGGAAGGGGGTGTTGATGGCGAGGCAGTTGGTGGCAGAGATGGAATGGTTCAGTTCTGTTTTGGTTGAGGACGAAACGAAAAGAGGGAGTGAGCGGCGGTAGGAGGAAGATGAGTTGGTGTCTGATGGGTTTTGTTTTGTTTGTTTGGGTTTAATCAGAGAAGGAGGGAGAGAGAGTACGGGGAGAGAGAGAGTGAGATATAATAATATTAAAATTAATACTGATATGGTATTAAAGTGAGGAGAGATTGCAGGGAGGGGGGAGTTACGAAAATCAATAACTATTAGTGGAGGAGAATTAAAGGAGATATTTTAGGGAGAGGGGGTTACGGGATTACAATCAATAGGCTGATTGTGGGATAGTAAATTGGGGGTTACTTGATTTAGGAGTAGATCTGGTCAACACACAATTAAGAGGAATTGGATCAATGGGTTTGAGTTTAAAAAATAGTTGGGCTTTATATTTGGGCTTCACAACTTAAATAAACAATGCAAATCAATATAAATTGGGCTTAAAATAAACAATTGGGTTTGAACTTCAAATTAAATAATTAAATAATGCAAAATAGGTCAAGATCAGTTGGACTTTTAAAAATAATAATAATAATAATAATAATAATAATAATAATCATGAAAATAGAAGTAATAACTACATCGCTAATTTTAATGATAACAATAATAATATTACTAATAATATAATAATAAGAACAACCAATATTAATAAAAATGATAACAATGACAATACTAAAAATAATAGTAATAATGATGAAAATAATAAAATAATAATAGCAATGTTATATAAAGGAATTGGATTTAACAAATTATTAAAGAAGTTCCGAATATTTTTAGTTTGGCTAATATACCCTTATTCAAAATAAACATAATTTCCGATCGAAATATTTTAAATAGAAAAGTTAAAATGAATTTAACACAACTAAATTCATAAATAATTCGAAATACAGAAAATTATTCAAAAATTATATATTTACGGGAACGAGGGTTACATGGTTGCTACATACAATCAGTTACGTTTAGGCATAGTGGTGGATTTTATAGGGCGGTGTACTCAGGTATCAAGTATCAAGCAAGCAAACAAGGTCCATGAATACGAAAATAAAGTAACAAGTTCACAAACCAAGTACAAGTTCATGAATACACTATCAAGTTCACGAACAACACAGTGGGTTCATGAATACAACAAGTTCATGAGACAAGTAATGTCTTCATGAATACATCAAGTTACAACAAGTTCATGGACCCAGTACTGGGAAACACGGGCCTCCTTTCGAGTACACTTACCTATATCGTCCACTACTACGGTCTTTCCCTTAAATCCCGGCTTGTTATTTATTATTATTATTATTATCCAAGCATGAAAGTGTGCGAAACAGGTCAAGTAAACATGGTCAAGAACATGGAACAAGTTTAAGATAATTATAAAGCATACTTGAGGGCCAACACAAATTAAAATTATCAAGAACTACGAGAATTTGCAGTTCTGGACAGTATGACGCTGCTACACCAAAACTGTGATTCCCGTTGGTACAAGATAGCAAACGTGGATCCGTCAGAAGGTCTAGAAACTAGACTCGTACCCAGTTCGAACGCATATAATTAAGATACATAAAAGTTGTAGCAATTGATGTCAAAACAGCAAACTATACAGCATTTGTGTTCAGCTAGAATTTGTAAAACTGAGTTTATTCATATGAAACATGTTTGAAACTTCATTAATTAATTCTAAGAAAATTAGAAAATATTTTCTAGGGTGTCCAGTATCAGCATGCAAAATTTCAAGTTATTTACTTACCGGTAGAATAGTTAAAATAATTGTAAACCAAAGAGGTGCAGTAATTTTTGTGAATCTACGATTACAGACACAGCAGCAGTAAAACTGAGATATCTCCTAAACCCTAACTCGGAATTCAAAAATTCTGGATGTTATTGGCAACTAGACACTTAGGGCTACATTTCATATTCAGGACTCAAGGTCATATTCTGGTTTTATCGGGGTCGAAACAGTAAGCCAAGACAGAACATAAACCCAACACGACACTTTTTGCATGAAATGTATTAAAATTATACTAGTTATGAACAAGTGCATCAACGAAAGGTTGTAACTCTTGTTAATCACCCTTAAAGGGGGGTGAATAGGGCGATCGTGCGGAATTAAAAATTAAAAGAATAAAGTAAAGTAAATTAAAGTAATGCAAGAGAGACAAGAAAAACAAACTCAGATGACGCAGCGATATAACGTGGTTCGACTCCCAGGTCTATGTCCACACCATCTACTTATAGCAATTCTCCGCTACAAGTGTTCCACTATACTCAAAAACCCTTAGTACAGTAATTCTCGGATTCAGGCCGAGAGACCTATTACACCCACAGGACTTCTAATCCAAGTCCCGTCAATCTCACCGAAGTGAAAAAGAAAAGAAAATAAAACTCAAGATTGTTTGAGATCTTGACTAAAGAATACAACCAATTCAACGCTCACACTCGGATTGATTATCAAGAGATTAGTTCAAAGTAATTTTCTCAGAAGGAATAGGTGAAGAAGACACAGTGGATTCGTTCTATTAAATAGAAAAGGAAGTGTATCGATCAAAAGAGGCAACGATACAATCCAAAAAAGATATACAGCCAAGTTGCGGTCGACCGGTCAAAGTGTGCGGTCGACCGTTTAGCTCTCGGACGTAGCTAGAGAGATGAAAGGTCGACTGCTGTCTTAACCAATAGGAGTTGCGGTTGACTGCTACGGTCGACCGACATTAAGTACGGTCGACCGGTTCGTGGTGGTATAAATCGAATCCACTTTATTTTCTTACCATAAACTAATCGCTCTTTAATCAATCAATTACAATAAATATCTCACGAAAATATTGCTAAAAATCAAGTCTTGATAGATTGCTTGGAGGCCAATTAATTTAGAGCTCTTTCCTCTTTTGCTTGTATATGCAATCTCCCTTTATTGCTTGCCTTGTTTGTATAGTTGTGAATCTATCTTGGATCCTTTTTTTTATGTTAATTAATCCTAAAAATCTGACACACTAAATTCAAACTCATTAGTACAAGTGAGCACGTTTTGTGCACACCAAACCAAGATTCAACAACTCTTAGATCATGTGATAGATAAGGCAAAACATGAGATCATCAACGATAAACAAAGAGGAGTCACATTTATAATCTACTTATAGTATTTTCAAGGAGAAGCTTGTACTAGAAAACGAAATGTACAAGAAGATACTTGCCTTGGGGTGTAGACGATGAATCCGACGGAGGAATAACGAGAACGGATCCCTGCACGGATCTTGATGACGATCAAGATCGATGAAGATCGACGGTTGGATCCAAGAGCTTGATGAGGATGATCGCGATTGATGATCAGACGACCGAGATCAAGGGATCAAGATGATGATCAAGATCAGATCAACGAACGGCTATGATCTGGCTAATGGTGAACGATCTGATCTGATCTCAATCACGATGAGATCAAGAAGATCAAACGGCCAGGATTAAAGCAACATTCTTCCCTTCCTTCTCTTCTCTGCTTGATCAAGACAGCAATGGTGGCAGCTTCGAGCGGCGACTGGGAGGGCGGCAATGTCGGCTGTTGTCGGAGGAGCACACATAGGCGGGAAGCATGCTGTGATGCTGTTGTCGGCTACAAGAGGTCGACTGCGGGCTGTGTTGCTGCAGTTGCACGGCAGGCCGCGCACAACGGGAGCATAGGGGCGGCCAAGGGGGGCGGCACCGACGACGGAGGGCTTTGCTGATGCAGCATCGCATGGCAGGGAGAGGAGGCACGACTGGCTGGCGCAACACGGCAGCGGGCGGCGCCGTGGAGGGCACAACGCAGAGGGAGGCAGTGGTTGATGTGCTGCGTCGCTACTGCGGCGGACCGAGAGGATAGGGGACGCAACTGTGCGTCGCAAGGTGGCCACGACTGTGAGTGCTGGCTCTGCTGCTGGCCACGCGACAGAGGAGGAGAGCGGGAGGCTTCGGGAGAGGGTGCACAGCGGGATGCAGGGAGAGAGAGACAAAGCAATGAGAGGTAGAAGATGAAGTGGTAGGGGGCGGCTGGTTAATAGGTTTCAACAGGAACTAGGGTTCTAGGGTTAGGTTTTAGGATAAGGTTTATATAGTAGGGTTATGGGTATTGGGTTAATGGATGCGGGTTTGAATAGGGTGTGATCCAATAAGCAAAAAGGGTTTGGGTTTAGATGATATAAGATCCAATACGTGAATGGGTATTGGGTTAATGGATGCGGGTTTGAATAATGGTTTTTAGATTAAAAACAAATAATTAAATAAATAAATAAATAGTAGTACAATAATACAATGGATCAATTAGTATACATTAGGTTAATACTCAAATACTAATAATACAATAGAACATACGGATTCGCAGAATAAATAAAAACCGGGACTAATTTGGGCTAAAATATATTAAACAGTAATTAGTTTAATTAAATCAAAATGTATGCAAATCCATATTCCAGTAATCACAAAATATAGATTACGATCTACAGGATTTCTAAAATCAATAAACCAAAAAGCTTAATGATAATAATAACAATAAAAAAAAATAATAACAGTAATAATAACGATAGTAACAATAACAGTAAATAAAATAATATATATATCAGGATGAGATTCGAGTTTAACAAATTTATCAAAATAATCCAAACAATATATATTATAAATAGTCGATCATATAGAAATAGAAATTAATGTTAAAATATACGATCATTCGAAATAAATAAAATATACAAGAATTATTTATTTATGAAAACAGGGGTTACATGACTTCTTCAGAAACCAGGTAATAATTTCCGCGCCATATATTTTGAGTTTTCTGACTTGAGCATCGGATGGTCTGTTGCAAGGGCTAACCCCGATATTTTAGACTGTTTTCATGTCAATCGGAACGATCACAACCGTCTATGACAGTCAGATTTCAGAGTCAAGAATAATTTACGGGAGTCAACAGTGGCGAAAAGCAGATATTAGATAATTTATTGTTTTCACACACAAAGAAATGGAATTCACAATATTTGTTTGCTCCCTAGAAAATCAGCAAAGTTTGTGTTTTCCAAAATATGTGTGTTGTATTTTGTGTTTCTCTGGGGACTGTTGTTGTAACGACCAATTAATGAGAGTGTGCGTGAGACTATGGATGTAATTAATATTTGTGGATCTTTGGTTTCTTTTATATATCTCATGAATGAAACTATGATGACTCTCGCGCCATCCTTCTTTATCAAAAACAAAAGACCTCATATTGGCAAAGTTTAGGAATGTAGCTAATTCATCTACCTAATATGGCTCATATATTGAATCAATTAAGAACGCATTTCTCATGTATATATGACTATACAAGCAGATAAACAACTCCTAATATAATTTCTACGTACGTAAACCATATTAGGTACGTAGTATCTGTAACAAAACATTATATCAGATTATTAGTTAAATGAGAAATTAACCACTATCAGAGACTAAATACTTTTGAAAACCTATAACATGTACAGACAAGTCAATGTGCATAAACTTTTCATATTGTTTTTGGTATAGAATTTATACTTTTTAATAATATCCTGATATATCCTGATAGGAACATACACATCTTATAGTTGTGTATCTTCTTAATATTAAAAAAAAGAACTACTGCAATCAGAATCCTGCCGTAAACCAATATTTAAGGCATACTTCTAAGTTATAAGCCCTAACCTAGCAGTCTAGCTAGGGTGCGTTTGGCCTAGCTTTTTTTAAACTTTAAAGCTACTTCAGAAGGAGAATTTAGAAAGTAGAGTTTTGAAATTAAAAGCTGAAGTTGTTTGGATAGTCAGCTTTTTTTTAACTTGAAAGCTACTTTTAAGGTAGAAGTTATTTGGCATAAGATATCAATTGTAAGCTACATTTATACTTAATTTAAGTTTTTGAAGTACAAAATTTTGTAAGCTCAGAACAATCAGAGAGAGAGCATGAAGTATCAAACTTTGTCAGCTGAGAACAATCAGAGACAGAGCATGAAGTATCAAATTTTGTAAGCTCAGAACTAACACAAACAGAGCATGAAGTATCAAATTTTGTTTTCTGAGAACAAACAGAAACACATCATGAAGTATCAAAATTTGTTAGCTCAGAACAAACAGAAACACAGCATGAAGTATCAAATTTTGTAAGCTCAGAACAATCAGAGACAGAGTATGAAGTATCAGATTTTGTAAGCTCAGAACTAACACAAACAGAGCATGAGGTATCAAATTTTGTCTTCTGAGAACAAACAGAAACACATCATGAAGTATCCAAATTTGGTAGCTCAGAACAAACAGAAACACAGCATGAAGTATCAAATTTCATCTACCCTTCAGTATCCAACACCCGATCCCAATTTCCTCTTTCTCAATCTCTCCTCACTTCCGCTACTCTCAACAGCCATGTCCGCCGCCTCACCCCTCCAAACCCTAATTACATGTTCCCCCGATCTCTCTCTCCTCGCTTCGATACTTTCAACAGCCATGGCCGCCGCCTCACTTGTCGACATCCCCAATTATGCGTTCCCCTATTTCTCTCTATCCTCTCCGAGTTCTTGAAGTCCCTAATCTAATGTAAGTTTGATGTGATTTGTTCTAGGGTTAACTTCTTAGTTTCTTATTATATGAAGATGTTTAATTTGTGATTTGTTCTAGGGTTTTGCAGGGGCTGCGAGCGAAGTGAAGGGGAAGGGGAAGGGGAAATTTTTTTGATCTTAGGGTTTGAATGTGGAAGGGATAAAAAAAAGAGAAAAGGAGAAGCTAGAAGCTAGAAGTAGATCTGGAGGGCTTCTTTTAGAGCTACTTTAATTTTCTTCATAAAAAAAAAGCTACTTCTTTTTTTTTGGGGCTTTTCAAAATATGGGTTTGACCCAGCTTCTCCTTCTAAAGGAGAAGATAAGCTATTTTTAAGCTGGGCCAAACGCACCCCTAGTCTTGTGTCTCTCAGCTTCTCGTTGCCAGCATTCGAGGTAATAATTTGCTTCCAAATTTGTTTTAAAAATATAACAAAAGTTGAAGAACAAAGCATTTACAGAAAATGTATATGTTAGTATATTGAAATAATGTTCAAATACTTCGGAGATCTAATTATGACAACAATTTCATTCCCCCCAGACCATGGGTAAAAGAAAATGAAACAGGTACGTACAGGGTGGAATTTTTCATTATATATTCATGTTTTTTTTTTGGGTAAACAAGAAAGCAAATAAAATTATATCCAAGGCCTTTGAAGTCTCGAACACCCCGGGCGTGTCTGTCTGAAGCAATTTTATTCATGTTGTTAGTATTCTTTTTGGTCCAAACAAAGTTCTTCAACTTTGTCACATAACTATGTAATATGTAACAGAATGTACTGTGTTTCGTTAATTATTTGTTAATGAAGATGACATTAGTCATCTTTTATCCAAAAAAAAAAAAAAAACTTTGTCACATAACTATGAAATCGGGTGATAATAATCCAATTTTTTTGCTTCCAAGAAAAAAAACAAAAAATCTAAACTTTTTTTTTTTTGGAAATCCTAGGGGAAATCCTTTTTTTTAAAAACAAAGTTCTTCAACTTTTTTGTTAATGTCAGGTCATTTTTTTAGAGCTACTTTTTATGTTTTCACTCAACAAATGATGAAATTCTCTGCTAGATTTGAAAATTGCCTTGTCTCCATGGACCCAGCCCAATATCACAGAATGGTTAAAACAGGACTTCATTTGATGCAAAGTGAGTACCAAACCTTATTCTAATAAAAGCTCATGAACTGCCAGACGACCATCTCAGTAAAAAATAATAATTAAGAAAGATAGAAAGAAAAATTAAAAAAATATCTGACCATCATTGACCTCTACTAAAAAAGTCCACGTGGGACTGGGCTTAAGCATTCACATTAAGTTAAGGTCCATTCTTCCAGCCCATGTCAAAGATCTAGTTTTGCAACATTGTTGGAAAGTTCTGCAATATCGAAAGTGTAGCCTCGCATATGTATTATACATATGTTTCTGAATTATTTTTTTTAAGACACTTTTTTGAAAATATTTACAGAAAAAGAATAGTTACCCTAGTATTTGCGCTCATGGATTAAACAACTAAACTCGCCGTTTCATTCACGCCATTGGGAAAAACGTGTTTAGTACTATTTTTTAGTTCAAAATTTTCAAAGAAAATTTGCTGTTCCCAACGACGATGACATTTATATTAAACTCGCTGTTGAGAACAGCGAGTTTAATTCAAAATTTTCAAAGAAGACTTGCTGTTCCCAACGACGAGGACATTTACACTAGACTCGCTGTGGGAAATAGCGAATCAGTTCAAAAAAAATTTCTATGGAGTTTTTTTTTCTTCGAAAATTCACTAAGTTGAACATTATGTTTCACTCTCTGTAAAATTTTCTATATCCTCGTCGTTCCCAATAGTGAGTCTAGTGTAAATGTCCTCGCCATTGGGAATAGCGAGTCTTCTTTGAAAATTTTGAATTAAACTCGTTGTTCCCAACAGCGAGTCTAGTATAAATATCCTCACCGTTAGGAACAGCGAGTTTTCTTTGAAAATTTTGAACTAAAAATTAGCACTAAACACGCTGTTTCCCAATTCCGATGATAAAACAACTAAGCTCGCCATTTGGAACGGCGAGTTTAGTTGTTGAGTCAATGAGCGTAAATACTTGGATAACGGTCCTCTTTCTACAAATATTTTCGAAAAGTGTCTTATAAAAAAAATTAATTCTATGTTTCATCTCTTTTAATTTTATATACACTGAATTTTGAGTAAAATAGTAAAGGTGGCCCTTCGGTTGAGAACTAATTTGGTGAGAACTCCGTGAGAACTCAAGGAGTTTACCCCCCTGAAAAATCCGAACCGGCCATCTCGTTCTACACGCCTTAGATAGCATAACATAAAGAAATTACATAATTTAAAGTTCATTTTCACATGATTTACATCAACGCAAAATTGTATGGCTGAAAATTCTACTCCATTTGATGGATGGGCAAACGAACTTCAAATTATTTGAATTCTTTATGTTATGCTATCTAAGGCATGTAGAACGAGATGGGCGGTTCGGATTTTTCATGAGGGGTCTACTTCGTGAGTTCTCACGGAGTTCTCATCAAAATTAGTTCTCAACCGAAGGGCTCCCACATAGTAAATGTAACTAGTACTATGAAGTGAAGCCAAGTATATATACACACCGGGGACAAGTTTTTTGTCACTCCAATATCAATATAAAAAAAAGATTAATTATCTCCGATTTGGACGTCTACGGTCAATTTTCATGAAAAACTTAAATTAAAAAAGGAAGGAGGAAGAAAATATTTGCACATGCTAATTATATGACCTGGTCTGATGATTATTAATAAACGATTAATTATAATAATAATAAATATAGATATTAGGAAGGCTTCTAGATATTCAATAGCATGAGAGTTTGGTTTGGTTTTGTTTTCTCAGTGAAAAAAGTGGACAAGGACAGAATGAATGGTTTTAAGAGGGGAAAAATATTCCATAAAAAAAAAAAGGGTTGGTTGTGTGTGTTTAAAAGATAAAAAAAGCTTTTAAAAGTTTTTTTTAAATATTAACCCCTTTGAAATGTTTATTTTCAAATTAGTCCCCAAAATTGTATCTATACAATATATTATGCTAAACCACTTTTTGTTCAAGAATTTTTCGCATTTTTTTCCTTTTTCAAATAAAAAAACAACAACAAAAGTAGGAAACAACCATCCCACTATTTCTCCATCCAAAATTTAAATTTGAATCACATCTCTTAATCAAACTTTAAAAATCGTGCATTATTATATAAATATTATTAGATGAAATTTTCAAAAATAGTTTTGTTATTTTCTTACTTTTTAAAAAATTATGTGCAATATTATATGGGTTATACTGCATATTATATTATATTACATAAGTTTGTGCAATATTGCACAGAAGTACACTATATTATACTAGTATTTTGCATGTGCGATGCACGTTTTGATAAGAGTAGAAGAGTTTTCACGTGCGCTATACGTGTTAAGAAATAGTTTTGGAGTTGAACGTGCATTACACGTAATTGAAAAAAAATATTTTGAAGAAAAAGCTACAATTTGTACGTGTAATGCTTGTGTTTATAAGTATAATTTGAGTTATACATGCAACATATGTGTATGTTTAGTGTTAAAAAAAATATAATTGTTTTGCACATGCGTTGCACGTTTTAAATATATGAAATTTTTTTAATTTGTTGGTTTTTGTTGTAATTAATGAGAGAGTTGGAGTTGCTCGTGCAATGCACGAGTTTGTATATTGACAAATGGCAACCCAACTCTCCCATTATAATATTAGATATTAAAAGATTATGCTAAACCACTTTTGGTTCAAGAATTTATTTTCTTTTTTAAATAAAAAAACGAGAGCAAAAGTATGATGCAACTATCACACTTTTTATCCATCTAAATTTTAAATTAGAATTATATCCCTTAATCAAACCTTAAAAATGGTACAATATTATATAGATGTTATTAGATTAATTTTTCAAAAAAAGTTTTATTATTTTTTTAATTTTAAAAAAATTATGTGCATTATTGTTCGGGTTACACTGCATATTATATTATATTATATAATATTATATAAGTTTGTATAATATTTCACAAGGATACACTAGTTATATATTATTAGGTTTCTAACTGAGCTAATAATTATAAAATTAATCTATGTGATACATTGATATGTTAGTCTGCGATATCCGCCGAAATTATCTGTATACTTGGAAAATTTTATTTTATTATTATTATTATACCCTTCCTGAATAAAGATGGAGAAAGGAAAATTAAGGAGACTTTATTTTTCTCTTCGAATAGGGTAACATTGACGACGAGGAGGAGAACCTGGCAGATGGGGGAAGGTAGGTAAATTGGAGGATTTAGGGTTTGGGTGGATCTTCTGATAACTCTGTTTAGCTTATTAATCGTAATTAAGATTCATAATCGAAGGACCTATTTAGTTTTACAGTGCTCAAATAGGAGCCTAATAACAAAGAGAAATGCTATGAGTACTCATAGTTGTATCCAATATTTTAGTTGATGTGTTGAATTTTTATGTGAAATTCAATTGATACAGACTGATATGGTATGTATAATCAAAAAAAATAATTAATTTTACCGATATTTGATTAGGTGATGATACATACTATAAGTGATTGTGTCAATTAGATTTCACGTAGGAATTCAACACATTATTTACATTAGTGGGTACAGTAAAAAGTACATGTAGCACTGTTCAATAATAAATAAGGTAATATAAGGAACTAATTTAGAAATACACTTTTCAAAAGAGACTAATATCTATACTAGAGATGTAGTTGTATTAGTTTATCATATTCTGGTAAAGTTCGTGTTTGTCTATGTTATTTATATACGAGATCATTGAATCCACTTAATAGAATAAGAAATAACAAAATCGTGAAGAAATAACAAAATCTTTTCACGGTATCAGAGCCCCAACCCTTGCTAGCTGTCGCCATCGACTGCCATCCACGGCCTCGCTGTGGGACCCAGCCACTGCCGTCCCTCTCCCATCTCCTTCATCACTGCACCATCCTCACTGAAACCCTTCATCATCACTGCCTTCGTGCCAACCTATCACCATCTCAATCATCGACCCTGACCTCCATTTCGCCACTGAAACCCATCTCCTCCACCTCCAAACTTGACGACCCATCTTCTTGCCAAACCCTAGCCACCGAACATCCAGATCACCATCTTCTTCTTCTTCTGGGTTTGTTTTAATTAATCAGATCCAAACCGAGACCAAATCCAAATCTGGACCCGACCCGACCTGACCTGGTGCACTTCAATCCAACCCAACAAACCAGATCCGACCCGCTGTGACATCAAGCCAACCCGTTGCAACCCAATCTGATTCAACCCGACCAACTGCTATTGTCGCCACTGTCGCTGCTCGGATCTATTAACCCAAGCAACCCAACCTAATCTCAATCCGACCCAGCGCTGTAAACCGATCTGATCCAGTCCTGAACTGCACCTGCTTTCGTTGTTCCTACTGTTGCCCTAGATCTGAACCATTTGACCAGTCAAGTAGATCTAGATGACTGCTGACATCATCTTCCATGTTTGTTGACATCATCTTTTTTTTGGGGGGAATTCAATTCTCCTTGACATCGATTCTGACCAGTTCTCTTCATTTCAGAGGATTCAGATCTGACCCGGTAGGGAAAATGAAGTGCCATGACATGCTTTTTTAGGGCTGTCCACTGCCCCCCGCCCCCATCAGTTAGCGTCCAGTCAAATAAGGGCGAGATTCAGTTTCTCTAGTACCATCGCGCTTCCTTGCAACAGTCTTCTTCTTCTGTCACAACAGCAAGTCCAGGTATTGCATGTTTAACCACTTCATCTCCAACATCCCACAACATCATGGGTAATAGATACAGGTGCTTCTGATCATATGACTGAAAATCTAGGTATATTGTCCTCTTTTAATAGGTCATTTCATTCACCCATCAGGCTCGTCGATGGTTCTATCTCTCCAGCTGGGGATTGGGCATGTAAACCTTAGTTCCACTTTACCACTTAGTTCTGATATTTATATGCCAAAATTTTTATTTAGCTTGATATATGTTAGCAAAATTACTAAACCATTAAATTGTTGTGTTTCGTTCTATCATGATCACTGTGTGTTTCAGGAGCTTAGAATGGGAAAAACAATTAGCACAAACCGCATATCAGGCGGCCTCTATAAGCATGATAATTGTAACACCCCGCAAAATTAGAAATGACAATTTTGCCCTCGTGTGTTACGCACGTATATTTTGTACCGTTACTGGTAATATTTGTAACGTATTTTCATTACGTATTGTAATTTCAGACTATTTATATATTTCTCGTATATTTTATCTTAAATTTCAATATCTGGGTTTTACGTGCTTTTTACGTATTTTTGATGCACGTATCGATTATGTGTTCCCACCGCTACATGTAATATTTCCTATGTGTTTAAATTAATTATTTTAGTATTCAAATCTATTTTTTATAACCGGAAATTTATTTTTTCCCTATTTTGATTAAAATAATTTTATATGTATATTGTATGCGTTTTCTACATACGTAGTAATTACATCGTGGAATCTATAAAACAAATAAATATATTTTCTTATATTATAATTTTATTATCCTTAACATTTTTTCGTTGATAAAACCGAATTTCGTATTTTTAAGTTTTACGTGCGGAGTACGTGTTTTTCGGTGCGCGTATTTAAGCGTATTTGTTTTCAAAATAAATTTCGGAGTGTGTGTACTTATTTTATTTTTTGCATGAAACATTATAAAATTTTAATTTAACTAATCTCTACATATTATGTATATATATACAAGGCCTATGTTTACACCTATTCACACTAATTCATTTCCTTCCTTGGCTTCATTCGAACTCAACCACAACCAGCACACTCCCATCCACTGTTGCCTACCTACTACAACTACACCTAAACTTGTAAGAGATCTAAGGTTCAAAACTTGCTAAACCCACTTTATTTTATTTTGTAAAATTATTTCCGAGAGCTAAAGCTGGCATTTGGGGTTTCGGTTTGGATTTCCTAATGGCAGGTCCACATGGACCAAGCAGCTAGCGGGTGGGGTCTTGGGCGTTTTACTGTGCTGGTGGGGGTGATGGGTTTGAAACCTGTTGGTTTCAAAAAAAAAAAAAGGGTTTTGTTTAAATGAAAAGGGAAGTTTAAATGAGAATAAAAATTTGAGAAAAATATTAGAATTTCTATAAAATGAAATAGAGTTTATTAAAAAGAGCTGTAGAATTTTTCAGGTATATTTGAGAAGTTAAAAAGGAGAAATTGAGATAGAAAGTGAGTTTTGACTTGAGATTTAATTATTAAAGAGTATGAGATTTATATTTTGAAGAAGAGTAAAATAGATTTGTATGAAGTAATTTCTTTTGAAAAGATTATACTCTTACTTGGTTCAAGAAATGTTTTGAGATACATTTTATTGCTAGTAAGATTTCAAGTGGTTAATTTATATTCATGAAAAGGAATTGTGGCTTCTAAATATTGTAAATTAATAAGTGAATTATGAATAGTGTCAAGAAAACACAATGATCACTTTGTGAATAAGTGTTAAGGCAAGACATTGATCAATTGTGAATAAGTAGAAGGTGAGAATATTTAAGTTTAAGACATGTTTATTGAAGGGTATGAATACCCATGGTTTATTGTACATGAAAAGTTATAATTTAGAGTTAGTGAGACCTCGGGTACCGGCATTGTTAAAATTAAAAGATTTGAGATATACTTTTGAGATAAGGCCATGGAGCTATCTCGTATTTTGTGATTAAGTCCGGTAGGGGGTAAAACAAATTCTAGGTTTGATATATTTTTCATGTCTTGAACTTAAGAACTAGGCACATAAGTGAAGATGTAGTAAACCTAGGCAAACGTAAGTGGGCCACTCTATATAGTCGGGCGGAGGATTCCAGGACTATATGTAGAACTCCGTATTTTCAAATATTATTTTTATATTTGAAAATGAATTTAAATTTATTTTTGGAGATTTAATAAATATTTTCAGAAAATTTATCTTTTGTACACTTGCAAAACACGTGCAAATACCTTTTTGAGAAGTTGGAAAATTAAGTTTTATTCATGAAAAATCATTATTTAATATTTTTGATTTAATTAGTATTTTTCCAGATTTTTCTGAAATTTATTGGAACTATTTGCAATTTTTGAGAAAAGAAGGACCTTTTTGCAAATTCGACATTTTTAGGGGTTAAAATGCAAAATACAATTTCTGAGCGTTTTGAACAGTATTAATTGAGATTTAGAATGTATATTTTCTTTTAAAATCCTAATTTAAATGAGTTTTGATGGAATTTCCAAAGAATGAGCTATATATGTAAATTGTATTTTGGAAAGGGTCGTTTTGCAAAGTGTGGGTAAAACCCTAATACTCAATCCGGCATATTTAAGAGATTTTTCCCCAGCCGTCACTGTTGAGAAAAACACAGAATTTTTGGAGATCTATTTTGGTGGAGAAAGGAGTCTTTGGATCTAGCAAAAGGAGGATTCTTTTCGTGGACTATTCTCAAAATCTAAGGTGAGATATATAAAAATTGTTGTGTTGTTTTGATTTATGTGAGAGATATAGAAATTGTTTTGTTGTTTGTTTCATGCGTGTGACTTTGTTTTTGTTGGTTTGATTTTGTGAGTATTATAATTCGTCTTGTTGATTGATCTATGTGTACAAATATCATGATGTAATGGTTGGACGTTGTGAACAATATAGATATTGTGATGTGGTATGAATCATGTGAATAATGTGGATGAAATAGTAGATCTTTAATATTAAAATTGTTTACTAAAAGCATGTTGAGATTTGTGCATGAATACCTGGATATTAGATTCATAATTCAGATTTGATTTAGATTCGTGAAAGAAACTTAGATCTTGCAAAACCCTAATGAAAGAATTTTGATTAGAACATGAGAACTTAAATCTTGACTTATTGATATTTTGAGTGATATATATGCATATACCTGATGAAGATTCGTTGAGATTTATTATTTTCCTGAATACGAACTAGTTTCATAACATTGATCATTAGAAAGCTTCAGAATTTATTTTTGTAATCAGACCTAAGTTTTGAAAACTGTAGGCCGACAGTCGACTGGCCTACTGTGCAGTCGACTGGTACGAGCCTGATGTTTTATTTTAGAATTGTTGAAAACGTTGTTCTGGACAGTCGACCTAGCCAGTAGGCAGTCGACTGGTCCACTGAAGAAATTATTTTTGTAAAAATTATTTGTCCTTCAGGACAGTCGACCTGTAGTCCTTTAAGTCGACTTATTTACTTAGAATAATTTAGAGAAGATTATTGGAATTACTTTGGGTAAGTCGACTGATCCCTTCTTAAGTCGACTGTTAAATGACTTAGTTTATTTTTGTAAAATCTTGAATTTGGTCTTCTGGACAGTCGACTTATCATCAGTATGAGTCGACTGATACTGAAGGATATTTGTAAACTTCAGTGTTAATTTGAATGATTGGTTCCTCAGATAATTTAGTACATACTTGTCATTCAGTTCAGTATATGATTAAGCAATTGACCTTGAGATATTCAGACAAGTATTTCATTTGAGACATTTAGTTGAGCCACTTGGTTTAGTGGAACCTTGTTTGGATATTTGAGTTGAGTCTCTAGAGGCGTGTGACCCTAGTATACCGGTGTTGAGTTATTTGTTGAGGCCCAATGAGGCATTTCAGTTATTTGGATTTGAATTTAGGCCGGTAGGGTATACCACTCTAGGAGATTCATTAAGTAATTAATTAACCCAAAATAAAATATTAAGGACAGGCACTAGTGGTGATATGATGAACGGGAACATGAGTCAAGAACCTCAGTATGGCTTTCGGTGTGGGATTTAATCTCCGGAATTATCACAGTAGATTATTAGTGGTGTGGGATATGTCTCTGGAATTATCACAGTCATGTGGTGTGGGACAATCTCCGGAATTATCACGGTAACTATTGTGGTGTGGGATTGATCTCCGGAATTATCGGAGTCGAGGTGAAGCACATGTGGTATATTGTGGTGACGTGTCAATGTTTCGGTGTGGGATGATCTCCGGAATTATTCAAGTGAAATATCTTGGGTGTGGGATCCATCTCCGGAATTATCGGGCATGAGATACTATCCATGGTTTATCTTTATCTCGTGGTAGTCATCGTGTTAGGATTAGTTCATAACGTGAGGATTGAACCCTATGAAGAGAAGACGTTAAGGGCTTGCACCGAACCTATGTAGAATGGGATGCATAGACTTCGACAAGTACGCATTAGAGAGTCTGCATCTAGAGTAACTGTTTCTTGACTTGGTTTTATGCATGTGGTTTTCTTGTTTTCTACACATGACACTTAGCTTAGTATCACTTGATGTTTTATGTTACCTGTCATTTCGCACTTTCCATAATCATTTAGTACTTGTGGTTTAAGAATTTATGTGGTATGATTTTTATGTTGTTTGTTTATTTTTATATTTCTCACACCATTTATGGCTGACTCCTTTAGTTTGGGGGTTAGGGATCATCTCTAGCCTCACATGTTGCAGGTAGTTGCTTAGTGATGGAGATTTGGATGCTAGAGGCATGTTGAGATCAATTGATTCTTAAGTGCTTTGTGTAAAATTGTATTAACAGTTTCGAGATAAATTTATGTTGTAAATGAAGAAAATATTGAGTTGAGTTTGTTTTGAATTCCGCTGTGATTTGTAAAAGTTTGTTGTAATAAATGTTTGAAAATTTTAGTGGCGTTGTTGATGTTTAATATTATGTTGAAGAGGATCACTGGGAATGTGCAACGTAATTTCTATGTTATTAATCTAGAAATTCAGGGCGCTACACTATAGACCCAGTCGGGCGGAGGATTCCGGGACTGTGGTTGCTTCGTAGGAGATGAGCTTTTATTTTAAATTCGGGACTATACGTAGTCGGACGGATAGTTTGCCGTACTCCAATGTATATACGTATACTGTGGCTAGAGGGGCACTTGCGGAATGATTCGCACGATGAGGAGTCTGTTATTACAGTCGGGCGGAGGATTTCGAGACTGGAATCCGTATTCGTGGAATGATCTAAACCTTGTTTTATTACTGGGTAGTTTTCATGGCAAGGGATCGAACCCTTAAATGAGGAGTACGTAGGTGCTTGCCCTCAGACCTATGTAGTATGGGATGCATAGAATCCGAACAAGTATGCATTAGTCCCATCTTAGTATAAAATATCTGCATTAGGCATTAAGGCATCGCATACACTTACATGTTTAGAGTACTCACATTTAACACTTTGTTTTCATTCAAGTTTGTGATTTGTTAAAATATTGAGATCGTTATATGTACGGCATAGAGAGGATGGCCGAGTATAACATTTTTGTCAGTTGTAAATAACTGACGTGTCCGCAGCTTATTATGCAGGGATTGGACATATTCATGAAGAAGTAAAGTCGTTATGATGCTATTGATTAATTACATGTTAAAGATGTTGCAAGTTGTATATTATTTTTATTGTTGTACTTCTTTTTATCTTCCATTGTGTAAATAATTGTAAAGAACTCTGATGTGTAATGAAAAGTTTAAATTTTCTTGTAAAATTGTACGAAGTGAAGTGTAAAGATCCTGTGGAATCTCGAATTCGGTCTTATTTAGAATTCGGGGCATTACAATAATGCTCCTATCTCATTTGCATGCTTAAGTGGTTGCACGCCTTAGCATATGCAATACCAGTTGGGGCATCCGTCCATACAAAGGCTGAAGAAGATGAGACCATAAATATCTTCACTTAGAGAGTTTTCTGATGAGTCATGTCAATTAGGAAAACAATTGTGCACGCCTTACCCTCCCAGGATTACTAAACGATTGAGTCGACCTTTCAACTTAGGTCATTCTGATATTTGGGGACCTTGTCTTATTGAGTCTCAATTTAGTGGTTTTATATATTTTGTCAACTTTGTTGATGACTACTCTTGAGAAACTTGGTTATATTTAATAAAATCTCGGTTTGAAATTTTCTCTATATTTTAAAATCATTTTGCGCTGAGGTAAGAACCTAATTTGATGTTTCCGTTCAAATTTTGGGTATTGATATTGACAAAGAGTATTTTACTACTAAATTCACTAGTTTTATGTGCTATTGTGGTATTGTTCATGAGTCTTCTTATCCTTACACCCCTCAACAAAATGATATTGCAGAGCGCAAGAACTGTCACTTGTTGGAGGTTGCAAGGACTATGCTCCTTCATAAACAAATTCTTCAATGTCTCTGGGAGGATATAGTTCTTTGTAACCCCTGTCTTCACAAATACGTATTTACTGTGTATTTTCTGTACTTGAAGTTTTCGTAAATTATTTTTCTTTCTGCATCCAAATTCTTTTTGATAAAATATATTTTTGAATCTTCCATTAAAACCTACTTTTTTATCAATAATTTTATTTATAACTATTTCCTATGATTTTTATACAAATCTTATTATTGTTATTATTACATATTTTGTAGTACAAACCAAATATATTATTTGTATATGACTATTCTAATTGTTTGTGAAAATTTAAATATTAATCTAATTGTATTTTTTAAATTAATTTTATTGAACCCTTTAAAATATTGTTTGCAACCTATGAGAAATTGTAGAATTTGTATTTTATAAATCCTATTTGTTTTTCCCTAATAGATTTAAACTCATTTAATATCCAAAACCCAAACCCTTTTACTTATTGGATCATATCCTATTCAAACCCATTAACCCAAAACCCATAATACTATAAATACCCTATACCCTAACCTAACCCTAACCTACCCACTACTGTTAAACCCCTCAGCCGGCTGTTCATTCACCCCCTCTTCTCTCCCTTCGTCTACCTCCCGAACCCTACCTTGTACTCCCTGTGAACCCGCTCCCCTCTTCCTCATCATCGCCCCACAGCCAGAGCCAGCTCCGCCAGTGCGCCTTCTTCACCGTCAGCCTCGTGCCACCATGACTGCCACCAAGCTGACCCACCCCCCCTGTGTCACGCCGCCCTTCTGTCGCGCCTCCGCGATGCAGTGTCGTGAGCTCCCCATGCCGCCCTGTGCTCCTTCGCCATGTCGACAGCAACGCCAGCAATGGCAGCGCCCACCCCGAGCGCTCATGTGTTGCCTCCTCTCGAGCGCCGCACGGCGGCGTCGACAACACCCTGCGACAGCAACCAGCGCGTCCCCTAGCCGCTGTCCCTGTGCTGCCCTCCGACTGCAGTGACCTCCTCCTTCGCCACAACGCCCTGCACCCTCATCATCTGAGCCAGCAGCGCCATCGCGTGCCATCGTCCGTCACCGTCCTCCACCGACCAGCGACGACCACTGCCTCGCGCCAGCCAGTGTAGCAGCCATTGATGGGTGCCGTTTGATCGAAGTATTGATCAAGTGAACGTGGGCCGTTCGATTGGATCTTAATCATCATGCTTGATTGGATGTAGGCCGTCGATCTCCTCTTGATCATCCGATCAGATCCTAGCCGTCCGATCTTGTTGATTTTGATCATCACCTCTTGATCTCTTGGATCTAGCCATTGGATTTGCATTGATCATCATCACCATCATCACCATCATCACCATCATCAAGATCTTGATATCGACCATCGGATCTCTTTTGATCATCGTGATCGTGAGCATCATCTTGATCTTGATCTTGATCTTAATCTTGATCTTGATCTTCAATGTCAGCTGTCCGATCAATCGATCACACTTGATCTCGGTCCTTGATCGTCTCGATCATCACGTTCGTCTTCTACTTAGTGAGTTAAACATTTGATCCACTTTTTGTTCTCATTCATCAAATTGTCAATCATGGTATATTTACTCTTTTGGTACTCTTCTAATTCTTATATGTTTTATATTCGATCTCGGTCGTTGGATTCGCTTGATCTTCATCTTGATCACCATCTTGGTCATCGAGATCCGTGCCCAATCGTGATCATTGTGATCGTTTGCTCGTCGCCATGTCACCGAGATTCCGATCCGTTATTCTTCACTTATTCGGATTAAACTAATCGTCATCAAAGGCAAGTCATTTCTACTCGAACAACTATTGTATCATATTTGAGATTTTTATTGAATCCCACAAGTAGATCCAAATTGATTATCGTATATTGCTTATTGTTATCTATCATTGGAATACTACGGATTTACACGAGCGAATCCAATTAGTAGTCTTGACTTCGTGTCATCTTTGTCTCCAATGTATAGAGAATCTTACATCCAACATATAGTTAGTTATTGAACATAGGAATATGGATTACTATTATATTTTATGTCATGACATCTCACAACAATTGTAGATTGCATACTAGTATTGATGACTTATATGATTGATGTTAGTGTATTAGTTGTTTATGATTAGTAAGATTATGGACATTACACATCTTAATACCATGTTCACATAGGTATGGCTTGCTGTGATTTATGATTGTTAACCCCCAATGCATCGTCCTTAACTTTTTAACCATTTTTATTCAAAAGGAATATATTAACACCCTAAAAATTTACGCCGACCTGAACATTACCTTGCTGTTTTGACCTAGATAATGTCACCGAAATCAATAACTTCCTGAACATGAAATGTAACCCTAGATGTCTAGTTTACTTTCCTTTTTGGTGGAATTGAATTCCGAGTTACGGTTTGAGAGATATCGCAGTGTTACTGCTGCTGTGTCGTACAATTCCAGATCCTAAAAACTACTGTAACACTTTGATTCACAATTAATTTAACTATGCTACCTATAAGAATGAATTGAAATTTTTCATGCTGATACTAGACACACTAGAGAACATTCCCTAATTTTCCTGGAATTAATTAATGTTGTTTCAGTCCTGTTTCATATGTATAAACACAATTTTACAAGTTCTGACTGAACACAAATCCTGTGTAGTTTGCTATTTTGACACATGTTACCACAACTTTTATGTACCTTAATTATATGCATTGGAACCGGGCAGGAGTCTAGTTCTAGACCTTCTAACGGATCCACATTTGCTATCCTGTAGCAACGAGAATTCTGATTTTGGTACATCAACCTACTGCTGTCCAGATTTGGGTTTCCATGTTTAATAATTTATGATTGAATCTATAATATTGAATTTGGTGTATTTAATTGTATAGAGTACATTGCATGATCTTAGGATTGCGTTGCCATCTTTTCTAGTGTCCCTTATTAATCACATTATTGTATGTTAATTGAATAAATAATGTTAATCAAACTGGGGTTAAGGGTTGACAAGGGTAATTGATAATATAGTGACTGTACTTGGTATTGTGGGCTTTGTTCCCAAAATATTGTGTCGGCTAGTGCTATCAATTTATTGTTAGATTACTGACTGCAATATCCCAATTCATCGTGTATTGTTTTAGGATCTATCGTACCGACTATTGTTATTGTTATTGTGTAAGAAATTGCTATTGTTATCGTGCGAGTACATGATCTATAGAATCTACCTCCTTAGTCTAAACGAAATTGATTGTATGCATAGTATGGGATGCAGTAATACGTGCATTAGTTAGGATTAAAATGAATAATAGACTTAAGATTTTCATCGCATTGCCATTGCATATTGTCACCTTTATTGGACAGTATTAGCGTTATTGTTACCATTATTTTTATTGTGTATCGTTATCGTTATAAATCATCGTTATTGCACATTGTACTGTTATCGCTTTGCCACTGTTCAACACTATTGATTTCATCGTTCATTGAATTCATCGTTATACCATTATTGTCATTGTTCTCTGTTTCTTTACTTGCTGTCCACGACTTGCTCTATGGACATTTTTTCTCTCTTTAGATGAACAACTTACAAGTAATCAAGGAGATTTGCCTGATGGACTAGGAGAACAACATTGGTGAAGACTTGTGTTGCTGCGCCGTTGAATAATTATTGTTTCTCTTTTTTTTGAACTTTAATAATTGAACATTGTTGTATTTGTGGGCTTTTAACCCGAATATTATTGTTGTTGATTCTAGATGTTAGATTATATTGTGTTGGTTATTTTATGCTTAAATTTTAAGTACTGTTATTTATATGATTACTTCTTTTATTTCATGCGTGGTTGTATTACTTCATATTTTATATTGTTGAGTTGAATCAATGACAGCCTATGAATGACGCAAGTCATTCGCTGGGCCATGTCACGTGCCTGCATTCCGTATTTTTGAGAAGCGGGGCATGACATTCTTACTGTATGTCATCTTATTAATTGTATGCACTCGTCCGTGTTAGACTGTCATATACCATTCTCCATGTTATTTCCATCTACTGTTCATTTTCACTCCCTTCTAAAAATTTTGGTGGTGTTATTTGTTCATGATCATGGTATGGTCGCTCTAAGCCAGATCCTCATTTTATTCGGTGTATATTTCTAGGATATCTGCATTTCAGGAAGGTTATAGATGTTATAGTCCAGAGTTGCATCGTTGCTTTAAGTTTGCTGATGTCGCCTTTCTCTAGTCTTAATCTTATTTCTCTACTACTTCATCTTATCTGACTCCACCTCCATCCGATGAGAGTGATACTGAATTCCTCATCTATCCTGATTTTTCGGTCTCTACTTCTTCTGATTCTGTGAAATAACAGTCTTCACCATTGCCCACAAGACCTGTAATCACTCAAGTGTACCAACGATACAAGGAACACCGCTTTCGACTCAGTTCATACTATTGTGCATTTTGTTTCCTCGCCTCCAAGTACTGAAAGACCGTTGTCTGAGCTACTTTAGACTCTATTATTGAGCCTACAATTACTCCCCTTGTTACATCCACTGAACTCACACCTACTGTTACCCCAACTGATGAGCCTTCTGATTTTGATCTTCTCATTGCCATACGTAAAGGGAACAATTCTACTACATATCCTTTATATAATCGTCTTTCATATGATCACGTGCCGTCTGCTCATTTGGCTTTCATCTTTACTTTGGATATGATCACATGTCGTCTGCTCATTCGGCTTTCATCTTTACTTTGGATATATACCATATTCCCAAGTCATTATCTGGGGCACCATCACACCTTGGTTGGAACCAAGATATGCAGGAAGAGATGACTGCTCTAGAGGAAAATGCTAACTAGGATCTGGTTCTCCTTCCATCTGGAAAATATTGTGTTGGTCGTCAGCGGGTGTACATTGTCAAAGTAAACACAGATGATTCTTTGGTTCGCCTAAAAACTCGATTGGTTGATAAATGGTTATTCACAAACCTATGGCATTGATTATGATGATATATTCTCTCCCGTGGCCAATATATCTTCTGTTCGGATCATTGTTTCCCTGACTACTAGATTTCATTGACCGCTCCACAAACTTGATGTCAAGAATGTCTTTCTCAATGACATTCCTGAGGAGGAAGTTTACATGGACCATCGTCCTGATTTTATTAGTAAAGCTAAGCCTACAAAAGTCTGTTGTTTGAAAAGATCTTTGTATGAACTTAAACAATCTCCTTGTGCTTGGTTTGGCCGTTTCACTGAGGTTATCACGAGCTTTGGATTGAGGAGGAGTAATAATGATCATTATGTATTCTATCAATATCATCAGAGTAAGATGATCATTTTATTGTATATATTGTTGCCAATGTGATTAAAGGAGATGATCAAAATGACATTCAAGATTTCAAGTTGTATATTCAACAAAAGTTTGAGACTAAGTATCTCGGGCGACTAAAGCATTTCTTAGGGATCGAGGTAGCTCGATCTAAGGATGGAATTTCTTTATCATAGAGAAAGTATGTGTTGGACATACTTACTGAGAGTAGTATGTTTGGGTGCAAGTTATCACACACTCCGATGGAGCCAAACTCTAACCTATTGCCATATCAGAGAGGCCTATTGGAAGATCTAGGGTGATACAAGAGCCTTGTAGGAAAATTGAATTATCTTACAGTCACTCGTCAGTGAGTATCGTGAGTCAATTCATGGCTTCACCTAGTACGAGCCATTGGAATGCAGTTATGAGAACTCTTCGGTACTTGAAGAGTTTTTCGGGCAGAGGATTGATGTATATTAATGGTGGACATTGTTGAATTATTAGTTTCTCATAAGCTAATTTGGTTGGTTGCCTGACCAGTAGGAGATCCACTATTGAGTATTGTGTGCTGGAGAAACTTAATTTCATGGAAGAACAAGAAACAACATGTAGTCTCTCGTAGTACAGAATCTGAATATCGAGCTATGGCTGATCTCACATGTGAAATTACTTGGATCAAATAGTTGCTTACTGAGTTGGAGGTTCTCCAACAAGGGTTGATGTATATGTATTGCGATAGTCAGCTTGCCATTTATATAGTCACTAATGCTATGTTTCATGAACGAACCAAACATATTGAGGTTGACTGTTATGTGGTTCGCAACAAGATTAGTGACCGTATGAATCTTCTCAAATAGAGGTTAAACATATTAGCACTGATCACTAGGTAGTTGATGCTCTAACAAAGCACCATGTGATAACCATAATGCAGTTCATCAATAATAAGTTTGGCATGTATAACTTATACGCTCAAACTTGAGGAAGAGTATTGGAGATGTAGTTCTATCAGTTTGTCATATTCTGAGTAAAACCCGCACTTGTCTATACTACCTATATAAGAGAATATTGTATTCATTTAGTAAAATAACAAAATGACAAAATCTGTTCAATCTAAAAAAAAAATAAAAGTTGAAGGGCTATAAGAGAGAGCAGAGAAAGTAGCTCAGAGAGAGAGAGCCAATTAATTCAACAGGATTCCAAAGAGTGGGTATGCTAAATTATATTATAATGGGGCCATCTCTGATTTCTCTGTTTTAAAAACTACATACAAAAAAATAACCACTTTTATAGGGAGAACGACAAGTAATACTAATGCTTGCCTTTTTATCTTGAAAGGGCAAGGAAGGAGGAGCAATACAGAAAGGGACATACTAATAATGGATGGAGAAACGCAAACTCAAAGCAAGTTCAAGAGAGTATGTGTCTTTTGTGGCAGCCACTCTGGCAACAGAACTGTCTTCAGTGATGCTGCTCTTGATCTGGGAAATGAATTGGTATGATTCTTTTTCCTTTTACTTAATTTTTAAGTTTTGTTTATTTGGGTGTTCTTATAATTTGATTTTATGTAGTGGTTAGTCTTCAAAATATCAACTTGGTGTGGTTTGAGACAAGGGTGTTTTTTAAGCTCTTGTTTGTGTCTGTTTTGATGAGAAAGAGTGGTGGATTAGATATTCTGTGTTGTTTTTGTTGGTTCAATCTTGTTGTTGATATGTGTATGATTATGGGTTTGAATTGCAGGTGAAGAGAAGGATAGATTTGGTTTATGGTGGTGGGAGTGTGGGATTGATGGGTTTGATTTCTCAGACAGTTAATGATGGAGGCTGTAGTGTTCTTGGGTATTTACATGAACACATTCTTTTGGTGTCATCCTTAATTTTAACTCTTTTTGTCTACCATTCATAATAACTCTTGTTTTTGATTGATTACTGCATGCAGGGTCATTCCTACTGCACTTATGCCTCTTGAGGTACATAAGATTTTATCTAGAATTGGCTTTCTTCTTTTCAATTTCTTTTCTTCTTTTTGGTTTGTTGATTGCTTTCATGTTTGGGTCTTTTATGGTTAATTTTCAGATATGACATGCTAAACACCTTTATTTCAATCTCTGTCCCCTCCCTTTCTCATTATTTTAATTTTCTTTCTATTTCCTAAGTTATTGAGACCTTTGCAGTTAACTTGACGGATAGATTGCACTCAGTCTTGTCATATTGTTGGGAGTTCTGAATTATTACCTTTTAATTCAAGTTTATTATTTGATAGTGATTCATTGGTCTTCCTCTCTTAGTTAGAAACCTTAGCACAACAGAAGGAAGAGAAAATAATAATAATAATAAATAAAAAGAGATTACTAGTTTGATGCAGATAACCCCATTCCCCTAAACTATGTTTCGTGCTTGGCACACAGGGGCGGCCCTAGGATTTTAGGAGCCTGAAGCAAACTCTCAAAAAGGGGCCCCACATATACCAAAAAAAAAAAAACGATCCATGTATTAGAAAAAAAATAAAAAAGCATACATGAGAAATCATGGATTTTAGGGACATGAAGCTAATATAATTTTTTTTAGGGGCCTGAAGCTAATATAAAATCATGAAAAAATAAAACAATTCATGGATTTTAGGGGCCTGAAGGTAATATAATTTTTTTTTCTTTTCTGAAAACGGGAATCCCTTTTTTTGGTTATTTGGGGCCTGATGCAGTTGCATCAGTTGCATCAGGCCAGGGCCGGGCCTGTTAATGGCACATTTGGCTGCTTAACACCCCAATAAGTTCCTATTGGGAAAGAGAGCCACATGCATAACATGTGGTCTTTCTTTTTTACTTTATCTTTTGTGTCAAAGATGGTAAAACTATACAATTGATGTCCCATTCATTGAGCATTACCTATAAACATAGTAAATTGACTTGGCATCTTTCTTTTCTTAAACCTTCGAAACTTTCTCATCTTTAATTCTCCCTCCTTCCGCCGAACACCTCTCACCCTCTCCATGCGCGAGTCACTAAACTTTTGCTCGCAATCTCTCTTCCTCTTCCGTTTTTGTAATTTACTCAAGGAGAGCGAGTGATGAGCAGGAGGTTCTGTTAGGAGCGAAGGAGAGAGACATTAAACAAGAAGTTAGCATCCTAAGTAGGTAACAATGTCATAACCTAGCAACCCAGTATGTCATACCCTAAAGAACCCAGTTGGTCAGTTCAGAGGTTATGAGTTGCTTCCTATAGCATAGTTGATAGGTATTCTTAATGATCTTATGTCTAATTACCAGGAGTTACTTTTTTACCATAATGGCTATGATTGGAAATATGCGACAAGGAATTAATAAACATATATATCTCATTTAAACTGAAATGATATGATTCATATTGTATACATTACCATATTATCATATTTAATTAATACTATTTCTTTCAATTGTATTTGGATGTGCTTGCATTGCTAATTACAGATATCTGGCCAAACTGTGGGTGAAGTAAAAATTGTTGCTGATATGCATGAGCGCAAAGCCGAGATGGCTCGACAATCTGATGCTTTTATTGCCCTTCCAGGTATTTCTCTGACAAACTCTTTGCATATTTATATACATATTTGAGTTGGGCCACCTTTATCTTGCAGATACTCTCACTTTAAAGATGAATAATTGACCACCAAATTGAAAGTCCACTCAATAGGATGTTCTAAAAATTATCTGACTTTAGACCATGGCACATCAATTTTTTTTTTTTTTTTTTTTGCTGACTTGATATATGGATGAGGGAAGATCTTCAAAACTTTATGACTTTCAAAATTTGCTCTGCTAATGTAGGAGGATATGGAACAATGGAAGAGCTCTTGGAGATGATAACATGGTCACAACTCGGGATTCATAATAAACCAGTGAGATTACAACTTCTAATCTACTGTATTGTTATAAAAAAAAAATTTCAATTCCAGTATATAAAAGAATCCACTGTTTATAACTCCTATTTTCTTAGGTTGGTCTTCTAAATGTTGATGGATACTATAATTCTTTACTTGCATTATTTGATACTGGTGTCGAGGAAGGTTTCATAAAGCCAGGTGCAAGGCATATAGTTCTTTCTGCTCCTAGCGCTAAAGAACTCTTAACCAAAATGGAGGTAGCTATATTAACCTTTTTATCTTGGTTTTTTTAGTGTCAACACCTACATCATAACTATGATTAATTGTGGGTAATTTTGGCTTGTATATGTAATGCAGCAATATACTCCAAGGCATCAAGAAGTTGCTCCCAGTACAAGCTGGGAGATTGCACACTTAGGTTACTCGACCCCACCTTCTCCGCACTGACTCGGTTTTTCTTATTACTACTGCTACTCTTTAATTTGATGTAATTCTTTGTTAGCAATTTGTATCTGAGAATTCGATCAAATGGGCATAATTTGCCATCTATGTCTATACTCTCCTGTCATTTGAAAGTTTTAATAAATTGTTACCGTGCCTTTGAATTTAATGGGTACAAGTAATTGACTAATTATGCTTTTGGTGGGAAATTCAGATAAAGAAGCATGATGATATGTAGGAAACAAACAGTTAGTATATGTTATCGCTCCTATATGTTTAATGTGAAAACACACACATGAATTGCCTGTTTTACAATTAAATATGCAAATATTGTTGGGTTTATGTCTTGCATAATGGGTTCAATGTGAAATGGTGAATCGAGAAGATGATCGAAGTGTTGTTGGAGGAAGGAGCAGCAACACGAACGGTCAGCTGTCCGAAATTGTAGTCAACCACTGGATGCTCTCTAACTTGGGTCGGGGCCATTGAAGTAAAGGGCAGTCGACCGCAAGTTGAAGCAGCAGTAGTTTGGGCCTGAGTCTAGGTGATCTGATTGAAGCCCAATTTATTCTCCAAGTTAGATCCTACGGCTCCTATCATGTGGCTTTTTCTTCAGGGTATATCAGACGGTTATTGTATAACGACTACAACCTAGAGTTTCACTAGATCTCTATGTATCATTATAATGGCTTCCTTTGAGAGATAAGAGAGAAAATACTTCATTGAGAGATAGATAGGTTATTGGGAAGAGTGATTGTAACTCTTGTATTTTCTCTAGTTGAATAATATCTCGGTTATTTCTCTCCCGAATTATGGTTCGCCCAAACTGGACAAAATTGTGTGCGTTGTGTGCTTGATTTGATCTAACATTGCTTTGTGGTTCGTTCATTGGATCGGTTGTCACAAAACTTAGCACAAATCCATAACAAGTGGTATCAGAGCGTCAGCTTGTAGAAAGGGGTTGCTCGAATTTCTTGGAGAATATGACAGATCCAGGTTTTACGAAGATCAAGTGGTTCGAAGGTAAGATCGACTTTTATCTCTGGAATAAGGACATGTGCGGCACATTGATTCAAAAGGGTATGCATCTCTCCCTAGAAGGAGAGAAAGGGAGGTCATCCGACATAAAGCAAGAAAATTGAGAGGACATTTGTTCGAAGCCTTGGGTTTAATTCGGATGTTATTGGCGAACAACATCAGGTGCAAGAGAAGTGCGACGAGTCTGTGGGAGGGACTCATAACTGACTACTCGGGATCGTCGTTACATGATTGGATGTATTGGAAGAGAAAATTGTTTAGTTCCTCAATGAAAGAAGATACCGCTCTTCAAGATCATACAGTGAAATTCATACAGAGTTATCTGAATTGAGAGCGATAAACACAGATGATCTTAAATCTTTGAACTTTATATATTCACTACCAATTCCATACAAGCATTTGATAAACACCATGTTAGACGGAAAATCTGCCAAGGAGAAGTTTTCGATAACAAGTGCAATTGAGGGCTTGGAGGAGGATGAACTTAGGAAGGAGAGTCAGAAATCGACGTCTACTGCTATGAGTTGCTTGGTGGTAGATGGTACTTCAACTGGAAGAAAAAAAAATGCACGTAAGGGTAGGATCAGTTGCCACTATTTCAGAGGGATTGTGTATTACCAGAGAGATTGTCGCAAGTGGTTGAATCGAAGGGGTGCCAACACAGTCCATGCCGCTGAATCAGGTAATAACTTAGACTGTACTCTTGTTTCAAGTTCTATATATGTGAATTTTAGCTAATTTCTTGATTCGGGTAGTTCTTCTCATATTTACTCCGAGAGGGAGATGTTTTATATTTACAAGTTTACAACATGGTGTTGTGTGAGAACGGTGAATGGTGAGATTTGCGACATAGTAGGTGAGGGAACAATTGGGTTGGAGACGCCAGATGGAAAGGAGTTCACACTAGAAAATGTCATGCATATTCCTTTGTTGAAACGGAAGCTAATATTCTTGAGAACTCTATAAGCACGGGGCTGCAAGTACACAGCTCAAGGTAGTGTTCTATCGATTTGGGAAGGTCATTGTAAGGTGAAGAAGGGAAGGAGGTGTATTCAGCACACCATCTACAAGCTTTATGAAAACGGAAAAATCTTGTCCAAGTGTTCCAAAGCCCAGCATTCCTAAAGCATTATCTAGTTCGCCTCCACTATAATCATCGAAGCTAGACCGCGACATTCGAATATCGTCGGGATGTAGAGTGCCTAGGTGAAGGTGGAGTTCGTGCGGAGGGTGGCTTCTCAGTGATAACGCCTACTGGGGCATGCCCTTGAAAGGGGCATGCTATTGGAAAAATAAATGTGAAGATAGATTCAACTAGTAGAAGAAGCCACTGAATTGAGTTGTTTGCAAGAGAATAATGAATGAGTCTAGAGACGATTAATCACACATGTGGAAGCATGAGTATGCCATCCAAGGTGGAGACTGTTGTGTTTATATCTTGTATACTGGATTTGACGTGAAGAGAAGACAGTGAAGCGAGAAGATGATCGAAGCGTTCTTGGAGGAAGAAATTCCAACAACAACAACAACAACAAGCAACAGCAGGAATAGTCGACTACCCTAAAGTGCAATCGACCGTTGGATGCTCTCTGACTTCCGTCGGGGCCATTGCAGTTGACCACAAGTTGAAGCAACCGCAGTTTGGGCTTGGGTCTAGATGATCTAATTGAAGCCCAATTTTTTCTCCAAGTTAGATCGTACATCTCCTATCATGTGGCTTTCTCTTCAAGATATATCAGACAATTATTGTATCATGATTACCACCTTAGGTTTCTCTATATCTATATATCATTGTAACAACTTCTTTTGAGAGGTAAGAGAGAAAGTACTTCATTAAGAATTTTTCATTGTAAACAACAGATTATCTTCTAGTGAGACTTGAGAGATAGATAGATTATTGGTGAAAGTGATTGTAACTCTTGTGTCTTCTCTAGTTGAACAATATCTCAGTTAAATTATGTGTTTAGTGTACTTGGTTTGAAATACTATTGCATAGTGGTTTATTTATTGGATCAGTTAACACAAAACTCAGCACAAATTCCTAACAAATACATATTTCTTACTAAACTAATAAATCACTAGTAGCAAGGAAAAGCAAATTCTCTAATTTTACTAAAAACCTAGTGATGTAAATTTAATCATAGATAGAGAATTTTTCAAGAATATTAAAAATTAATCTTACTAACAAGTAGTACCGATAAAGTTAGAAATTAAGATTAGTGATCCGTTTGATGGATTTTCAAGAACTTGAATAAGTTAACAGTCCCAATTAAAGATTCAAGCCTAAAACTCAATGATCATACTTAAGCGTTCTTAGCAAGTAAGATATTCAATAATGATTCGTACACTATTTGGCAAGTAGAAGCACACGGTCAATATTTGTGGACGACAAAAAATTCAAATAAGATTCTAGAAATGATAGGCAGTACCACAAGTAATGGAGGAATGAAAAGAAATTACCGGAGTTCGATGAAAGTGTCACCGCCACGGATGGAGATGAAGAAGATGTCAATTGTCGAAGTCAATGGCGTTGTACTCCTCCATAGCTCATTCTCTTGATGTGAGGATTATGGTTTAGGATTTGGATGAAGATTTGGGGATTAGGGTTAGGGTTTGAATGAAGATTTGAGGATTTGGAGTGGGGAAAGGTATCGGGATGATGGTGGGGTTTATAGGGATGGTCGGATGTGTGGTGGAAGGCGACTAGGTGGTCGGGGGTGTTTGAGGAGGCAGGTGTAGCGTCGGGTTGGAGGAGAAGGGGGGGTCAGGGTGGTCGGGTGAAGAGAGCAAGCAGAGAGGAGGTCGGCGGTGTGTAGGAGGGGATGAGGAGTGTAGTCTAGGGTTTCTCACAAACCTTAGTATCCTCTCAATGTCTCACACACAAAAGGGGAATGAAAAGCAAAACTCAACACACAAAATTTTAATCAATCAAAACATATATTTTCATTAGTCTAAAGGCCTATATATATGCTCAAAACAATTCTCAAAATAAATCTTCAAAATATCTCAATGTGCAGAAAATAAAGGGTGTAAATAGCAAAACTATCACATATGGCTAACTAACCATCCAAATGCCAAAAACAATTATAAGTGCTGAAATAAAAATGACTAAGCTAATAAAATAGCTATCGTAGACGATGCATGCGCTGATAGAAGTGCTCAAAACGTCTCGAACCGATATCCTCATCACCTAGATCCTTAAATTTCAGGCATTCGTTAATTCATTTCACTTTATACAAGTAGAACAATAATCAGGCCTTAATTTGTTAAATTTAGTATTTGACTTCTGTATGCCTTGCATCATTTATCATTTATATGTATACTAGTAATTTACATGTGCGATGCACATCTTAATAAATATATATTTTTTAAAGTAAAAGTTTTGACGTAGTCTGGCCTTGAACCTGAGACCTCTTTTATACTAGTTATGCACGAACAATGTACGTCTTAATAATTTTTTAAAAAATAAAAATAAAAACTCTGATGTAGTGAGAACTCGAACCTGAAACCTCCTTTATATTAATTATATACGTGCATCACACGAGCTCATAGATTGATAAATGACACTAAGGCATTCTCCTATTATAATATTAGAGATTAGAGATTAGAGATTAGAGATTAGAGATAAGACACCGTTCCTGATATTTTACTTCATGAACCCGTAAATTGTAATAACGTACAGTAGAGTTGGCAATCTTCCAGTATAACACTTATTGATAGTTAAAGACCTTAATATCACCTTTTTGACATTATCATATATAGTTTCATTCGACGACTAATTTGATACTAACTTTCATTTATCAACCTTTGCCTCCTCATGACTACTGCACAAGAGAAACTGTATCCATATCAAATATGTATTTGATTATCGTATCCAAAAGAAAGGGTACGATAACTCAGTTTAATTAACATGGATGTTTGATAAGGTTACTGTGGAACGTTGGAGAGGAGTATAAGACTTCCTTCAGTATGACTTTCCTTTTCAATGAAGAAATTTATATGAATTTTAGAAAATTTAGGTTTCAGGAATAGGCTGTGAGCCAGTCTAACATCACTTTGGTAGAGAATTTGGTTTAGAAGAAGTTTAGCATTGTCTATTAATCCACTGTTTGATTAAGGAGGTGACTGGTTGTATGTGTAAGTGATAGATAGCAGTGTAGTCTGCACTAAACGCCTGGGGAAATTTGCGTAATTCTTTGTCTATCAATCGTAGATAACAAAAGCATCTCGACTTAAGCATCATGATGGAAAATTTCTATCCTTTTATCTAAGTTAGCTAGAATGAAGTCAGTTAAAATATCTATATATCCTGAACTAGTACGTACTTAAAACACTAGTGCTTAAGCCATAGAGTGCATGCCCAAGCACTAGGAAACAGACATGAATCCACTACTTGTTGTGAATATCGACACAAACACGTTAATTAATCCATAAATCGAATGGGGAAAGGTTTGTGTCTTTCCATCTCTTTTCTGTAAGAATCATCTACATCAACGTCATCATCATTCGATCTTAGCCCCTGATCATCAAAATAGTAGCACCTAACCTAAGCTCGCTTTCTTGAATTTTCACCATGCATTATTAATCTTATCTAGGGCTGCAACGAGCCGAGCTGAGCCGAATACCTTCAGGCTCGAGCTCGGCTCATTAAGGAAACGAGCTCAGTTATGAGCTTGAGCTCGGTTCGAGCCGAGCTTTGACCGTATTCGAGCTGAATAGCTCGTGAGCTTAGCCTAAAAAAAAAACCACAAGCTCGAGTTCGGCTCGTTAAGGAAACGAGCTCAGTTTTGAGCTTGAGCTCGGTTCGAGCCGAGCTTTGACAGAGCTCGAGCCGAATAGCTCGCGAATAGCTCGATTCTTTTGCAGCCTTAATCTTATCTCATTTCTTATCTATTCCAGTTCCTGAGTACCTGCCATCTCATCCTCTAGGTCTATTTTTTTTCCTTTGAATTGACTACTTCACATGGGAGCCTGGAAGAGGTTGTACTCTAATCCGGAAATTGTCTTTCAGATTCAATCTCATTTGTGTCTTTTGTGGGGCTCTGTAGTTCCCTGGTCTACACTTTTGATATAACCTTTTGGAAATCAAATTTAGTTCCACAAGCATCAAGAGACCAAGTATGACCGAACAACCCAGCCAAAGGACAAGAACTAGTAGTTGTGGGATCTGCTACTGTTTCCATGTCAGACTGGAAACAAAAAACTGAAACCACAATTAATGGGTGGTAGTGGTGGAACTCAAGTGATGAATGCACCACCACCACCACCTATCATCATCATCATCATGGTGATTCATTCATAGTGTTGCTTGTTTTTCAATGTCTTCATCATTATGTCCTTATCACATGTTATTTTTGTTAATTTTATTAAAATCGTGGGTTAAAATTTCCCAGTGTTTCATTAATATAGAAATTAATAAAACAAATAACCAAAGTACAATGGAGAATACAATCCAAGGCATAGTCATTTTACAATAAACTAAGTGCAAATCCTAATATATAGCTGACACATCAACAAGTATAAGTGATTTGTAGCCACACTCTTATTTAATCTACTAAGATTTCAACCCTCCTTGGATATGCCAACACCTCAGTAAATCAAATCACAAACTTCTAAGAATCAAATGTCCTGCACTCGAAAAACTTGAAAGAGGAGGTAAGTAGCACATATCGTACTTCACCAAGACTCACATGAGCAACCCAACATCAATTGCTGGCATCATATGTGATCTTCATGCCACCCTACAAGCTCAATGAAAATTGATACAACCACGAGACACGGGTCGAACGTCACCAAAATCTACCGTGATTGCATGTCAACTAACCCACCAAGCTCCAACACTTGCTCTCAACTCAACGCCCTAATCTTCCTTGGCTGGACCAACATTGATCAAGTTGTCCCAATTTAGCGCCTAAACCCCATGAGCTGCACCAAAATAACTTAATTCGATCTTGTTCAGTGCCCTATCCTCCATGGCTACACCAACATCGACCAAAATCCCGATTTAGTATCGTAGTCCGCCTTTGATTCCTATAACATTGAATAATTCAACCTTTGCTAGTCCACCTAGCCCTCCTCACTTGCACCAACATCGACGATCAACACTCGAATCAAGATAGAAAGAGAAGATCCACGCCCCCACACTTTTGGAATTCATGGCGAATATCATGATCCCCAAACCTTCAGAATCCATGGTGAATATATACCATGGTCTCCCCAATCTTTAGAATGCACTACGTACCCATTAACTTTAGCCCACACAATCTGGATGGATGAATGGTAAATTATCCATTGCCCTATATGACCCAAAAAGAATAATTCATATCTAATTTAACCATGCATCTACCAAATTAATTTATCCAATGTGAAACTATTATTCGAGCCACAACCTCAACACAAAACATGTAGATATATGGTAATTAAAACCACAATCCACACCGGCCCTCAAATACACATTCTTGCATGATCCATCAATCACGACAAAAGATCCGGCCGGCCATCCCATACGGTGTGAACTTTGTTCACCCACTTGTCCTCTCCAAAAGCTTTATAGGTTTTACTTTTACTGTTCTTTTCTCTTTAATCTTGGATTCTTTTTTATGAAATAAAATTAAAGAACAGTATGTTGCTCTCTGGTCTTTACTCATGACTGAACTTTATGATCGCGTGTCAAGCTAACGTCAACCCTCTCTCAATTAGAATTTCGAATCAACAACGGTTATTTCTTTAAAACATAGATATGTGAAAGAAAAAATATCTAGTCAAGGGAGAGATTTGAAGACAGGAATCGAATACAACAAATATCCATCTGTGTCTAAGTAATTATCTAGCGTTATTGTTCCTTCGACAGGGTCGCAGTTCAGGATTGACAACAATTGAGAAAACAATACTAATAAGAGCATCTGTAGTCGTTGCTTGCTAAATTTTGGGTATATAGCAATTGGAAATAGGAAAAAAGAAATCTCGCTGCAGTCATTGAAAGCTATATTCGATTTATCGAATGTTTTTTTTTTAAGACGGAAGATTGTCTTTCGTCGTTGAGTTTGCAGCTGAAAAAAACTTGGGGACGAAAAATAATGTATCGTCTGTGAATTGAAAAAATATTTAAAAAATCAAATTGATGTCTTGGACGGTGTATTATCCATCGTCAGTTTTCAGGGACGAAAGAAAATTTCTCGTCAGCTATATTATGACTTTTGCCAAACCGTCTTCTATATTTGGCAGTCCACTATTCATCGTACACCTAAAATCTGGATTTTTGGCAGACGACTACAACGATTTTTTTGCTATTTTTTCCAAATTTTGGGTTTTTAGCCCACGACCACAGATCCTCTAATGGAGTAAATAGCTAAATATATATGTAGAAAAAAACAATACTTGGTTAACTATTCTTAAGCACAATCATGCATGATGTAGTAAAAAAGTTGAATTGTGAAGAAATATATTAGCTTATGATTGTTTGCATAAATGAGGAAGCAAACCCTAGACAACTGAAACTGAATATCTTTGTGGCCATGTGAGATGGATTGTATGAACCCTTCAACTGGCCAGCAAACATCAGGAACCTTCTATCCATAGATTGGACAGCTGTTTGTTTCCACATTAGGGAACAAGAACAACTCCCTGCACTGTTCAGTGTGACAACATTATTGGCGATCCATTCATCATGCCACTTCTCTGGAAATTTATTTTAACTCATCAAGTTGTTCCTAATCAATCATCAGAAAAATGCACTCAAAATGTATACAGTTTGAAAGATTAGAATAAAGACAGCATCAGACTAATAACAAAACTGACACCATTCATAAGGGTCACTTTAGATGCTTGGATTAAACAAGTTAACTACAGTTATAGGAATGTCATTTGCAAAATAGTTTTCGAGAAATTGAAAAATGCCAAATGGTTTTCGAGGATTAAGGTGAACCCCTCTTTTGTCTCGACAGGGTTGACATAAAAACTTTGTCGAAATTACGTGGTTAAACAGATAAGAGTTTTCTTTTATCACAGTGAATCTTCACAGGATATAGCAGCCAACAAGTCCTAAAAATATAATTTGTACGACAAGGATGTAGCAAACAAATCATTATAATTGGAAAATAATGGGCTGTACTCCAATGTTCACATTGTTTTTGTTCTCTGCTATCATCATTAGCTGCAAGATATACAAGAGTAATGCTCCATCCGCTACCAATTTTACTATCATTTTGTTCACTAACTTAGGTGGCATACTCCTATTGAAGAGTTCTCTCACCTACTCTATCTTTTCCTACCTATTGGAGTGTACCACCTAAGGTAGTAGACAAAATGGTAGTGAAATTGGTAGTGGATGACATAACTCGATATACAATATCAACCCGTATAGGCATTTAGCCCATGATTTCAGTTTATAAAGTAGGGATGGAACAGCCTGCTAATAAATGTATAATATGAACATCTTTTGATCTAAGCATGCATGCATAACATGCACCTTACAAATTATAATTTAGAACAAGTGTCACAAATAGGAATCTGCATTAATTAGCTAGCGCAAATTAAAATCCTTAATTGTCTTACGGAGGCATCTGTTACGGTTCTCAGTCATGAGTTTCCGGTTGAATTCTATTCATCGCATGCGTTGTTAATGATTGTTTATTAGTTGACTTGGATTAATCAATGAACAGGACAAATCTCAAAGTGGGTTAGTTGACAAGAGTTCGCAACTGCTATGAAGAATAGAACTGTTGTTTTGTTTGTTTATGGCCATTATATTGTTAAGAATCGTAGCAGGTAACCATTATTCATGTTATCTTTGAACTGATCTACCATTTTGTTATATTTTCCTATCTATTATGCTTGAATAGTAAGGAGCAGATTCTTCGAAAGTGAAGGCATTTCTATGGCTGATAATGAACAATGCGATCCTGTCCAAAACAAACCTTAGAAAACGCAACATCCCAATCGACGTGACGTGCCAACGATGCAACAATAGAGTGGAGAACACTAACCACATTTTCATTTTTTGCCCTAGAACTAGACTGACATGGGAGGTCATGGAATTGGGTTTTAACACGGTAGCAATACCAAACTGTATCGAATACTTGTGGGGTAGCTGGAAAGTAATAAACATCAAGAAAGACTATAGGCTAATGTGGGATATCGCGGTTGGGGCTATTCTTTGGATTCTCTAGCTTGATAGAAATGAGTGTTGCTTCCGTCATACTAGATGTACATATAACATGTTATTGCATAAAATTGTGGTTCTAATAGATGCTTGGGCAGGTAAAGCAGGATCAAGGAAAAAGCTACGTATTGAGGAAGCACGGTAGGGGACAGGAGGAGGACAACTATAGGATCGGCAGACCGAGGGATTGGGCATATCGAGCAGGAGTTTCTGCTTATTTTGGGCTTCTATTGGGTTTCTTTTACTGGGTCATATGTATGATAGAGTGGGCTTAATGTATCTTTATTGTACTGTATGTACTGAGTTGGTGTAGATTAGAATTGTAATATTGGCTACTTGTTGTTTCGTTAACTATTCATTAATGAAACCGGTGATCCCGGTCGTTAAAAAAAAAAAAAGGGAGCAGATTCTCTGAAGCTAGTTTTCGGCTGGACAATAAGTTCAATACTTGATCTTTTGTATAAAGACTCCTCATTTTACTGTAAACGTCCATTAATTATTCACTCTCCGAACAAGGCCTACTTTTTTTTTGTGTTTAGATGTGTTGGGTTTTTTTTTCTATTCAAATGTACGGTTGTTTTTTGAAATTGTACTATTCTGATCGACTGTAATGTTGCCATGAAATGTACTACTTTTCGTTGAGGATATATATTGTCACCCAAAAGGGACAGGTATATTATTTGGGATGATTGTCAAAACCTTTAATATATATATGAGATGGAATTTTTTTCAAAATAATTTGGGTGGCTAGAAAGCTAGTGGAAAATCACTGTTAAATGATGGGCTTAGAACAAAATTCCCCTAGCTACTTGTAGATAAAAGCTTTAAGAAGGATAAAAATTTGTGATTATGTTCTTGCTGATTGCATATTTGTTGACTATTTCCCACTATTTCAGCTGATTGCATTTGTGGGTAATTGGTTTTGGCAGCTCTGGCATGAAGAATGACAAGATTCACCAGGGATATGTGAATAAGCTTGTGAAGCTTGAAGCATAGCTTGGTAATGTAAAGAAACTCCGATAGTGCTTAGCACTAGCCCAAGACCGTAATACCCGAGAAATCCGAGTGAAACCAAGAGAAGAAACCCTCTAAGTATGAAGAATGATATGGAAGAATACTTAGAAAATACTTGAAAGATTTTTAGAGAGAATTAGAGAACTTATGAAGAACACTCTTTCTTTAACTTGCTTTTTATTTATTTGTTCAACTTATTTACAAATGGGAGAGGAAGGAGCTATTTATAGGCTCCAAGATTACAAAATATCTTACAAGTCTTCTAGAACTCTCTACCATAATATCTAGATTTTATGTCTTACAATTCTTAGAATTTTCTACACAAATCTTTAGATAATTATTTTATAGAATTCTCTAGAACATATAGAGGATGTGATAATATTTTATGATGTTTCTAGAGAATCTTTAGAACTTGGGCTTAATTTTGGGTTTGGATTATGAACCCATAATTAAGCTTAACTCAAAATCAAGTTTAATTTCAATACTCCCCCTTAAACTTGATTTTGTCAACCATACCGAGCTTCGAGCGAAATAACTCGAATTTACTTTTTGGTAATGACTTTGTGAAGATATCTGCAACGTTGTCATCGCTTCGAACTTCCAAAGCTTCAATTGTTCCATCAAGCACCTTCTCCCTTATGAAGTGATGCTCTAACTCGATATGTTTCGTCCTTGCATGAAACACCGGATTATTAGCCAACTTGATAGCACTTTGATTATCTCCATAAATTGCAACCGACTTATTGATTGGCTCGAACAAATCTTCAAGGAGTCTTCGAAGCCATGTACACTCTTGAGCTGCGAGTGTTGAAGCTTTATACTCTGCTTCAGTGGTAGACAATGACACTGTTCCTTGTTTCTTGCTACACCACGACACGCTTGTGTCTCCACATAAAAACACATAACCTGATGTTGATTTTCGATCATCTAGATCTCCACCAAAGTAAGCATCGGTGAAACCATAAAGAGAAACCTTGGCATTGTACTTGTACACCAAACCCATGCCAAGAGTTGTCTTCACATACTTCAAGATCTTCTTCGCCGCTTCTAAATGTGGTTTCCTTGGTTCTTGCATAAAACGGCTTATGAGACCTACCGCGAAGGCAATGTCAGGTCTTGTAATGGTTAAATATAGAAGACTTCCCACAAGAGAGCGATAAGGTCGAGGATCGGGTAGCAAGGACCCTTCATCGCGCTTAAGCCTTATGTTCACATCCATCGGAGTAGTACGTGTCTTTCCTTCGTGTACCCTGAACTTCTCAACAATCCTTCTTGCATAGCTTTGTTGACCGATGAAGATTCCATCTTTACCCTTTCAACCTCCAAACCAAGAAAGTTATTCAACTCACCTAACTTCTTCATCTCAAAGCTCACCGACATATCCTTGTAGACGAGCAATTTCAGCATCATCGTTTCCGGTGATTATCATATCATCCACGTAAAGAAGAACTACCACGTGGACTCCTCCATTCTTCTTGAAGAATAGACTTGGATCCGAATTTGATAGTACATAACCGCAAAATCGAAGGAATTGATCAAGTTTTCCATATCATGCTCGAGGAGCTTGTTTTAACCCGTACAAAGCCTTCTTAAGCTTACACACATAATCAGGATGCTCTCGTGATTTGAAACCAAGTGGTTGCTCCATGAAGATACTCTTATCAAGCTCACCGTATAGAAACGCATTCTTCACATCTAGTTGCCATAACTTCCAACCAAAGCTTGCGGCTAAAGATAGAAGTAAACGTACCGTAGTCATCTTAGCCACAGGACTAAAAGTCTCATCATAATCTTCTCCATACTTCTGAGAGAACCCCCGAGCAACCAACCTTGCTTTAAATCTATCAATGCTTCCATCCGCTTTCCGCTTAATTCGATACACCCATTTACATGAAACGGGTTGAACATCCTTGGTTTTCGGAACCAAATCCCAAGTTTCATTCTTTATAAGGGCATTCATCTCCTCTTCCATTGCGGTCTCCCACTCTTGAACACCTTTAGCTTCATCATAAGATGATGGCTCTTCTTCATCTAATGGAGCGGCAAAGTAACATGAGTAAGTAGTGACAAACCTTTCATCTCTGAACCGGGCAGGCTTAACAATGTTCCTTTTAGGCCTTTGATTAGCCATGGAACCATGATCTTCATCATCATCTTCCTCTTGATTAGTGCTCCCCCTTTCACCTTGCGTCTCTTTTTCAAGACTTCCGCTCTCACTTGGCATTTGAGGAACTGGTTCATCAACCTTGAAGGAATCTCCACCTTCTTGTTCGACCAAGACTTGAGGTTGTCCATAATATGAGGAAACTTCGTCAAAGACAACATCACGAGACACGACGTACCTATGTGTCTCAGGATCCATGCACCTCCACCCTTTTCTTTGTTCATCATAACCGACAAATATGCATTTCTTCGCCTTTGCCTCCAACTTTGTTCTCTGAGAGTCGAACACATGGACGTAGCAGATTGATCCAAATATCCTGAGATGTTTCACCGTTGGCTTCTTCCTATGAACCATCTCATAAGGAGACTTCATGTTATTCGGACTTAGTGGCATTCGATTGATGACATATGCTGCACATCTCATGCCTTCCGCCCATAAGGCTTTAGGCAAATTCTTGTCATGTAGCCAGCTTCTACACGTTTCACTTAGATGTCGGATCTTCCTTTCTGCTACTCCATTTTGTTGAGGTGTATATGGGCATGTAAATTCCCTCTTGATACCATGCTCTTGACAAAAAAAGAGGAACTCCTTTGACATAAACTCTCCTCCATTATCCGTCCTTAGGGTCTTGATCTTCTGGCCTAACTCGCCTTCCACGGTAACCTTGAATTCTTGAAATCTTGAAAATACTTCTGATTTTTCCTTTACAAAGTATACCCAGGTGTACTGTGAGAAATCATCAACGAACAACAACATGTAACGAAACCCAGAATAGGAGGGTGTTCTTGTTGGACCCATCAAATCGCTATGGATCCTCTCCAACAGAGCGCTGCATCGTGAAGTGGAGTTGTCAAATGGAAGCCTATGTGATTTTCCATATTGACAACCTTCACAAAGTTTTCCTTCATCTTGAATCTTCAACCTTGGGAGCCCATTAACCAAATCCTTATTTACCATAACTTTGAGCTTAGTCATATTTATATGATCAAGTCTAGCATGCCATATAAAGACATTATCATTGGTGCTCATCTTCTCAACATATGAGTTGGAGGCCGATAAAACATATAGATCTTTAACTCGTCCTCCGGTGTGAACCACATCCGCCTTTAACTCTTTAATATTCTTTAAGAATTTGACATCACTTGGGCCAAATAAAACGTAGTTACCTGAGTCCACCGCATTTACCACAGAGAGAAGATTCTTCCTTACTCCAGGAACATGATATACATTCTTGAGAGTTATTGGGCTTCCATCATCTCCTTTAATGACAACAGTCCCTTCCTTCTCAACGCGGTGGATTGAATTATCCGCTGTAATGATGGCTTCTTTCCCGTCATGACACTGAAGACTAGAAAATAACTTTTCATCTCCGGTAATATGATGGCTACAACCAGAATCCACAATCCAATCATTTCCAAGATTTTTGGTTGTGGATGTACCTAAAGATGCAGCCTCCACCGTGAAATATTTTTCCCATTCTTTGTCTTCAGTGTGACCCTTTGATTCTGCCATATTTGTTTCTTTCAACTTAACTCGGCAATCCTTTTTGAAGTGCCCAAGTTTCCCACACCGGTAGCACTTGAATCGCTTCTTGTCTCCCATAGAAGATCTTTCTCGTCCATCATTATTTTTTGTATCACTATGTAGAACCCCGTATTTTCAAATATTATTTTAAATATTTGAAAATGAATTTAAATGAATTTCTGAGAATTTAATAAATATTTTCAGAAAAATTTATCTTTTTACACGTACAAAACACGTGCAAATACCTTTTGAGAAGTTTGAAAAGTTAAGTTTTCTTCATGAAAAATCATTATTTAATATTTGGGATTTATTTAGTATTTTTCCAGATTTTTTTGAAATTAATTGGAACTATTTGCAAATTTTGAGAAAAGAAGGACCTTTTTGCAAATTTGACATTTTTAGGGATTAAAATGTAAAATGTGTAATTCTGGACGTTTTGAACGGTATTGGTTGAGATTTAGAATTATATTTTCTTTTAAATCCTAATTTAAATGAATTTTGATCGAATTTCCAAGACTAGACCTATATATGTGAAGTTGTATTTTGGAAGGGATTATTTTGCAAAATGGGTAAAACCCTAAACCTATTCCCGGATATTTAAAGGATTTTTCTCCAGCCATCAATACTGAAAATACAGAATTTTGGTGATTTGTTTTGGTGGAGCAAGAGGAAGTTTTGATCTAACAAGAAGGAAGGCTTTTTCGTGGATTTTCTCAATCCAAAGGTGAGTGATATGAAATTGTTTTGTTTTGCCTTGTTGTATGAATGATATGAACTTTGTGTGGTGGTTTGATTGGTGTGATCGATTGTTATGATTGTTTGTTTGACATGAATATTATTTAGTATTTTGCATGGGAACAATGCAAAGATCGTTGTTTGTATCATATTTGTGGAATCTAAGAATATTGAGTAGATCTTGACTTATGAAATTGTATTGCTAAAATGCATGTTAAGATTTGAGTATGGTTATGATCAGATGATGAGCATCTGGATCTTATAATTGTAAATCAGATTTTTATTAAGAGTTGTGAAAGAAATTTAGTATTGAGAAACCCTAATGTGAGAATTAGTAATTTAGAACATGAGAACTTGAGTTTTGACATATTTGATGTTTTGAGTAATGTATCCATAATTAGGAATTGTTGAGATTTGTTATTTTTCCTGAATACGAATTATTTCATGAACAAAGAATCTTTAGAAAACTCCAGTTCGATTTTGTATTCAGATCTAAATTATAAAAAACTGTAGGCCGACAGTCGACTGGTCTACTGTACAGTCGACTGGTACGAACCTTCTACTGTATTTTAGTTTCCTTGAAAAGTCGTTCTGGACAGTCGACTTAGCTCTTAGGCAGTCGACTGGTTCACCGAGAAATTATTTTGTAAAATTATTACAGTCCTTTCTGGACAGTCGACCATGACCTCTTTAAGTTGACTTATGTACTTAGAATATTTCCTTGAGAATCTTTGGAATTTACCTCGGGTAAGTCGACTGATGGCTTTCAAGTCGACTGTCATGACTTAGTTTATTTTCGTAAAATTTTGGATATTTGTCCTCTTGACAGTCGACTTACTACAGTATAAGTCGACCGGTGCTGATGAGTGTTTGTAAACTTGAGGATTATTTCGAATGATTGGTTTTCAGATAATTCAGTCTATACTTGATCTTCAGTTCAGTATTTGATATTAAGATATTCAGTTAAGCCATTTGATTTAAGATATTCAGTTGAGCCACTTTGTTTAGTGGAACTTTGGTTTAGACATTTGAGTTGAGTCTCTAGAGGTGTGTGACCCTAGTATACCGGTGTTGAGTTATTTTGTTGAGGCCCGTAGAGGCATTTCAGTTATTCAGTTTTGAATTTAGGCCGGTAGGGTACACCACTCTAGGAGATTCGTTGAGTAATTAAGTAACCCAAAAATAATAAGGACAGGCGCTAGTGGTGATATGACGAACGGGAACATGAGTTATGCACCTCAGTATGGCTTTAGATGTGGGATTTAATCTCCGGAATTATCCAAGTAACTTTCTTGCCGTGTGGGATCTATCTCCGAAATTATCCAGGTAAATTACCTGCGATGTGAGATATATCTCCGGAATTATCCAGGTAATTACTTGCGGTGTGGGATTGATCTCCGGAATTATCGGAGTCGAGGCGACGCACATGTGGTATTCATGTGATGATGTGTCAATGTTTCGGTGTGGGATGATCTCCGGAATTATCCAGGTAAATTATCTGAGATGTGGGATCTATCTCCGGAATATCGGGCATGGACTAATTCTCACAGTTTATCTTTATCTCGTAGTAGTCATCGTGATAAGATTAGTTGCATAGCGGGGGATTGAACCCTATGAAGTGGAGACGTTAAGGGCTTGCACCGAACCTATGTAGAGTGGGATGCATAGACTTCGACAAGTACGCATTAGAGAGTCCGCATATAGAATTGGTGTTTTCTTGACTTGGCTTTATGCATGTGGTTTTCCGGTTTTCTACACTTGACACTTGGTTTAGTATCACTTGTTGTTACATTTCCTGCTATCTCATACTTTATGTATTTTGGTTCACTATATGTTACTTATGAATCCTTGCTTAATGATTATTATGTTGTTTGTTTGATTTTATGTCACTCACACCATTTATGGCTAACCCCTTTAGTTTTGGGGGTTAGGGATCATCTCTAGCCTCACATGTTGCAGGTTGTTGCTTAGAGTTTGGAGGTTTGGATGCTTGAGGCATATTTGAGATAAATTAATTTATAAGAGTTTTGTGTAAATTTGTAAAAGCAAATTTGAGATAGTTTTGTGTTGTAAATAAAGGAAAATTTTGATTGAGATGTTTTTGAATTCCGCTGTGCTTTGTAAAAGTTTGTTGTAATAAAAGTTGAAAATTTTAGTAGTGTTGGTTGTGTTTAATGTTACATTGAAGTGGATGCTGGGATTGTGCCACGTATTTTCTAAGATATCATATTAGAAATTCGGGGCGCTACAGAAGTTGGTATCAGAGCATGCTTCAATAGTAATAATAAACATGGCATAAAAATAACCTAGGTGTGGACACTAGAGTGTGAGTACCTAGGTGTGGACATTAAAGAGTGAGTGTCACATAGAACTGAAATATGATGTTTTACCTTTGGGATACAAGTGAAGTTTTGCCAAAGGATATTGATGTGAGTTTGAATTGTGTGTGGCGCTCTAACTTTTCCCTTGTTTTGCAGTATTCAGAATGGTTGCACCCAGGCCCAGGAATGGTGGTAACAATGAGGATGGATCTGGTAGTTCTCGAGGAACGGGAATCGATCTTGAGGCTGAATTCGCCAAGGTGTATCAGACTCTGAATGCGCTGATGGCATTTAATTTGGCGCAAACTCAGAATCAGCAGCCAAATCATGGGGATGGACAGGGATTGGTTAACGCCGACCCTATCAAGCATATTGAGTCCTTTAAGAGGATGAGGCCGCCATTCTTTGAGGGGCAATCTGATCCAATCACAGCTGATGATTGAATTAAGAAGATGCAGACGATCTTCGAGGTATCCGAGACTCCGGCAGCCAGCAAGGTGAAGTTGGCTACGATGCAGCTAGAGAAGGATGCTGGTGTCTGGTGGGAGCCGCTGAAGAGGACTTTGGGAGACCAGCCAATGACTTGGGAAGCTTTTCTGGAGGAGTTCAGAGATCGCTTCTTTCCCCTAGATGTTCAAAAGAAGAAGGCGACCGAGTTCTTGAACCTTCAACAGGGCAGATGACCGTGCAGGAGTATGAGACCAAATTTGCTCAGCTGCCGAGGTATGCACCAGAGTTGGTCGTTGACGAGGCGAAGAAGGCCAAAAAGTTTGAGCAGGGCTTGAGGCCAAGCTTGAGGTCGAGGATGATCCCGTTGGGCATCAGAAGGTTCGACAAGCTGGTCAGGAGAGCAGCTATGACTGAGGAGGACATGGACCAGTTCCAGAAGAGGCAAGATACATGGAACCGGAACAAGAGGCCAGCATCAGGTCAGAGTGGGAAGGGATTTCCCGCGAAGCAGGCCAAGTTCAGTGGACCGGTGCAGAAGGCACCTGCAACTCAGGAAGTGACTTGTTATTACTGCAAGGAGGCAGGACATTACAGGTCAGCGTGTCCGAAGTTGGCGAAGCATATTTGTTCCCAGTGTGGGCAGGCAGGACATTCTAAGCCCCATTGTCCACAATTGAGGAAGGATGGTTCGGGTGGAAGCAAATTCTAGAGGCAAGGGCAAGTATTTGCATTAACCGAGGAGGACGCGGGTAACTCGGAAGATGTAATACAGGGAGTTGTTTTAATTAATGGAATAAAGGCAAGGGTTTTATTTGATACTGGTTCATCGCATACTTTTGTATCGCCAAATTTTGCAAGGATCTTAGGTGTGGAGCCTAAGTTGTTTCCAGGCAGGGTTTTGTCGGTGGCAACGCCGTCAGGTGAAGAGTTGATTGCGGATCGATATTACGAGGGCTGTGATATCGAGATTGGTGGGAGGTTGTTCGGCATTGATTTAATCGAGCTGAAAGTCTTGGGAGTGGATGTCATCGTGGGCATTGATTGGATGGCAATATATGATGCCACAAATGAATGCAAGCAGAAGGAGGTATTGGTGAAAGCACCAGGTGGACCCGCAGTGACCTTCCAAGGAAAGAAGAAGATTCCGAAGGTGGCTGCAATGGTATCCAAGATGGTTATTTCAGATGAAGTCGAGAGCATTCCGGTTGTTCGAAATTTTCCTAAGGTGTTCTTGGATGATTTTCTAGGATTACCGCCGCAGAGAGATGTGGAGTTTTGTATTAATGTTCAGCCGGGGAGTGCGCCGATTTCCAAGGCTCCGTACAGGATGGCACCTGTAGAGCAAGATGAAGTGAAGAAGCAGATTGAGGAGCTGATGAGCAAAGGGCTTATCAGGCCGAGTTCTTCTCTGTGGGGAGCGCCAGTACTGTTAGTCAAAAAGAAGGACGGGTCAATGAGGATGTGCATTGACTATCGGGAGTTGAATAGGGTGACTATTCAGAACAAGTATCCACTGCCGCGGATTGATGATTTGTTCGACAGGCTTCGAGGAGCAGCTGTGTTTTCGAAGATTGATTTGAGATCAGGGTATCATCAGGTTCGAGTCAAGGAGGAAGATGTGAGTAAGACAGCTTTCAGGACTCGTCATGGGCTCTATGAGTTTTTGGTAATGCCATTCGGGTTGACGAATGCGCCAGCAGTTTTCATGGATATGATGAATCGGGTTTTGAGGCCATTTATTGACTCCTTCGTGGTGGTTTTCATCGACGATATTTTGGTATATTCGAAGTCGGAGGAGGAGCATTCTATGCACTTGACAGCGGTATTGCAGAAATTGCAGGAGCATAGCCTGTATGCCAAATTGTCGAAGTGTGAGTTTTGGAAGTCTGAGGTAGCTTTCCTTGGTCATATTCTTTCTAAGGAGGGAGTAGCTACTGATCCTCAGAAAGTTGAAGCAGTGAAGGATTGGCCCAGGCCAACGTCTGTGAAGGAAGTCAGAAGTTTCTTGGGTTTAGCTGGTTACTACAGAAGATTCATCCAGGGTTATTCTCATATTGTAGTTCCTTTGACAGGTTTGACCCGAAAGAATGTGGCATTTGTATGGACTGATAAGTGTGAGGAAAGTTTTCTTGAGTTAAAGGAAAGGTTGACTACTGCACCTATCTTAGCTTTGCCGCAAGCTGGGAAGGATTATGATATCTTCAGTGATGCGTCTCTCAGAGGTTTGGGTTGTGTCTTGATGCAAGAAGGCAAGGTTATTGCTTATGGTTCGAGGCAATTGCGTCCGCATGAGAAGAATTATCCGACGCATGATTTGGAGCTAGCAGCTATCATTTATGCCTTGAAGCAGTGGAGGCATTATGTTTATGGCGAGAAGGTTAACATGTACACTGACCACAAGAGCCTGAAGTACATTTATCAGCAGAAGGATCTTAATCTTCGGCAGAGAAGGTGGTTGGAGGTATTGGAAGACATTCGTCCTAAGATCAAGTATCATCCGGGCAAGGCGAATGTGGTGGCTGATGGACTTAGCAGGAAGAGTAGTTTATCGAGTTTGATCACTACTCGAAGAGAGTTGGCAGCAGAGATTGATCAGGCAGGTATCGATGTGGTGCTGCAGGGTTTAGGGGCATCTTTGGCTCAGTTGAGGCTGCAGCCGTCCTTGAGAGAGAGGATTATGGAAGGTCAGAGATCAGACTCAGAGATTCAGAAGATGTTGCAACAGGTTTCAGAGGGCAGACTATCAGAGTTTCGTGTTCAAGATGGAGTTCTTTGGTTGGGTAAGAGGTTGTGTGTTCCAGATAATGCAGATTTGAGAGATAGTATCTTGCAGGAAGTACACAGTACCTTGTTGTCAGTTCATCCAGGAGGCACAAAGATGTACAGGGACATCAAACAGCACTTTTGGTGGTCTGGTATGAAGCGGGATGTAGCAGATTTTGTGGCAAGGTGTCTAACTTGTCAGCAGATCAAAGCAGAAAATCAGAGACCTAGAGGTTTGTTACAACCGTTGCCCATTCCGGAGTGGAAATGGGAGAATATCAGTATGGATTTCATCACGGGTTTGCCGGGGAGTTTGAAGGGCAATGACTCGATTTGAGTTGTCGTGGACCGTTTGACTAAGTCGGCTCACTTTCTAGCCATGAAGATTACTTGGTCGATGGAGAAATTGGCTGAGTTGTAAATTGGTGAAATTGTGAGACTTCATGGAGTTCCTGTGTCGATTGTTTCCGACAGAGATGCAAGGTTCACTTCAAGGTTTTGGAAGAGCCTACAAGCAGCTTTAGGCACCAGAACTGATTTCAGTACCGCGTTTCATCCACAGACCGATGGTCAGACGGAGAGGGTGAATCGAGTGCTGGAAGATATGTTGAGGGCTTGTGTTATGGATTTCGATTGTAGTTGGGAGAGATACTTGGCATTGGTTGAGTTTGCTTATAACAACAGTTACCAAGCGAGTATCGGGATGGCACCGTATGAGGCTTTGTACGGGCGGAGGTGCAGGACACCTGTTTGTTGGTATGAGGTTGGCGAGAGGCAGATGTATGGTCCTGAGATCGTGCAGCAGACATCGGAGTAGATTGAGATGATTCGCAAGAGATTGGTCGAGGCTCAGAGTCGGCAGAAGAGTTATGCTGATACTCGACGAAGAGACTTGGAGTTTGAGATTGGGGATGCAGTTTTCCTCAAGGTTTCTCCGACCAAAGGAGTAATCAGGTTTGGGTTAGGGAGGCAAGTTGGCGCCAAGGTATATTGGGCCATACAGGATCGTGGAGCAGATTGGTAAGACAGCATATAGATTGAAGCTTCCAGAGGAGTTGGCACAAGTGCATGATATATTCCATGTGTCATTATTGAGAAAGTATGTGCCAGATCAGAATCATCAGTTGGTAGAGATTCCTGAAGATCTACAGGTGAACTTGAGTTACAAGGAACAGCCTGTTGAGATCGTTGACCGTAGAGAGAAAGTTCTTAGGAGCAAGGTGATACCTATGGTCAAGGTGTTGTGGAGGAATCAGCAGTTCGAGGAGGCTACTTGGGAGCCAGAGGATCGCATGCAGAAGGATTTCCCTGAGCTTTTTGTATGAGTGTAATTCTTTTATGTGATTGTAATTCTATTGAATGATTGTACCATTGATTGAGTTAAGTTATATTCCTTTTTTTTTTAATTGTGTTGTCATATGCAATTGTTTGGGCTATATTCTATCTATGAGATATTATTTCCTTGTTGGTATGTGGTTTGGACTCATTAGTATTAGTTCTGAGGACAGAACTCTTCTAAGGAGGGAGTGATGTAGAACCCCGTATTTTTAAATATTATTTTAAATATTCGAAAATGAATTTAAATGAATTTCTGAGAATTTAATAAATATTTTCAGAAAAATTTATCTTTTTACACGTGCAAAACACGTGCAAATACCTTTTGAGAAGTTTGAAAAGTTAAGTTTTCTTCATGAAAAATCATTATTTAATATTTGGGATTTATTTAGTATTTTTCCAGATTTTTCTGAAATTAATTGGAACTATTTGCAAATTTTGAGAAAAGAAGGACCTTTTTGCAAATTTGACATTTTTAGGGATTAAAATGTAAAATGTGTAATTCTGGACGTTTTGAACGGTATTGGTTGAGATTTAGAATTATATTTTCTTTTAAATCCTAATTCAAATGAATTTTGATCGAATTTCCAAGACTAGACCTATATATGTGAAGTTGTATTTTGGAAGGGATTATTTTGCAAAATGGGTAAAACCCTAAACCTATTCCCGGATATTTAAAGGATTTTTCTCCAGCCGTCAATACTGAAAATACAGAATTTTGGTGATTAGTTTTGGTGGAGCAAGAGGAAGTTTTGATCTAACAAGAAGGAAGGCTTTTTCGTGGATTTTCTCAATCCAAAGGTGAGTGATATGAAATTGTTTTGTTTTGTCTTGTTGTATGAATGATATGAACTTTGTGTGGTGGTTTGATTGGTGTGATCGATTGTTATGATTGTTTGTTTGACATGAATATTATTTAGTATTTTGCATGGGAACAATGCAAAGATCGTTGTTTGTATCATGTTTGTGGAATCTAAGAATATTGAGTAGATCTTGACTTACGAAATTGTATTGCTAAAATGCATGTTAAGATTTGAGTATGGTTATGATCGGATGATGAGCATCTGGATCTTATAATTGTAAATCAGATTTTTACTAAGAGTTGTGAAAGAAATTTAGTATTGAGAAACCCTAATGTGAGAATTAGTAATTTAGAACATGAGAACTTGAGTTTTGACATATTTGATGTTTTGAGTAATGTATCCATAATGAGGAATTGTTGAGATTTGTTATTTTTCCTGAATACGAATTATTTCATGAACAAAGAATCTTTAGAAAACTCCAGTTTGGTTTGTATTCAGATCTAAATTATAAAAAACTGTAGGTTGACAGTCGACTGGTCTACTGTACAGTCGACTGGTACGAACCTGCTACTGTATTTTAGTTTCCTTGAAAAGTTGTTCTGGACAGTCGACTTAGCTCTTAGGCAGTCGACTGGTTCACTGAGAAATTATTTTGTAAAATTATTACAGTCCTTTCTGGACAGTCGACCATGACCTCTTTAAGTCGACTTATGTACTTAGAATGTTTCCTTGAGAATCTTTGGAATTTACCTCGAGTAAGTCGACTGATGGCTTTCAAGTCGACTGTCATGACTTAGTTTATTTTCGTAAAATTTTGGATATTTGTCATCTTGACAGTCGACTTATTACAGTATAAGTCGACCGGTGCTGATGAGTGTTTGTAAACTTGAGGATTATTTCGAATGATTGGTTTTCAGATAATTCAGTCTATACTTGATCTTTAGTTCAGTATTTGATATTAAGATATTCAGTTAAGCCATTTGATTTAAGATATTCAGTTGAGCCACTTTGTTTAGTGGAACTTTGGTTTAGACATTTGAGTTGAGTCTCTAGAGGTGTGTGACCCTAGTATACCGGTGTTGAGTTATTTTGTTGAGGCCTGTAGAGGCATTTCAGTTATTCAGTTTTGAATTTAGGCCGGTAGGGTACACCACTCTAGGAGATTCGTTGAGTAATTAAGTAACCCAAAAATAATAAGGACAGGCACTAGTGGTGATATGACGAACGGGAACATGAGTTATGCACCTCAGTATGGCTTTAGATGTGGGATTTAATCTCCGGAATTATCCAAGTAACTTTCTTGTGGTGTGGGATCTATCTCCGGAATTATCCAGGTAAATTACCTGCGATGTGAGATATATCTCCGGAATTATTCAGGTAATTACTTGCGGTGTGGGATTGATCTCCGAAATTATCGGAGTCGAGGCGACGCACATGTGGTATTCATGTGATGATGTGTCAATATTTCGGTGTGGGATGATCTCTGGAATTATCCAGGTAAATTACCTGAGATGTGGGATCTATCTCCGGAATATCGGGCATGGGCTAATTCTCACAGTTTATCTTTATCTCGTAGTAGTCATCGTGATAAGATTAGTTGCATAGCGGGGGATTGAACCCTATGAAGTGGAGACGTTAAAGGCTTGCACCGAACCTATGTAGAGTGGGATGCATAGACTTCGACAAGTACGCATTAGAGAGTCCGCATATAGAATTGGTGTTTTCTTGACTTGGCTTTATGCATGTGGTTTTCCGGTTTTCTATACTTGACACTTGGTTTAGTATCACTTGTTGTTACATTTCCTGCTATCTCATACTTTATGTATTTTGGTTCACTATATGTTACTTATGAATCCTTGCTTAATGATTATTTATGTTGTTTGTTTGATTTTATGTCACTCACACCATTTGTAGCTAACCCCTTTAGTTTTGGGGGTTAGGGATCATCTCTAGCCTTACATGTTGCAGGTTGTTGCTTAGAGTTTGGAGGTTTGGATGCTTGAGGCATATTTGAGATAAATTGATTTATAAGAGTTTTGTGTAAATTTGTAAAAACAAATTTGAGATAGTTTTGTGTTGTAAATAAAGGAAAAATTTGATTGAGATGTTTTTGAATTCCGCTGTGCTTTGTAAAAGTTTGTTGTAATAAAAGTTGAAAATTTTAGTAGTGCTGGTTGTGTTTAATGTTACATTGAAGTGGATGCTGGGATTGTGCCACGTATTTTCTAAGATATCATATTAGAAATTCGGGGCACTACACACTATCCTTGAACTTGGCTCTAAAACTTTGTTGCCTCCGAGCTACAAATGCGCTCCCCGAGTCATCATTGACTTTAACTCCCGCCATTTGCATGGCTAGTGATTCTTGCGAAGCTAGTAGATTTTCGAACTCCTCCAAGGAAGGTTGTGTAGCCCATCCTTGAACTGAAGTAACAAACGGTGTATATTCGGGTTGTAAACCACGAATAATAGACCGCTTCATCCGAGCTTCTGAAATCGACTCATCCGGATTAAGAGTATTAATCTCGAGCAAAGATTTTTTACCTTGATAAAGAACTCTGAGATTGAAGACTCCCCATGCTTCGCATTCGCCAACTCATTCTCTAATAATTGTAGCCGAGCCTCGTTCTTCTTGTTGAACAATTTATCTAACGCTTGCCAAATCGAACTAGCGGATGTACACCTTGAGACATGCTCAAATACTCCCGAGGATATTGACCTCTTCAAAGCAAACTCCGCCTTGGCATTTTTCCGTGTCCACTCCTTTGTTGCTTCCGCTGTTGCAGCATCTCCCCTTGGTGGTGTTGTGCTACTACCGCCGACGACATCCCATAAGTCCTCACTAACCAAGTATGACTCCATACATGACTTCCATAACCGGTAGTTAGATTGGTTTAAGATCTCCATTCCCAATCCAACGACACGACCCATTGATTCCATACTTAGAATAAACCGAGCTCTCTTAAACCCCGATCTTGATGAGCACAAGATTAGAATGGCTCTGATACCATGTAATGAAACTCCGATAGTGCTTAGCACTAGCCCAAGACCGTAATACTCGAGAAACCCGAGTGAAACCAAGAGAAGAAACCCTCTAAGTATGAAGAACGATATGGAAGAATACTTAGAAAATACTTGAAAGATTTTTAGAGAGAATTAGAGAACTTATGAAGAACACTCTTTCTTTAACTTGCTTTTTATTTATTTGTTCAACTTATTTACAAATGGGAGAGGAATGAGCTATTTATAGGCTCCAAGATTACAAAATATCTTACAAGTCTTCTAGAACTCTCTACCATAATATCTAGATTTTATGTCTTACAATTTCTAGAATTTTCTACACAAATCTTTAGATAATTATTTTATAGAATTCGCTAGTTAATATAGAGGAGGTGATAATATTTTATGATGTTTCTAGAGAATCTCTAGAACTTGGGCTTAATTTTGGGTTTGGATTATGAACCCATAATTAAGCTTAACTCAAAATCAAGTTTAATTTCAATAGGTAAAAGATCGTTCAAGCTCGTTAAATAATTATAAATGAACCAAACTTGAACATAAAGCTATGTTCGGTCAATTAAAGGAACAAACATGAACAGATCTTGTTTAAGCTAGGATCGTGTTCGAGCGTAGTGCAGACTCATGTTCAATCTGTCATTCAGCCTCCCACCAATGCGCACAACCACCTCTTGGCCTACATCACTGTTTCCCATGTTCATGCAACTCGATCTCATTGATGTCATGAGAAGATTAATTACATAGGGGTGTTCTATGAAGAATATTTTCAATATAAAATATAAAAATATATTGTACATGTGTAGAAGTCCAAAGAAGAAATGGAGTTCAAGTACAGTTTAACGGAAGCTCATGTCAATGCCCAAACTTGAGCTACAGAGTAGATTAATACCCTAAAACATAGCACAACTAGAGCCCTTTTTGCCTAGAGAGAAGAAAAAAAAACTAACAAAGAAAAACTATAGACTTTTTCACCCCAAACTCAAGCTTTTTTTTTTTTTTTTTTTTTTTTTTTGGTTTTTTTTTTGGACTTAACAAGCCCAAACCTATTAACTTAACATTATGCTGTTAATTTTTTGTAAGATTATGACTGAAAAGGTTTTGGGCCACGGACGAGTCGCATCAATAGCTTCCATTACAATGTTTGTTAAAAAGAAAATTAGTAAGAGTCCAATGATCTGACGCTATTCTGATCAGATAAGAGCATCCACTATTCGCTTCTCCTAAAATTTGCATTTTTAGCATTTAACATTTGGAAATAATTGGCTAGCGCTGTTATCGTTATTGTTAAATTTATGCGAATAAAAAGAATAAAAAATTAAAGACGGAAGATCTTCCTCCGTCTAACACAAATTTAGAATTTATTAATATTTAAAATTGGAGGGACAAAGATCATCTTCCATTTGACACAATTTTTTTTTCCGAAATTTTAAATTGAGCAAATGGCATTTTCGTAATTACCTAATGGTAATTTTGTAATTATTTGAAGAATTTTTTCAGAAAATTGCCTAATGGAAGATCTTCTTTCGTCCGAGCATTTTCGTTTCTTTTTTGATTTTTTAAAATGGTATTTTTGTAATTATTTAGATGACATTTTAGTAATTTTTAGTAGGGATGGCATTCGGGCCACTCGGGCCGGGCCGGCTGGGGTTTGACCGGTCCCGGGCCAACCCGGGTCGGGCCGGGATCAAGCTTGGAAACCTTGGCCCGGACCTGGCCCGCGGACCTAGTGTGGGGGCCGGGCCGGGCCCGTCTTTAGGGAATTTTTTTATTTTTTTGTAAAATATTATTAAAGATCAAGTATATGGATTTGTAATTTCATAACAATTGCAAAGAATAAAATTTCATAAATAATTGAAGTACATCTATATAATAAAACACAAAGAAAGCTATCAAGTGGCTCTCCTTCAATCCCCTTAAAAATCAAAGGTCCATATCTAACCTCACAAAACATATTTTCTCCCTAAAAGTTTCCCCCCAAAACTCAAATTCAAATCCCCCACTCAAAACAACTCATATATTTATTTAATTTTTTCTCTCTCTCTTTCCCTCCCTTTTCTATTTAAAAAATTAAGAAAATAAAATTTTAAAAAATTTTAAAAAAAATTAAAAACTAAAAAAATTTAAAATTTAAAAACTTTAAAAATAATTCAAAAAAAAAATTCATATAATATGTTTTTTGCCGGACCCCCAAAAGTTTGCAACTTCAATTAATTTGTTGGACCTCCAAAACTATTTTATATGATCAAACAAGGTGCATCGTTCCGAAGACGTGCCGTAGGCACGTGTCAACGGGCAAACCTAGTGATTTAATAAATTTGAACTTCTTGAATAAAATGAAGTACATGAATAAAATTCATACAAATTAGTCTATTTAGATCAAATTACAAATCAAGGGAATTACTTGAATTTAAAGATCGAGATGGCCTCTACTTAGATTGAAGAGAAGGCATTGGACTATTGTCGTGCACTTCAACTTAACCTAAATATAGAATCTCATCACCCTAAGTTTCCCAATTAATTACAATTTATTGAACAACATTTTAAAGTAAATTAACTAAATGTACTCGTTCATTCATCGCTACTTGTTGATCCAGCTCCAGCTTGTGCTTCAAGCAAGTCTTGGGTCCTCTCTTCCGCTTTTATCCAATCTTCGGCACATACTAGCATCTCCAAATTTTTGGCTATCAATCGATTCCTTCTCGGGCTCATTAACCTGCCACCAAGAGAAAAAGCACTTTTCGATGCAACAGTTGACACCGGTGTTGTTAGCAGATATTTAGCCATACGAGAAAGAATATTAAAAATTGCTTCATTACTCTTCCAAAATTGTAACACATCTTCTACATCTTCAACTGCACTTTGTGCATTATACCAATTCAACTCATTTGGTGAATTGGTTCTTGGCTTTTTTGATTTAATCAGATTTAAAACACCAATACTAGCTTGACTCTTTCCTTTTGCTAATATGGAGGAAGAAGAAGAAGAAGAATCAACATTCTGTGTTTGTGTTTGTGTTTGAATAGTGTTAGATGAATAAATCCTATCATAAGAATCATATAACGTAGTCAAAATATTCTCAAATTTACGAGTAAAAGCAACATGATCCAAATCTAGTATTGCATCGTGTGGGGTGTAAGTGTAAAAAATTTCAATTAAATTTTTTGTACCATCTAATTTAATCATAGGATTCATTACACTAGCTATACAATATAACATAGGAATTGGATGAAAATATTTCAAAAATTTAACATATGCCGCATTAACCATATCTCCAATAAAAGAATCATTTTGCAAATCTTTAATTATTGTCATCATAGTCACAATTTCAAGTAAAATATCACTAGATGTAGATGTATATGTTTTTGAAAATTACAAAGTTGCATCGTTAAAAGGTTGTAAAAATTTATAAAAACTATTGGGAAAAAACAAAAAATTATCATCTAACATACAATTTTGCATACCCATTGCGATACAAAAATCTCTAAGATTAAAACGATAATGAAGAACAACACCTAATAATTCAAAGGTAAAATTCCAACGATGTCGTACATCTTTAGGAAAACGTCTACATACAATGTCCCTAAGTTTACACCAATCATGATAAGCTTGATAAATTGGACCACTCAATGTAATATAATGAACACAATCTCTCATTGCTTCTAGTTTATCATTTTCATATTTTAGTGCATCTTGCACACAAAGATCTAAAATGTGACAAGCACACCTAACATAAAAAATTTCCGGTTCTACAGGATCTAAAGTAATTTTCAAACTCTCAATTGCCTTAGTATTATTGGATGTATTATCAAAACCAATAGCAAACACTTTATCATAAATACAAAAATTATTACATGCTTCCATAATGTGTGTGGCTATAATTTCACCCTTATGTAGGTACCTAACATATCCAAAAGAAATTATTCTCTTTTGAAGTAACCAATCCGAATCTATCCAATGACATGTTATACACATCATTAGAACCCCGTTTACTCCTACCCACCCATCCGCTGTCAATGAAACTATAGTGTTTAGTGATTTTAGTGTTGCTATGAAAAAATCCTTACTATCATTGTAAACTAATTTACAATCACTCTTAACAACTTCCTAGCAATTTTTTTATAATGGTGGTTGAAGGTGGTTTGTACAAAATCCTCTACATATTTTTGTTCACCAAATGAATATGGCAATTCACCCCTAATTACTAATTTAGCCATTTCCCTACGAACGTGATCGTGATCATATGTATGACTATCTACTTGACCGATTTTAGGATATATTTTTTGTTGTGTGAGATTATCTTTCGAAAATTGTGGTTGACAATTGTTTAAGTGACGTTGAAGTGTACCCGTACCCGATCCTATTTTAAACTTATATGGGGTTTGACACTTCTTACATATTTTAAGTCCTACACTCTTATCATTTTGTGAAGGGACAAAATTGAAAAAATTGTATACTTCAAATGTAGTCCCTCTTGTTTTCCTTAAGTTTAGAGAATGACCTTGTTCCGATGGTTGTGGTTCTACATGATCTTCTATTTCTATAGGGTTTGAATGTGTTTCATTCAAATCGGAAAAACTATCATAATTCATAAATGTTTCTTCACTATCTATATATTGGTTAGGAATGGAAGGAATGTGATGACTAGTAGATTCTTGACTACTATGTCTACCACCATCGCGTGATCGATTAGAGGTCATTTAACTATAAAAAACTAGTGTATGTAAAAATTAGATAGAAAACAACAACTAAATGTATGACAACTAATAATTAAAAACAAACAACAATCTATCTCAATTATAAATTAACAACAATATAAAAAACTAGTGAGTGAGTAGTGTATGTTTCTTTTACCACTTTACCAAAATTAAAAATAAAATCTAAAAAAATGCGAGGAAGAAGATCAAGAAAACCCAAATTATATGAGAATAATGAATAATCAACTATGTTAATTCTACAAATTAAAATTATACTAAAATACCGTAAGAAAGTTGAGACTTGAGAGCTAGGAATAGAAGTAGTATTGATTGTTGTTGTTGAATGTTGATGAGTTGATCACTTGATTGTTGTTGATTTTTCTTCCTTCAAAATACAGAGAAATTTGATCTTGATCATTTGAGAGAGTGTTGATCACCTAATTGTTGTTGTTGATTTGAGAAATAGTAGAGAGAATGAGATATTTGAGTGAATTAGTGAAGAGAAATGAAAAAAATGGTATGGTATTTATAGAAAATGCCATTTTTTGATTTCCTAAAGTACCCCCAAAACTAGCCAGTATAAATCCGTTGGGGGGGGGGGGGGGGTATTTTTGTAATTTTAAAAAAAATATTATTTTTCTAAAAAAAAATAATAATCAGCCAACGGTCGGCCCGGATCGGCCCGAGACCGGGCGGGCCGGTTCAGCCGGTCCTGGGCCTCAAGTGGGCCGGGCCAAACCGGGCTAAAATTCGAAAAATGGGGACCGGACCAGACCGGGTCTTTGGGGGGCCGGGCTGGTCCCGGGCTGGCCCGGCCCTGATGCCATCCCTAATTTTTAGGGAAAAAATTATGAAGTAACTTGGCAGACAGAAGATGATCTTCCGTCTGACCATATTTAAATAAATAAACAGACGGAGCAACATCCCTTGTCTACTTTACTTAGCAATCGTCTAAGGCCGTTGCTATCTTTAGTAGTCGAATGTTCACTTCTATTGTAAATTTTGGGTCTTTAACAAACGATAGTGAAGAGTTTTTTCAACCTAATTGCTAAATTTTGGGATTTTAGCAAACGATAGTGGATGCTCTAAGGAGTGGAAACCCTGAGGAAAAACTCAAGCACATCCCCCGTGACTAGGCATGAGAGAATCCTTATTCTTATTAAGGACTTGAAGTTTGTCGCCCGTTCAGAACTGTTCAAGTAGTGGTCATAATTCAATGTTTCAAATCCTACTCATGCTTGAGCTTATGAATCTTGGCTGGATGCAACTTATTTATCGAGGGTAAGATCTTTGTGTCGATTTGTGGTGCAAAGAAGTCTTACAGGTGGTTGAAATTTTATATTAGTTAATATCTTCAGCTCTAAATTTCTTATTTTGACTAAAAAAAAATGCTACATATATCTCATAATCAAGCGACGTTCCTATTTTTAGTTTTGTTTTTTTACTTTGTTTTGCATTGTTTTATCTTGGAAAAAAATGATCATGACCAAAAAGGTTTAGGCGTGATTCGATTTAGTGTTGCCACCCATGTGCACACTAATCACAAAATGGAACACACTAACCTTAGACCCTAATCCCAATCGAAGATCATAAGAGCATCTGTAGTCGTTTTGCCAAATATCGATAAAATGGATATTTGGCAAACGAACGCGCTGCACTCGTTTGCCAAATATCCATTTTATCGATAAATCGCTACAGTCGATTGCTATAAATGAGAATCGATATAGCATTTATCGATAAGTGAGGGACGGCATTCGAAGTGCCGTCCGTTTGAAAAAAATAATTTTTTATTCGTCAGACGGCACTTCAAGTGCCGTCCGTTTGAAAAAATTATTTTTTTTTTCGATTTTTTTAACGCCAAAAAGGAATTAAAAAACCCCCATCAAAAAGCACCTCCGACGGCACTCGATGTGCCGTCTGTCACCTTCCTCATTTTCCGGACGGCACTTCATGTGCCGTCCGTCGAGTTTTATTAAAAAAAAAAAATTTACTGAGTGTATGTTACTGGAATATTAGGGAAAAGTAGCATTAGGGAAAAGTATAAATGAGCCAAAAGAAATAAAGGAGCTGTGGAAAAGTAGCATTAGGGAAAAGTATAAATGAGCCAAAACAAATAAAGGAGCTGAGTCGGACGACACTTCATGTGCCGTCCTTGACTTACGGTTGGTTTTTTTTTTTTTTTTTTTTTTTTTTTTGTTGTTAACGGACGGCACTTCATGTGCCGTCTGACGAATGCAGGCGTTTTTTTTGGCGCTTTTTCCCTCCGACGGCACTTCATGTGCCGTCGCTTAATATTATATTATAGTTTGCTAAAAAATAGCTTTGAACGAGTGCAGCATAATTGAAAATCCTATTTCTATTTATCCATATATGGATATTTTTTCCGTGAACGACTACAGATGCTAAGAGCATCTGTAGTCGTTTACGGTAAAAATATCCATATACACCTCAAAAGAGGGAGTTTCCCATTAATATCTTTCATTTATTATAAATAAATATGCGTAATAAAAAAAGATAAGTCAAAACAAAGAGTCAAGATAAGTAAATAATATATAAATAAGAATAAAATACTCAACTAACCACACACCCACACATTCTTTCCATATCCATACTTTCTTCATTAAAAATTAAAAAAATTTATAAAATAAAAGATGAAGAAGATGAAAATATATAAAATTAATTTAGGCATGAAATTAGAAGTAAATTAGAATTAGTAAATATAATGACAACCCTCTAATCTCTTCCTGCTTTACTGTCACTTCCTTCTCTCGAATCTAACCTTTTCCTTTTAAACCCACAAAAACTGAGATCCAACTTTGGAGATAGGAGTTCAAGTTGAACTTTCTCAGTAGGAATTCTCTTTGAAAAAGGTAAAAAGATTTCATCTTTTTTGTAAAGTTTTCATCTTTACAGTGAATTCTTGATGCCATGTTCCCCAATTGATAAGATGCAAGTATTTTTGCTATGGTTATGTACGTTCAGAAGGTGAAAGTTGGGTTGGGGCAAGGGGAGGGTATAGCTTATGGAAGGATCACAAGTGGGTAACTAATTCTAACCTTTAGAATTCATGTGTGTGAAAATTTGATTATGAGTTTGGTGGATGATGATGAATGCTATTTTGGATGGTGGGTTTGGATGTATGCATTGTACTAGGTTGTGTGTGAACTGGGTGGTTACTTGCTTGAATTTGTTGGGTGGATGGGTATGTATTGATGAGCATGTTTTCATATAAAATTTGTATGAGTAAATATATATGATCGTTATGACGACGAGTCTGTGTTGCATGTTATTAAGGCCAGAAATGCACGCTCTCCGACAACCCACCATAGGCACTGCTGTACATGTAAACCAACTACAGTCAAAACCGCGAAGTAAGTAAACTATTGAGTTATCCAAACAGGGGACGAAAGCAGTATGCCTATAGTACTAGGGTATATAACTGTCATGATCTTTAATTTACATTTAGGGAATTATTGTGTTGTTCCTGGTATATAGTGCTTGTACTCTCGAGTCCTAAGTAGCACAACTTAATATTAGGGATATAGAACCAGGTCAAACTTAGGATCAAGTTGAAAATCTGCCACCTTGTTCTAAGCTGGATTGAGGCTTAGGTCAGTCGGAATTCATGAGTCCATCCCTCGCTAAATATTCATAGGCTTGGCTCAAAGCCTAAATCATTCAGGCCAGACCAAGCACATCCTCATCCCTAGTCAGAAGAGTGTAAGGAGTGAGGCCTTCCATACTGGGCATAACAAGTAGGTAGCCCTGCCCATTTTTTTTCTTTAGCAGCCCTTTTTAATCTTTTAGTTAGCCATTTTTGATGCTCGAGGTTATGCATGGAAGGAGAATTATAGATTCCGCAAGAATCTTAAGATTAAAAGTTATTATATCTTTCATTTCATGTATACTTATATTACGAATTTTAAGAAATTTATAGTTAAGATTTAGAGGTAGCTTTCTTCCTATCTTTACTTTTGCTAGGACTTTACCTATTCTTCAATAATGCAGAGAGAATGTGAAGTAAAATGCAAGCATACTCTGAATTTTGTATTTTGTTAACAAAATGATGTATTTTAGTGAGTGTAAAATGGCGATAGAGTCCAATACCAGCTTATTCTGAAGAATGAAAGGAATTGAATGAATGAATGAAAAAGGGGTGAATTGAGAAACCACCTTGAATATGTTATAGTTTTACCTCTACTCTAAGCAAACATGTCTCACACGTAAAATCAATCATTATATAAATGTATAGGACTACAGATGTCTTAAGAACCTGTTTGTAATGTGACTCATGTCTGCTAAGTTGTCTTACCCTTTGAACATGGAAGTGTGTTGAACTATAATGGTCTTTAGATTTTGGATTATTGGATTTTCTTCATATTGATGCATCTCTTACTTTAAGAAATATGAAAGTTTCAAATTTTAAACAAGAACACGGGCACAGAGACACTAAAACTCTAAAATTCTACATTGACATAGGTATCGTTGTGTCAGACGTGGTTAATAGAACTCTCCATGCATGTATATGCTTCATAGTTGAGAATTGTCTATTAAACAAGCACTTTGTAATATTTAAATTCATTAGTTCAGAACCTGAATCTAAGACCTATAGAATATTATTATGAATTCTGTAATTATTTATTGGATCTGCAATTTGATCCAGTTCATATTGACCCATTGCCATTGATTTATATGACCACAGGCCAGTAATTTCTGGTTGTGGAAGCCACATCCAGTGGAGTTTTTTTAGAGATTTTATTTGGAACAGCTTGAGTTTGCATCTTTTCCCGCTGACTGTTGTTGTTACTGCTCATACTAGCTTCCCCGTAGTAAGTTTAACTTGGACAACTTATTATAATTGAGCTGCTATGGTTGGTTGGTCACTGTCAATTGGTTGTATGATTTAAGTGTGAAATAAATGAGCAGCCTATTGGAAAAATAAATAGAGTACACATAGTAGCAGTAGGCATGTTTCAATCTTGTTCACAGGTCCCAAAATCCCAATTACCGATCGAATAGGAACGAGGACCATACGAACTGATTATTTAAAAGTTTCAAGATCATGTCATAGAAATGAAAACGTTCTATACTGATGGTATATAAGATATCATATAGGATACTACAATGGGTCATTTTCCATCATATACACTATTAAGATAAATCAGAGAGATGAAAACAATACTGATTATTGAATTGAGAAATAACTGAGTACAATATCTCCTATATATTGGAATAAACCAAATACAAAACTAGCCAAATACCTAATGTGGGACTATAATATCTAACACCCACTCTCAAACTCACGGTGGATCAAACAGTGTGAGTTTGCCCACTAAATATCGAAATCTCTGAACAGCATGAGATTTTGGTGAAGAAGTCTTGCCGTTTGCTGTGACGAGATAATAGAATGAAGAGAAACCCTGCTTCAAAACGCTCACGAACATAATGACAATAAATCTATATGCTTCGTTCGCTCATGAAAGACCGGATTGTTTGCAATGTGTAGTGCACTCCGGTTATCACAATGAAGAGGTGTAGCTCCTGAAAGAGTGACTCCCATATTTGATAATAGTCAACAAACATGAACAATCTCTCTAGTAGTAGATGCCATTGCTCTGTACTCAACTTCGGTCAAAAAACATGCAACAACTGCCTGTTTCTTACTTCGCCATGAGATCAGCGAATCACCAAGAAATAGACAGAAACCTGTGGTAGACTGTCTGGTAGTAGGATCACCTGCCCAATCTGAATCAGATTATGCACTCACAGTGGCGGAGCCAGACAAATGAAAATGGGGATCCCATTTTTTTTTGCATCATCATAATTGTTGTAGAAAATTCCCACGCTTTTTTGTTTGAAAAACCAAAATAATTTGATCAAATATATTCATAAAACCCATAAATTTATAACCAAACGATATATCACATATGAATGAGATGACAGAAAGGGAATGGAAATGACAAATGAGTTGGGATATGATGGGTCTGGGTGTGGATTTCGATGGGTAGAGGGTGTTTAATTTTTTTTGTGTGGGCTTTGAAGCTTGAGAATGGGATGGGTTGGGGGGTCAAATGAATTTTTTTAGGTGGGCAAATAAAAATTTTGACCTATAAAAGGGGTGTTTTACAATATTTTAGAAGTCCCATTTGTCCCCCTCCTTGATATGTGCCTCCGTCCCTGTGCACTCAGCTCAAGTTTGGATGTAGCAGGCATAAATAATGAGCGAGTAATAGTGCCCCGAAGATATCTGAGAATCCGAAGAAGAGGACCGTAGTGAACTGACGTAGGAGCGGAAACAAACTGACTGACAGTACTGATTGCGTAAGCAATATCGGGTCTGGTAATGCATAAGTAGACAAGCTGTCCAACAATCTGTCTGTATCTAATGGAATCAGGAAGGCGCTCACCATCAGTGGGACGAAGCTTCACATGAAGCTCTAAAGGTGTATCGGCTGATCGACTGTCAGAGAGCAATGCAGCGGAGATAATATCTGATGTGTATTTTTGTTGAGAAATGAGTATCCCTCGAGATCCATGAGCAATCTTTAGACTCAGAAAATAGCGTAGTCTGCCATGGTCTTTCATATGGAACTGCTGGTGAAGATATTTCTGGGTGGATATAATGCCTGCGGAATCATTCCCAGTAATGATCATATCATCAACATAGAGTAGTAGAAGTACTCTCTCCTGCGGTGATGACCGCATAAACATAGAATGGTCCTGAGAACTCTGACTAAAACCAGCCTTGATGATGACAAGGCGAAAACACTCAAACCAGGCTCGAGGGACCTGCTTCAAACCATATATAGTCCGACGCAGCCGGCAAACATGACGAGAAGTAGGGAGGTCAGGAGGAGGATCCATATAAACAACCTTAGATAAGGTACCATGAAGAAAAGCATTCTTCGCATCTATTTGGTATAATGGCCACTGACGAATGGCTGCAACAGCAAGAAAAGTGCGAACAGTAGTCATCTGTGCAGCGGGAGAAAATGTCTCATCATAATCAATGTCATGCTCCCGAGTAAATCCTTAGGCGACTAGACGAGCCATGTGCCGCTCAATAGATCCATCAGATTGATATTTAACCTTGAAGATCCACTTGCAGCTAATAGGCTGAACGCCCTCTGGCAGAGGAACGACATTCTAAGTGCCAGTCTGATCAAATGCACTGAATTTCTCTGTAATAGCTTTCCTCCACTTGGGATATTGAATTGCGTCCTGATAGGTTCTGGGCTCACGTGTAGAGTGTATGTATAGCAGTGAGATATACATAAAACTATGGTGAGTAGGAAGCTAGGGTGGCAAAACCAAATTGGTCAGAAGGACAAGTTGCATCAGGTGTATAACGTGCCGGAGGAATACCAAAAGTGAAACGTGTAGACTGACGAAGCGGTGGTGGATGGACAGGGTGTGGGGGTGAGGACGGTGGAATGGGTGCATGTGTTGGTGGGGAAGTAGGTGGGGTGGGTGCTGACAGCTGTCGGGATGCAGGTGGTGTTTCAGTAGGGGGAACAATAGGTGTAAGGACTGTAGGAGGTGTGAATGGAGCCAGAGGAGTAGGATCAAAAGAAATGTGGGAAGATGAGGTCGGAGAGCTAGCAACAACTGGAAAATCGAGAAATCTAGCATCCTCGGGGGAGTCAGGTAGTAAGGAGAGTCTTCCACAAAGGATACATGTCGAGAAATGCAGACATGACCTGCCGATGGATCAAAACAACGATAACCTTTGTATTCAGGACTGAGACCTAGGTGAACGCACTTAGAAGCATGAGCGGAGAGCTTCGTGCGCTCAGTAGGAGGGAGAAGGACGTAACAGGTGCACCCAAAGGTACGGAGCATGCTGTAGGAGGTGAGTAATAAAGGGCCTCATAAGGCGTCGTACCAGCTAGGACAGACGAGAAAGTAATGTTAATGAGACTAACAGAGGTCATGACAGTTTTAGCCCAGAAAGAATAAGGAGCGGAAGAGGAGAGTAAAAGAGTGCGAGCCGTCTTAAGGATGTGACGATGCTTGCGTTCAGCTACACCATTCTGTTCATGTGTGTGAGGGCATGATTGCTGAAAAAGGGTGCCGTGAGACCGAATGATCGATCTCATAGTGGTGAAAGTGTACTCGAGCACCGTCTGATCGGAAATTCTTATTCCGCACACCGAACTGAGTGTAAATCATAGTCAAAGAATCTGTAAATATCAGGTATCTTAGATCGCTGACGTATAAGAAAAATCCATGTATGTCTAGTGAAGTCATCGATGAAGGCAACATAATAGAGATAGCCTTTCCACGAAGGTACAAGAGAGGGTCTCCATATGTCAGAATGAACAAGTTGAAACGGATGGGTGGTTTGAGAAGTGCTTTTGTGATTGAAGTGTAGTGCGATATGTTTGGCCAAATGACAACCCTGACAATCAGATAAATGTTTAAAAGTAAAAGAACCAAGGGCACTATTATGAGCTAAAGTCTGGAGACGAGACACACTAATATGACCTAAACGTCTGTGCCACAGATCAGCATCAGATGAAACAATACCGGCAAAACTAGAAGGAGAGTGATGTGTACGAAGAAAATCTAGATGATATAGACAATCCTGACGACTAGAACGCCCAAACTCCTCACCGGTACATGAATCAGTAATAGAACAACCGAAAGAATCAAAAGTAATGACAAGACCACTAGAGGGGGTGTTTGGGAACTAGGGGTTTCGGGTTTCTACGATGAGGACAGTAGTCGACGGATTTGTTGGAACATAAGTCGTCTTCTTCTTGTGTTTGACGGGAGGTTGAAGATGAGGGATTTTTTTAATTTTTAAATTTTTTTTGTGGGAGAGAGATGTTGGAATTTGATTATTTTTTATGGAAAAATTCAAGAGAAGAAAATTTGTATAATTGGCTCTGATACCATGTTAAGATAAATCAGAGAGATGAAAACAATACTGATATTTGAATTGAGAAATAACCGAGTATAATATCTCCTATATAAAGGAGTGAACCAAATACAAAACTAGCCAAATACCCAATGTGGGACTATAATATCTAATATACACAACATGGTTTATAGGATTATTTCAGTACTATGAACCTTTGCCTTTATATCGTCAGAAAGAATGCTTGGGGTTTGATGATATATGGTAATTGGATGTTCATACGTGATGTGCACAAGCTATAGAAATTATACTCTTCAGCTTTAAATATAAAGCCCTCTTATTCTTTAACTTCATCTATTTTTGTACTAAGGACAGGATTTAAAAAAGAATGCAAAATCCCTTGAATGTTGTATTATACTGGTAATGGTAAGAAATAGTTTATTGTGGATAAATAAAATGAAGGTGATAAAATCCACTAGATATCATGGTTCCAGGAAAGAATGAAGGGGACAAGGGAGAATAATTAAGGATGGGTGGAGAATCACCTTAACTTAATCATAGAGTTCACCTTTTAATTGACATGTATGGGAGATACAATCAACCGAATGTTAAATCTGTGTGCAAGTTTAAATCTGTCTTTGAACTGCTTCTTTGTGCCTTCTAAACTTACCTTCCATCATGAATGTTTACGGTTATAAAATGTGTTAATTATGTAACAAAACCAATAATGGTCTTCAGAATATGTTGGATCATTACTAATTACTGAATCAGTTACATAACAGAATATGAAAATAGTCAAATGCTAAAATTGATTCATTTAACAAGTGAGATACCTTGAGCAACTTGTTGTTAATACCTATGAATGATGTAGATGCAAATTGTTTAAACTGTCCTCAATGTGCTACACATATTTTATTTTTTTGAAGTATACTCCATGAACTGGTTCTAACATGATGAGAAGTTATTTATGATTATATTAAATTAAAAAAAATTACAAAATTGGGGGGAAAATGTGGACTATATAGCTAAAAAAAACTTCCCCAAAAACATGAAATTCAAAATTTCTCCAAACTGATCAAAGTGGTGAACATAGCTAACAAAATCTAACCAAAACATTGAATTTATTATTTAACAAAATTGGCATAAAACTGCAACTAGATAGTCCAAAAAAGATCTGGCCAAAATGATAAACTTCAGAATTTCACAAATTTTACCTAAAATTGTGAACTATAGAACACAAAATTCTGACCAAAACAATTGTTGAGAATTGTGGGATCTCCGGTACCCCCATGACACCAATAGTAATTAGTAAACCAATCCATAAGTACAAGAATAACCAAACACCACACGAGAAATATATTTGAGATAGGAAAGGAGACTTTATGGATTCTTGAATACGCATACATATGGATAATCTGATATCTCACCATTACCCAATAATTCTGACAATAAATCTTGACCTCCCCTTGATGACCTCCTAGATCTCGCTTAATCATAGGGTCTTGATCTCCACCTTGAAGCCATCTGAAATCTCACCACCACATGAACACCATGACAGCATCTTGATTCCCCTTTTTCTCTCATAAGAAATCGTAGTCGTCCCTCTCTTGGGATGAGAGTAGCCATTACATGTCGGCTTCATTTATGGCTTTGATCTGGCTTAGAAACCCTAGCAATTTGCAACCTTTCGTATATATAGACCCCCAATTAGATCCCCAAGAAAATCTGCACAAAACAGCCCGAACCCGCTTTTCTACGCCTTATGTCGTTGACTATCCCAAAGGGATGGTCGACTGCAATTTTATCCAGATCTAACCCAAGAGCAAAAGCTTTGAGCAATCAGATGTTCCCTGACTGCTGCTGTTGAACTGTTGTTGTTATTGGTGTTTGCTGCCCTTCTCTTGTTTCGATGTTGTTGCTATGTCTGCTTTTCTTCTCTTGTTGAATGGAGGCCATATTCTCAACAACAGTGAAAAATTCAGCATTTTTGAAAATGACAAAACCGTAGACTACAACCTTCAAAATTTAGCCAAAACAGTAAAATTGAGAATTTCACAAAAACGAAATAGCTGTGAACTATACCTACAAAATCTGAACAAAACAGCAAAATCCAGAATTTCTTCAATTGGTCCAAAAAATATTGTACCATAGCCAACAAAATCTGACCAAATAATGAAATTCATAATTTTATAAAATTGGCAGAAAGCCGTGGACTATAAGCCATATAATCTGGCCAAAACAGTGAAATTTAGAAATTTCGCGAAATCCGCTGAAATCTATGAAACACAGAATCTGACAAAGATATTGAAATTCAGAATTTCCAAAAAAAAGACCGAAAATGGTGCACTATAGACCAAAAAAACCTATAGAAAACATCGAAATTCGGAATTTCTCACACGCCGTAAAAAATGTTGAACTATGGTCAACAAAATCTAACTAAAATAATGAAATTCGGAGTTTCATGAAATCGGTTGAAATTGTGGCGATTCAGAATTTCACGAAAATTTGTCCAAAAAATTGAAATTCAAAATGTCACGAAATCGAACGAAAACTATAGACACAAATTTGGGCAAAACAGTTTTATACAAAACGCTGACATTCAAAATTTTGTGAAAACAATTAAAAATTATTGACTAATAGCCCACAAAAGCCGTAAAAAAATGAAATTCAATATTTTCCAAAATTGACCAAAACTTTGGACTATAGCTCACAAAAGCTGGCCAAAACAGTTAAATACATAAATTTACTAAAGCTTTATTGCCCACAAAAATCTGGTAAAAAATAGAGAAACTCATTAATCCACGAAATAGGTTGAAAAACATGGACTATCCACAAAAATCCACAAACAGTAAAATCCAGAATTTCTCAAAATCGGCATAAGACCATTGGGCTATATAGCCCACAAAATGTAAGCTAAAACAATGAAAGCCAAAAATTTTCAAAATCGGTAAAAACGGTAGACTATAGCTAACAAAATGTACCCAAAATAATGAAACTCGGAATTTCACGGAATCAACCAAAAATTGTAGAATATAGCCACAATCTCAAAATAGTGAAATTCAGCTTTTCACAAAAACTGTAGATGATATCCCACAAAATCTTGCCAAACCAAGAATTCAAAATTTTGTTAGAACGACTGAAATTTGTTGACTATATCCCACAAAATTCGGCCAAAATAGTTGAATTCAGAATTTAAACAAACGAAAATAGTGGACTGCAGACCATAAAATTTAGGCAAAACACTGACATTCAGAATTTCGTGAAAATGATTGAAAAGTGTGGACTAATACCCGACAAAAGCCATCAAAATAGTGAAATTCATAATTTTACTAAAACGATCGAAAAATGTGAAATCTAGCCATAATAATGAAATTCAAGATGTTACGAAAAGAACCGATAAGTGTAGCTCATAAAATTTGGCCAAATAGTAAAATTCATGATTTCACGAAATGATGAATAAAATATATGGACTATAGTCCCCAAAATTCGGCCAAAATAGTGAAATTCAATATTTCCCCAAAAATGACTAAAAGCTGTTAACTATGGCCAATTTTTTTTAGCGAAAACAATGAAATTCAGACTTTCACCAAAATTTGTGGACTAGCCCACAAAAACTAATCAAATTAGTGAAATTCAGCATTCCACGAAAATCGCCAAAAACTGTAGCTTAATAATAGACCATGAAATCTAGCTAAAACAGTGAAAGTCAAAATTCAAAAACGACTGAAAATAGTGGATCCCACAAAATTTTGCCGAAATAGTGAAATTCAAAGTGTCACTAAAATGACCGAAAACGGTAAACTATATCTCACAAAATGTTGTTAAAACAATGCAAAATTTCTCCAAACGGGTTGAAAACTGTGGACTATTGGCTGAAAACTATAGACTACTGCCAAAAACAGTGAAATCCAGAATTTTTCCAAACCAGTTGGAAACGATGGACTATAGCCAACAAAATCAGACCAAAACAATGAAATTTAGAATTTCATGAAATCGGCGAAAAGTGTGGAGTATAGCCCACAAAATCTGATCAAAATAGTGGAATAGAACATTCACGAAAACAGTCAAAAACTGTAGCCCACAAAATCTAGCCGAAATAGCGAAGTTCAGAACTTCACGAAACGACCGAAAACTATGGACTATACTGTCTTTTGCCTATCATTTTGACATGTGTTTCCATGCTTGCTCTTGTATTTGTAGAAGACATTGTATCTTGCTGCCAAAAGTCGTATATTTCATTAAGGGCGACAATTGGCTTGATACCCTAAAACCCTATCAAAAGTGGCTTGAATTTTCAATTTTTGGTTGTATCTGATTAATTGTTGGATCGATATGGATCGTTAGAAAAGTATGTTTGTATATTGGATTTTGAAATGGGTCCTTAGGGATGTAAACATGCAAACTCAGTCAAGTCATTTAGGTTGCTATTAAACTGTTTTATAATAACACTCAATTATATGATGTAGTACGATTGTTTAACATACGCCAGCAGATTTTCTTAACTGTATCTCATCGATCATTAATATTGAATAAAAGTTGTTGTCTTTAATACTCAATATAACTTGCAAAATTCATATTTATATTCCCTAGCTTATACTCAACTGGATTTGAGCTCAAATCCTACCAAGTATGGGGACTTTAGAGAAATTGTATTTGGGACACAGTTGAGTTTGGTGTATTTTCCTGCTGTTGGGGTCCTTCCTTAATTAGGAAGAATATAGAATCCTCTAGATGTGTGGAGTTTCCTAGAGTCTTGTGGAAGATGATATATGGAAGAGTAAAGAAGAGTGTGGAAGGAAGATAAAGAGTAATTCCATGGATCTCTAGAAATGAAGAATTCTAGAGAGCTAATCTCCACCCTTGGATCAAATTAATCTCCACCGTTCATTGTGAGGGTGAAATAGTATAAATAGGGGTGGAAGGCTTCATTCCTACTCACTCCAAAAACAAGCCATTTCCATAGTGAGAGTTAGAAAGCCACTTTGAGAAAAAGTAAGATAGCTTGAGAAGTTCTAATCCTCAAGCTTGAGTGAGCCACAAAATTGTGAGAGTGTGTTGTAGAGAGTCAAATTCTTGTAATCCTACTACTCTTTGTATAGCAGAAGAATATCCATTTGAGTTGTAAATCTCTCTTGCATCTATTTCTATCTATATCTTCAAGTGCCCATCTTAACTTCACGAAGCGGGAAAATACCGAGTTTTTCCCAACAGTGGTATCAGAGCTAGGTTCACACACTGTCATCATCACCTCGTGCGGTTTAAGATGGAGGACATCGTTGCCCATGATGGAGACATGTTTAAGCTCACCGCCAACAACTACTCTTATTGGAAGCCGATGATGGAAGATCATCTATATTGCAAAGACTTGCATGAGCCCATCATCCACAATGCCAAGGTGGAAGGAAAGAGCGATGCAGAATGGGAGTTACTCAACCAAAAGGCCGTTGCCATGATCCGTAAGTACATCGACCGATCTTTCTTCGAGCATGTCTGTACGTATACAAATGCTTACGAATTATGGACAAAGCTTGAGTCCATGATTCAAAAGAAGACGCCTCGTGGTTCTAAAGAAAACGGCTCGTAACAAAGCCAATTTAGTTCGACGGTTGGTGAAGTTGGAGTATAAGGATGGTCAAAGCATGATTGAGCACTTGAATAATTTCAAGGGGCTCGTAAATCAGCTAATGAAAACCGAATTGAAGATCGATGATGAGTTGCAAGCCCTTCAACTCCTAGTTCATTACCTGAAAGTTGGGATACACTCGTGGTTAAACTTAGTAACCCAACTCATGAAGGAAAGCTCATAGTTAGATGATAGATTAGTTTAGTCCCACATTGAATAATGTATTGGTTTAGTATTCTCTTCTCTCCTATATATAGGAGACGTATTGTACTCAATTCAATCAATCAATAAAGAATTATTCTCATCCAATAATCCTAACATGGTATCAAAGCCTATCGTTCTATAAGGCCTATACTAATTTTATCCTCATTGTCGAGGTGGAGTGGTTCTCGTCTTCATCGGAATCACTCCACCTCCCGACATCTCTCTTCCGCTTCCGATCAAATACCAAAACCATAGCCGTCATTCCTCTTTTCTCTCCCAATCAAATCCCCAAATCCCTTCCCAATCTACCCCTCCAACCTTCCCAAAATAGCCTCCATGTTTCACCTCCAAACCAAACACGCCGTCATCGACGGCGGCCTCGCCATGGAGCTCGAAGCCAATGGCGCCGAGCCCAACGATCTCAACAAAAGCCCAAGGGTCGGGTCCAAAAAAAAGCTCCCTGATTTGAGGGTATTTGGAGAGGATCTGCTTCCTCCTTGACGCGTGGGGCTCGCCCGTGTACGACCAGAAGAAATCGGTCACCATTGCTCCTTTCTCCTCCATCTCTCTCTCTCGAGCGCTGCCACTCTCCACCGTTTGTCGCCGTCGGCCTCCGTCAGAACTACCATCTCCCTCGGATCCCGAATTCGGGATCGGATCTCGTTGGATGCGATTGCAGTGGATCTGCGCCGCTGTGCTGAATGTGAGCAGTGGATCCGTTTGAATATCGGATACAGGTTTACTCTTTGAATGGGTTCCAAACTTGCATACGAAGTTTCTGGATACTTCAAATGGTGTTTACTTTTCAAGACTTCACCTTGACGAAGTGAAAAGAAGGAATCATATCCCCACCCAATACCCCAGATCCGACCCGACCCAAACCCACACCCGCAACCCTCTATTTCCAGACCTCATCTTGCTGTTTTTCCTTAAAAAAAAAAAGCTAACTTGCAGGTTCTTGTGCTTCTACATTCAGATCGTCAACTCACTCCGGTTGATCGATCGTGAGTTTGAGAGGGGGTGTTATCAGCATCCAATTCTCAGTCATCGACAATTCTCAAGTCAGGGGTGAGATCCCAGCATCGACTATGTCTCAAGTCAGGGGTGAGATCCCAGCATCGACTATGTCTCAAGTCAGGGGTGAGATCCCATCAGCTACTTCTCAGTTTCTGTCACATGCGCCATCAAGCACCGTTTCTGCATCACCGTTTGCCGTTTCTTCCATATCAACATTGTCAGTATTTCGAACTCTTGTTGCTTGAACCAACTTGAGTTTGAAAAAGGGTGTTAGATGATAGATTAGTTTAGTCCCACATTGAATAATGTATTGGTTTAGTATTCTCTTCTCTCCTATATATAGGAGACGTATTGTACTCAATTCAATCAATCAATAAAGAATTATTCTCATCCTATAATCCTAACACTCACCATGGATACCATCAGTGATAGCCTTCTTGATGAAGAAGCAAGGAGGAAGGAACGAGGCGATTCTGTCTTTTCCGAGGCAAATGTTTTCGAAAATCGAGTAAAGAATGATGGTCGTGGACGTAGCAAGGGCCGAGAATCATACCAATTCCGAGGTAGATCCAAATCACAATCAAAGATTACATGCTACTACTGTGGAAGGACAGGCCACAAGAAAGCAGAGTGTCGATCCTTCAAGAGAGATCAAAAGGCGGGTGATGTGAAGCCAGACCAAATCAAGAAGCAAGAAGAGAAGAGTTCTACCGTTGTTGCTGCAAAAGAAGAACTGATTTATCTCATTGGAGAAGGTAATATCCTAAACATTGCCTATGATGATAGTTCTTGGATTATCGATTCTGGTGCTTCCTTCCATGTCACTCCCCATGGAAGTTTCTTCTCATCCTACCAAAGCAGTGACTTTGGTACGGTACAAATGGGAAATCAAGATAGGAGCAAAATTGTCGAGATAAGTGACATCATCCTTACAACAAGCACCAGATGCAAGCTTGTTTGTCACGCCCTGCTTCCCAAAAACGTGGAATACAAGCGCGTGACGAAGCCCAGCGAATGATTTTAATATCATCCATAAGCCGTAGGATCGACTCAGCATCATAACAAGAATATAACAAGATTTATATATAACCAAGCATGCATGAATAATTCATTAAGCAACAGAAAACAATTGAAAACAAATAATAATATCCAATAGTTTTCAAGTCTAGATCAAGTGTAAAACTCGGGAACATAAGTCCGTTACAAGTCTTAAGCAACAACAAATGAAATAACTCAATTACAAAACGAAATGATTAAAGAAAGCTTTTCCCTAGGCCTAGAACGTCTGCTCACTGATTCCAGCAGGTAGCACGTCTCCAAAGTCTGCTTAATAAATATAATAAGAGAAAAGTAGAGAAAACAAGAGAAAATACCCTTAGTGCAAGTTAGGGCCACAAATAGTAAAAACGAGTACAAGTAATGGGGAACAAGAATTGAAATCAAGAATGTAACAGGGATACAAAAAGTAGTGGAAATTCAAGAACTAGCTAGCAAGAGGGACATATTAGTAAACAGACTGGATAACAAATACTAGTGGTGAAACAAGTGACAAGTGAACACATAGGGTATCTAACCTCAAGTGACAGGTATCAAGTATAAGTGTCAGGTAACAAGTCTCAAGTCTAGTGTCAAGTTGTCAGGTCACAAGTATCAAGTTATAAATGTCAAGTGTTATTATTCAAGTATCAAGTCTCATGTAACACGTCATCAAGCTTCAAGTAAATGTGTATCAAGTTCGAGTTTCATGTATCAGGTTTCATGTATCAAGTTTCATGTATCAAGTTTCATGTATCATGTAATCAAGTATCGAGTAAGAAAGTATCATGTTCAAGTCTTGTAGTTATTACTATCTAGGTAGCACTTCATGCATCCATTTTTTTACTACATGGTTGCTTCAGACAACGCAATTTCGTTTAGGCCTAATAATGGAGTCTATAGGGCGACATACTCAGGTATCAAGTATCAAGCAGGTGATCAACCATGGACTCTAGAGGTGGCTCCCGTAGGCTCTAGAGGTGGCCCCCGTCACCATAACGTGGCACTTAGTTCCATGTGATCTCAAATATATATCATGTAATCATATAATGGGCTCTAGAGGTGGCCCCCGTAGGCTCTAGAGGTGGCCCCCGTCACTATGACGTGGCATTTAGTTCTATGTGACACTTAGTTCCATTTAACATAACATTATGGAAAACACGGGCCCCTTCCGAGTACACTTACCTATATTGTCCACTACTATGGTCTTTCCCTTAAACCCCGGCTTGTTACTTTTATTAATTTTAATCAAGCAAGCATACAAGTGTGTGAAACAAGTCAAGAAGTCATAAATGGACATGGAACAAGTTTAAGATATTTATATGGCATAATCAAGGGTCAACATGAATAAAAATATCACGAACAACGAAAATTTCAAATCTGAATAGCACGATATTGCTGTACCAAAAGTGTGATTCCCGTTGCTACGAGATAGCAAAAGTGAATCCGCCAAGAGATCTAGAAACTAGACTCCTGCCCGGTTCCAACGCATGTAATTAAGGTACATGAAAATTATGGTAATATGTGTCAAAACAGCGAACTACACTGCTAATGTGTTCAGGCAGAATTTGTGAACCTAAGTTTAAACATGTGAAACAGGGTTTAAATATTGTTAATTAATTCTAAGAAAATGTGGGGATGTCCTCTAGGGTGTCCAGCAACAGTATCTAAAATTTCAAGTCAAACGATTACTGTTGACATGGTTAAATTAATTTGCAAAGTAAAGGTGTGCAGCAGTTTTGCGAATCTGCGTCTGCCAACACAGCTGCAGTAAAACTGCAATAACTCTTAGACCGTAACTTCGAATTCAAAAATTCTGGAGGCTGTCGACATCTAGACATCCAGAGCTACATTTACTGTTCGGGGCTCGGGTTCAGGTTCTGATGTTAAAGGGGTCAAAACAGCGTAACAAGATTCAGGACAGTAACATGAGGGAATATCTTACGAGTATAGGTTGCATGAAAATTGGTTATTAGGCGTCTAGGTTAACGTGTGATATAAGTACGGGATAATGGTTATCAAAATAGCAGGTAATATTTATTTCTTGACTCTAGGAGTTGCAAGTTTATCACATACAAGATATATCATTAGTCTACAAATCTAGGGTTCCTTAATTTCATGTGTTCATGTTCAGGTGATAAAATGAGTCCAAGTAGTTGTAATATAATACAATGAAATTGTTGTGACTCTTAAGATTATGTAATTGATGGAGATTAACATTTGATCAACGACGACAAGTCAGTGAGTCACAACTTCTAACTATTTGCAGTATTTTCAAATGGACGCTTGTACTAGAACAAAAATATGTACAAGAGGAATACTTGCCTTGATTGAAGACGATTAGATCCGATTGTTGAAGAAAATGGGATCGAAAATCCCAGGCGAAATCTCCCAAAAGCACGTGTGAAGCACGTGCTAAAATTCAACAGTAGAGCGAATCTCCCCACACCGGATCAACCCAGAACAGCGTACATCAACTTGGGATTCGCTGCGCCAAAACATGGGACTGCGAAACGCAGCCAATCAGAACGCGCCTCGCACTGGATCAGGCCGAACAGGGGACAGCAACACTGGATCTGCTGTGGCCGAACAGCGAACAGCCAAACGAACCAATGGGCATCGTCTTCTTCCTCGCGACAGCAGCTAGGCGAAAAGACAACGGCGCGGGGCTCGCGTGACTGCAGCGATGTGACGCGGCGGCTTGCGACGTTGGCGGCGGTGACGTGAGGCGGCAGATGGCCGGGAAGCGCTGCAGCGTCGAGGATTGGCGCGCTGCTCTGTTCGTGGGTTCGAAACAGGGGAGAGCGGGGGATTGGGTTCAGGAATGTTTGGGTGATGGTGGAGGCGACGACGTCGATGGATGGTGATGGGGACGATGGAGATGGACTCGGTGTCGAGGACGAGGGGATGGAGATGATGGTCGGAGGGCGAGGAGGTGGAGAGTTTGGGTAATGGCATAACGGGTTCGATGGGTCGATGGAGTTGGGGACGATGGTGGAGATGGCGATGAGGAGAGGGAGGCGAAGCGAGGTGCTGTGGTTGCGGGGCGAATTGGGTTGGGGTGTGGACGGAGGAAGGTGTGGGGAAAGGCGATGGTAATGGAGTGGGTAGTTCGACGGGATGACGGTGGGTTCGAGTGGTAGCAGGTTGCGGACAGGGGAGGATGAACAGGACGGGGGAAGGAAGGGGATGGGGCGGCGAGAGCGGGATGGTGAGGGAGCACGGGCGCGAATGGGTGCTGGGGAAGGGGATCGAAGGAGAGGATGAAGGAGGGTTGGCGGCGGGTCTCAACAGTAGGGGTTAGGGTTAGGGGCTAGGGTTAGGGTATAGGGTTTATATAGTAGGGTTATGGGTATTGGGTTATAATATAATGGGTTATTGGGTTTTATTAAATAGAATAAGGTTTAAAATCCAATAGGATAAATAATAGGATTTGGGGTTAAATTAAAAGATCCAATAGGAGAACAAAAATAATTAGCATTATAGGTTTTTTTAAAATGTACATATAAACATACATCAAATCACACAATAAAAATACAATTAAATAAGCATATTTGGGCTTTACAGAAATAATAATAATAATAATAATAATAATAATAATAATAATAATAATAATAATAATAATAATAATAATAAGATTTCTATAACAAAATATACATTTATCAAAATAACACATCAAAAACACACTTAAATTCAAATTGAGTAAAAATACAAATAACCGATCAAATAGAAATAGAAATTATAACATGCCGTTATTCGAACAAAACATAGTTTTCGATTAGAAAACGCTTTAATATAATACCCGAAACAATTTCAAAACAAGTGAATTTATAATTAGTTAAAATACAGGAAATTGTTGTGCGGAATACAAATCAAACCAACAATCAAACCAACGCGGAAACAAAGAGAGAACCAGCGAGAGAAAAACAGAAAAACAAGCAACACAAGAACACAAGATTTACGTGGTTCGGCAAAACGATGCCTACATCCACAAGGGGCGGTTGGGGTTTCTTTACTATGATCTCCAATGGGCAAACAAAGCCTTTACAAGAGATGACGGCTACAAAATCCGAATAAGGTGTTACTATTTACAAAACCCTAACGGGTGTATTTATAGGGAAACTATTGGGCCTTTCGAATTGGGTCGAATCTGGATCCAAAACCCGCCGACAGTCGACTGGTCCAATTACCAGTCGACTGATACTTCCTTCGGGACAGTCGACTGATCAGTCGACTGCTGCTGCTGTATCTTTAGTCTTTGAAAACTCCTCTCTGGACAGTCGACTGCTCCTCCATCCAGTCGACTGAAGCTCTGAAACTTTTGAACACTGCAGATACCAAATACCAGAATCGAGCCATTATCCTACAATCTCCACCTTGGCGAGATCTTCCAAGTATCCAACAATCTCCACCTTGGTGAAATCTTCCAAGTAGCCCAAGCAATCTCCACAAATACTCCAAAACAACTGCTCATCACCAAATGCAACAAACGAACCCAAACTCCACCTTAGTATGATATCACATACTAAACAAACCAATAGCAAAGTACTATCCCAACTGCCCATGCCAAATTATCAAACATGCAAAATATTAGTCAGGTTCATGCAATGCTTGAACTTGGCTGCCCCAACAACTTTGGTCTACATATCAGCAGGATTATCAGCTGTTCCAATCTTCACCAAATGAATATCACCATCCTTTATCAAATCACGCACAAAATGATAACGAACATCAATATGTTTGGTCCTCGAATGATGAACTTGGTTCTTCGCTAAATGAATAGCACTCTGACTGTCACAGTGTACCTCCACCTTCTCCCGATGAATTCCCAAGCTCTTCAAAAGTCCATGTATCCAAATGGCTTCCTTCATGGCCTCAGCAACCGCCATGTATTCAGCCTCAGTAGTAGACAACGCTACAGTGGACTGCAAATTTGACCTCCAACTTATAGGTGCTCTAGCCATAGTAAACAAATAGCCTGTAGTAGACCGCCTCTTATCTAGATCACCTGCATAGTCCGAATCAACATAACCCACCAATAACCTGCTAATATTGTCATCCCTTTCAAATTTCAAACCCACATCTGTGATGCCACTTATGTACCTCAAAATCCATTTAGCCGTTTGCCAATGCTCTTTGCCTGGATCATGCATATATCGACTAACCATACTCACCGCCTGAGAGATGTCTGGTCGAGTACAAACCATGGCATACATCAAACTGCCAACCACACTAGTGTAAGGTACATTCGCCATATACTGTCTCTCTTCATCTGTACTTGGAGACTGAGAAGCACTAATTCTGAAATGACTGGCTAAGGGTGTGCTAACTGGTTTAGTTTTCTCATCTATACCGAACCGTTTCAGCACCTTCAAAAGATATTGCTTCTGTGTCAAACTCACTACGCCCTTTGCTCTGTCTCTAGCTATCTCCATCCCAAGTATCTTCTTGGCTTCACCAAGATCCTTCATCTCGAATTCAGAACTCAACTGATTCTTCAAATTTTGAATCTCCTTAGCATTTTTAGAGGCAATCAACATGTCATCCACATATAATAACAGATATATGAAAGAACCATCCTGCAATTTCCTGAAGTAGACACAATGATCAAACTCACTTCTGGAATATCTCTGCACCTTCATAAACTGATCAAACCTCAAATACCACTGCCTTGGAGATTGCTTCAACCCATAGAGAGACTTCTTCAACCTGCAAACACAACTTTCCTTCCCAGCAATTTTGAACCCATCTGGCTGCGACATATAAATTTCTTCATCTAGATCCCCATGTAAGAACGCAGTCTTCACATCCATCTGTGTCAATTCAAGATCAAACTGTGCTACCAAAGCTAACAAAATCCGAATAGAAGGATGCTTCACAACCGGAGAGAACACTTCATTATAGTCAATTCCTTCCTTTTGAGCATACCCCTTTGCAACTAGTCTAGCCTTGAACCGAACACTGCCTTTTGGACCTTCTTTCTTCGTATACACCCACTTGCAACCAATTGCTTTCTTCCCCTTTGGTAGTTGCACTAGATCCCAAGTCTTATTCTTATGAAGAGAGTTTATCTCTTCATCCATAACAACTTTCCAATCTGCATTTTCTGAACTTCTAGTGGCTTCTTTGAAGTTGGAGGGAACTTCATCATCCACAATGGGAAGAGCAAATGCAACTGTATCTGTAAAGCGAGACGGTCGTTTGATATCTCTTCTTTGCCTTCTTACTGCAATTGATTCTTCCTGCTGGATAGGAACTTCTTCATCATTCTCAGTATCAACCACATCATCTTCATCTTGGACAGGAACAGGATTCTCAACTGACAACTTTTCTAACTCCACCTGTTGGAGAACTCTCCTACCAGTCGACTGGTTATTGCCAACAGTCGACTGTCCCGAGCTCCCGCTCTTCTGCTGTTCTAGACCACCAGTCGACTGCTCCTGTACATCAGTCGACTGTCCCGAGATTCTGCTACTCACCTGTTGGAGAACTGTCCCACTCTTCTGCTGCTCACCAGTCGACTGTCCCATACCGCCAGTCGACTGTCCCGAGCTAATCATGCTGGTCTCATCAAAAGTCACATCTCTGCTGATTACTAACTTCTTCTGTTCTGGACACCACAACCTGTAACCTTTGACACCAGTACTAAAACCAACAAATATAGCCTTCTTGGCTCTTGCATCAAGTTTAGTTTCAGTTACATGAAAATAAGCAGGACAACCAAATATATGCAAAAAACTATAATCAGATGCAGGTTTACCACTCCATACCTCAATAGGCGTCTTGCCTTCAAGTGCTGCTGATGGTAAACGGTTGACAATGTGGCTTGCATATATAACAGCTTCTGCCCAAAATGTCTTCTTCAATCCAGACTGTGCTAACATACATCTCACCTTCTCAAGTAAGGTTCTGTTCATCCTTTCTGCAACCCCATTTTGCTGTGGAGTCTTCCTAACTGTGAAGTGCCTCTGGATCCCTTCATCTTCACACAATTTCAGAAACGGATCGTTCTTGTATTCCCCTCCATTATCTGACCTCAGAACCTTAATCTTCCTACCAGTCTGATTTTCAACTTTCTTCTTCCAACTTGTGAACAATGTCAAAACTTCATCTTTGTGCTTCATGGTATATACCCAAACTCGTCTGGAGTAATCATCAACAAAAGTAACAAACCAGTGTCTACCACTCATAGAAGGTGTCTGAGTAGGGCCCCAAACATTTGTGTGCACATAATCGAGGATACCCTTTGTCTGATGTACAGCTGTACCAAATTTCACCCTAGTTTGCTTACCCAAAACACAATGTTCACAAAATTCCAACTTGCACCCTTTAGCATCTTTAAGCAACCCTTGCTTCACAAGCCCCTGCAAGGCCTTTTCTCCTGCATGTCCGAGTCGCATATGCCACAACCTAGTAGAGTCGGGAACAACCTGTTTAGGCCTTTCAGTTACACTGGCAGTCTGACCCAAATATGTTTTTCCCTGCAAGAAAAACAAGTTCCTTTTTCTTTGCCCTTTCATCATCACGAGTGATCTGCTAGTCACCTTCAGAATGCCACCTTCACTAGCAAATTTCAATCCACTGGCCTCCAAAGCACCAAGTGAAATTAAATTCTTCTTCAAATCTGGAACATACCATACATCTGAAAGCTCCCTAATAAGACCATCGTGCATTAGCAATTCAATCTTCCCGATTCCTACCTTCTTACAAGGTGCATCATTTCCCATCAAAACTACACCACCATCCATATACTCCAAAGAAGTAAACCAACAATCAAACGAGAAACTCGAAGACAAATACATGAGGAAAAGTTTGGAGAATCGGCTGTATTTGAAGAAGAGACTTTTTCGCTTCACCTATACGGAAGGTATGTCTATGAATGCTCATGTTGAATCATTTAATAAATTATTGGCTGATTTGTTAAATTTGGATGAGCAAATTAAGGATGAGGATAAAGCCCTAATTCTGTTGAATTCATTACCTGAAAGTTATGATCATTTAGCAACTACTTTATTATATGGAAAAGATACTGTGAAATATGAAGATGTTGCAAATGCTCTGTTGAATAATGAAACTAGGAGAAGGGATAAAATGGTTGATAGAGAAACTTCTGAAGCATTGATTGTAAGGGGCAGGATTGAGACCAGATCTGAGTCCAAATCTGGGAAAAAGGGAAACAAATCTCGTTCCAAATCGAGAGGAGTTTCGAAGGACAGGAAAATACTGGCCAAAGATGAATGTGCTTTCTGTCATGAAAGGGGGCATTGGAAAAAGGATTGTCCAAAGCTACGAAATAAGGGAAATTCGACTGCAAATGTGACTGTTGATAATTTAGAAAGTGGCGAGGATTTTTCTTTTGCACTGGCTTCTAGTCCCTCACTTTATCAAGAAGTATGGTTTCTTGATACAGCAGCCTCCTATCATATGTCTTGGAAAAAGGAGCAGTTGTTTTGGAGTATTTGTGGAGATTGCTTGGGCTACTTGGAAGATTTCACCAAGGTGGAGATTGTTGGATACTTGGAAGATCTCGCCAAGGTGGAGATTGTAGGATAATGGCTCGATTCTGGTATTTGGTATCTGCAGTGTTCGAAAGTTTCAGATCTTCAGTCGACTGGATGGAGGAGCAGTCGACTGTCCAGAGAGGAGTTTTCGAAGACTGAGAATACAGCAGCAGCAGTCGACTGTATGTGGGAGTCAGTCGACCGTCCCGAAGGAATCAGTCGACTGGTATGAAGACCAGTCGACTGTCGGCGGGTTTTGGATCCAGATTCGGCCCAATTCGAAAGGCCCAATAGTTTCCCTATAAATACACCCGTTAGGGTTTTGTAAATTGTAACACCTAATTCGGATTTTGTAGCCGTCATCTCTTGTAAAGTCTTTGTTTGCCCATTGGAGATCATAGTAAAGAAACCCCAACCGCCCCTTGTGGATGTAGGCATCGTTTTGCCGAACCACGTAAATCTTGTGTTCTTGTGTTGCTTGTTTTTCTGTTTTTCTCTCGCTGGTTCTCTCTTCGAGTTTCTTCCACAACACCGCAGCAATGGTATCCCTCATCAAATCGTACTTCTGAGCCTTCTCAATAAAGAGCCGAATAGTCCCACACGCAACTCGATTCAACTTCTTCCAATCTGCTTCGGACATATCCTTAGGTTTTTCTTTCTCCAAAGCAACATCTTGTTCTTGTTGAACAAGAACATCCAACACCTCACATTGCCACATCCCGAAATTGTTTGTCCCATCAAATTTTTCAACTTCAAATTTTGCGTTGTGAATCGTTGTTCTTGACGAACTTGATCCCACAACATCCTTGGTTGCATCCGCATCACCCGCCATCTCCCTCTAGGTCGAACCAACAGCTTTGATACCACTTGTTGTGCGGAATACAAATCAAACCAACAATCAAACCAACGCGGAAACAAAGAGAGAACCAGCGAGAGAAAAACAGAAAAACAAGCAACACAAGAACACAAGATTTACGTGGTTCGGCAAAACGATGCCTACATCCACAAGGGGCGGTTGGGGTTTCTTTACTATGATCTCCAATGGGCAAACAAAGCCTTTACAAGAGATGACGGCTACAAAATCCGAATAAGGTGTTACTATTTACAAAACCCTAACGGGTGTATTTATAGGGAAACTATTGGGCCTTTCGAATTGGGCCGAATCTGGATCCAAAACCCGCCGACAGTCGACTGGTCCAATTACCAGTCGACTGATACTTCCTTCGGGACAGTCGACTGATCAGTCGACTGCTGCTGCTGTATCTTTAGTCTTTGAAAACTCCTCTCTGGACAGTCGACTGCTCCTCCATCCAGTCGACTGAAGCTCTGAAACTTTCGAACACTGCAGATACCAAATACCAGAATCGAGTCATTATCCTACAGAAATATTCAGAAAATATGCATTTAGGAAAACAAGGCTTACATTGTCCTAAAAGATGTGAGACACGTCCCAGCTATGCGCCTCATTCTTATCTCTGCCGGAAAGCTTGATGATGTTGGTCTGGTGAATTACTTTGGTGAAGGAAAGTGGAAGCTCACCAAACAAAGTTTAGTTATGGCTCGTGGAAAGGAGGGGTTCATTGTACGTGATACAAGCCAAGCTCTGCAAAGAGGAGGTGAATATCACAACCGATGATATGAATATATGGCATAGACGACTTGGACACATAAGCGAGAAAGGTCTTCACATACTCGCTTGTAACCAACTTCTTCCTGATGTGAAAGGTAAAACACTTGATCCTTGTGCTCATTGCTTGGCTGGAAAACAACATAAAGTTGCTTTCAAAAGATCTTCTCCACCCACAAGGAGAAAGAATATCTTAGACCTTGTACACACCGATGTGTGCTCAATGTCCGAGACATCCATTGGAGGTGCATCATATTTTGTCACCTTCATCGATGACCATTCAAGGAAGGTGTGGTTGCACTTATTAAAAAAAAGGATCAAGTGCTTGATGCATTCAAGGAGTTTCATGCCTGAGTGGAACGCGAGACAGGAAGGAAGATCAAATGTGTCCGATCAGACAATGGAGGTGAATATAGAGGTCCCCTTGAAGCCTATTGCAGAAAATATGAGACAAGACTAGAGAAGACTCCACCCAAGACACCGTAGTTAAATGGATTAGCCGAGAGAATGAATCGAACTATCGAGGAAAGAGTTCGATGTGTGCTCTTTCATGCCAAGTTGCCTAAGTCATTCTGGGGGGAAGCTGTGATGACCGTTGTTGACGTCATCAACCTTTCACCATCGGTACCTTTGGACAGAGCTATCCCAGAGGAAGTTTGGTCAGGCAAAAATGCTACCTACAATCATCTCAAGGTGTTCGGATGCAGAGCATTTGTTCACATACCCAAAGGCGAGAGAGCCAAGCTGGATGTAAAGACAAAGGAATGCATCTACCTTCGCTCGCCAAAGGATGAGTTTGGATATCGACTTTGGGATCCAATCAACAAGAATGTTTGTAGTCGAGATGTGGTATTCTTCGAGGACCAAACAATTGAAGATATCCAGAAATCTGAGAGGCCAAGATTGAGAAGCAACCGTAGTATAGGCCTTACACCGGCTCATCAAGAGGAGAATGTCACACCAGAAAACAATGAAGCTGAAGATCTCGAGCCTATCCTAGAGCCAAATAATCTAGACTCAAGATGAGTCAAGCTCTCCACTAAAGTTAAGACAATCTTCGAGAGACCGAAGACCATCTACTCGTTATCCCGCGGAGGAGTTTGTGACGGTCACAGATGATGGGGAGCCTCAAAGTTATAAGGAAGCCATAACTGACACTCATAAAGAAGAGTGGATAAAAGCCATGCAAGAGGAGATGCAATCCTTGCATGAGAATCATACTTACGAACTAATGGAACTTCCAAAAGGAAGAAGAGCCTTGAAGAATAAGTGGGTGTATCGAATCAAGACCGAAGATAGTAGCTCGAAGCCTCGCTACAAAGCTCGGTTGGTTGTTAAGGGATTCAGTCAAGAGAAAGGTATTGACTTTGAAGAAATATTTTCTCCGGTGGTAAAAATGTCATCCATCTGTGTTGTTCTTGGCCTAGTAGCGGTACAAGACTTGGAGATCGAACAACTCGATGTCAAGACATCATTCCTCCATGGAGATCTAGAGGAAGAGATCTATATGGAGCAGTCAGAGGGGTTCAAAGTTCCTGGCAAAGAGAATTTGGTGTGCCGGCTAACGAAGAGTCTATATGGCCTTAAGCAAGCACCAAGACAATGGTACAAGAAGTTCGAGTCTTTCATGGCAGAACATGACTTCAAGAAGACGGAAAGCGATCATTGTGTCTTCATAAAGAGGTATGGAGGTGGCGATTTTCTCATACTCTTACTCTATGTTGATGATATGTTGATTGTTGGACTAGCTCGCGCAAAAATTGATGCTTTGAAAAAAGATCTAAGCAAGAGCTTCGCCATGAAAGATTTGGGACCGGCTAGACAAATCCTTGGAATGAGGATCACTCGTGATAGATCAAGAAAGTTATTGTGGCTATCACAAGAGAAGTACATTGAGAAAGTGTTGGAAAGATTCAACATGCACAAAGCGAAGTTGGTCAACATACCACTTGCTGGACACTTCAAGTTGAGTATGGAGCAAAGTCCAACAAGTGGGGAAGAAAAGAAGGAAATGAAGACGATTCCTTATTCATCCGCGGTAGGTAGTCTTATGTATGCAATGATATGCACAAGACCCGACATCGCCTTTGCAATTGGTGTTATTAGTCGCTTCTTGGCCAATCTGGGGAAAGAGCATTGGGATGCAGTCAAATGGATCTTTCGGTATCTACGAGGTACTTCCAAAAGGTGTTTATGTTTTGAAAATGGAAAACCTGTGTTAGAAGGATACACAGATGCAGATTTAGCCGGCGACGTTGATTCTAGGAAATCAACATCGGGATACCTAACTACTCTAGCAGGGGGAGCTGTTTCTTGGCAATCAAAGTTGCAAAAGTGTGTTGCTTTGTCCACTACCGAAGCTGAGTACATCGCAGCTACTGAAGCTTGCAAGGAGATGTTGTGGATGAAAAATTTGCTGCTAGAGCTAGGAGTAGTCCAAGACAAGTATGTCTTGAAGTGAGACAATCAAAGTGTAATTTACTTAGCAAAGAACTCTACCTTTCATTCTCGCACAAAGCACATTGATACACGGTATCATTGGATCCGAGAAGCTCTCGAAGAAAAGCGCATACATCTTGAGAAAGTTCACATGGAAGAAAACTGGTCCGACATTATGACCAAGGGAATACCAACAAATAAATTTGAGAATTGTTGTCAAGGTGCCGGTTTGCTACTACCTCCCAATTAAGTCAGGAGGGGGAGATTTGTTGGGGTCCTTCCTTAATTAGGAAGAATATAGAATCCTCTAGATGTGTGGAGTTTCCTAGAGTCTTGTGGAAGATGATATATGGAAGAGTAACGAAGAGTGTGGAAGGAAGATTAAGAGTAGTTTCATGGATCTCTAGAAATGAAGAATTCTAGAGAGCCAATCTCCACCCTTGGATCAAATTAATCTCCACCGTTCATTGTGAGGGTGGAATAGTACAAATAGGGGTGGAAGGCTTCATTCCTACTCACTCCAAAAACAAGCTATTTCCATAGTGAGAGTTAGAGAGCCACTTTGAGAAAAAGTAAGATAGCTTGAGAAGTTCTAATCCTCAAGCTTGAGTGAGCCACAAAATTGTGAGAGTGTTGTAGAGAGTCAAATTCTTGTAATCCTACTACTCTTTGTATAGCAGAAGAATATCCATTTGAGTTGGAAATTTCTCTTGCATCTATTTCTATCTATATCTTCAAGTGCCCATCTTAACTTCACGAAGCGGGAAAATACTGAGTTTTTCCCAACACCTGCTGACTCGTGTTATTTTACTCGTGTTATTTTACTCATACTGTTATGCTTGTAGTTAATTGAGGTTGGACTGCTTATAGTTGGGTGGTCGCTGTCAGTTTTATTTGTATGTTATTAGAGAAATAATAGAGCTGAGCTGGCTAGTAGTCAAGCAATTAGAGTGCAGGTAGTGGTGGTAGGGATGGTCCAATCTTATTCGCAGGTCCCTTTATCCATCCCCATTGCCTATGGTATGAGGATGGGGACCATACCAGCTCAGTATTTGAAAATTTTGGGCCCATAACTCATGAAAGATACTGTATATTTGGAAGTTTTTTGCCCATATGCTAAGGCAGGATGAGGCATAATTTCGTCAAGCACACGTAGTGCATGTGCTAAAGAAATCTAACTATCATATATCCAGACTCCACATGGGGATAACTAAAAACTGGATTAATTAGTTTGGTGAATTAGGGAGTACATCTGGTATTTACCCATAAAGTTTTAAAATAAATGGGTCCAAACCCTCATCTAAGCTGTATGTTGAAGTTGGAAAATGGATGGATGGATAAAATAAAGTAGTTCAAGCCCAATCCAGATCTAATAGTGAAGATCTCTTCTTTCTATCATTGAGTATTCAGGTTTGTCATGGCAATGGCTAGGGTGCACTGTAGTCGAAGGCGTGAGGCGCAACGCAATTTCACTACCCATAAAAAGCCTGAGGCGCAAGGCGCAATTTGAGGCGTAAGCCTCAATTAACCGATGCTCATTATTACTTTTGGGGGGTTTTTAAATTTACAAATAAGATTATATAAACAATATAACATCATAGCAACAAAATATATCATACAATGGCCAAGATGATTGTGTAAGTTATTATTTTTGTAAAACTACAATGTGTTCCTCTGTAATGTATAACTACAATGTGTTTCTTGCCCCAAAGACGAATTAATACAATGTGTTCCTCTGCAAAACTACAATAATATTATGTTAACCTTGAATTCATAGTTTCATATAGTAATGAGCATACAGTATTACAGTATTACAGTAATGAAGGTACTTACCATACATCATACAATATTACAGTATTACAGTAATGAGTATACAGTAAAATTACACTAGTATCAAATTAAATATTGTTGTAATGAGCTTACAATATTACAGTATTACAGTCTTAGTAAATAGTAAGGTATTTTAAAATATTACATCAATAACATAAAGTTAGCCGACCATAATATTTGGTCATGCTCTACAATGAAATATGATGCAACTTTTTGCATAAGGCATGATTTCATGATTACAGTAAATTATGAAATGAACTAGCTTCACAATTTTGTTTCGAAGTAACTTGCAAAAATATCATAAGCAAAGATAGACGAAAACCCAAGAAAGAAACCATAAAAATATAAAATCATAAAGGAAAGAAACCATAATAGGACTGAAGAGTCTGGAGACTGAATAAAAAGGCCGCCAGCGTAGTCGATCTACTTCCGCTATAGTCGCTAATCTGTTGTATATTGTCGTGTCGAGCTGTTTCGCTGTCGTTGCCGATGTTATTGAGAGGGGGAGGAGATTGATGAGGATGAGTGCAGATTGAGGAATTGGGGAGGTGGAGATTGGGGTTAGAGTTTGAAATTTGAGATGAAAGAGACTTGGGGGAGTTGCGGGATATGAGAAGGGTTGAAGATGGGTCGGGTTGTGAAGACCGGGTCAGGTCGGGTCGGGTCGGGTCTGTTATGTTCAGGTACGCCTTTTGCTTGAGGCGCAAGCCTCGAGCCTTGGCTAAGGCACGTCCAGGCTTGCGCCTGAGTGAAGCTTCGAACAAAGGGGGAGCCTTAATTGAGGCTTGAGGCTCAAACTGTTGTTAAGCCTGAGTCTTGAGCCTGAGGCGAGCCTTCAACTACACTGCTAGGGTGTGCTGTCTTTTGTGATGTATCTTCTGATTAGGATGTTCAGTTTTATATTGTGTTCGTTCTGGCTGGAATTCTAAACAGGACTAAGATACCTATTGGAAATATATTCTAATCGGGATTGAATTAGAAAATCTGATACTTTTTTTTTTTTTTTTGGTATATTCTTTGTTGGAGAACAAATAAAATGAATAAAATAACTAAAGAATGAGTCTATCAAATTGGAATAATAATCTAATGGGGATGTATCTTAATGTCTTGCGTAGTTGTTCATATGATCATGTTTCCTTTGACTTATGTTTTGCGTATGTTCTTTGTCTCTTTATTCTCCTACAAATTTCATGCAAATATTGAAAATCGACAAGCAAAGTTATGCATTGAGGGCTGATGAAGTTTACAAGGGCTGTAAATGTAGAGGAATTTTTTTTTATACACTGCATGTGCTCATAAATCTAATTTACCTAATCATTTAAAATCCTTTGCCTGTTTTCTAAACTAACTCAGGTTCAGATTGGACACAAATAGGTCGGGTCAATCGTATCTGAACCTGATTGCCTCCTTTCCCTGTACTCTGTCTCAACTAAGTACATTGCATTGTGAAGATTTTGCATCCCCGTCGAAAAGATACTTAGATAATTAATGCTAAAAAATGAAAATAAACTGCCTGGATTGAAGTGGACCTTATGTGATTTTGCATCCTAGTCGAAAAGATAGCTAAATAATTAATGCTCAAAATGAAAAAAGATTCACTAGATAGATATGCACCATATGGTTTCAGTCCTCACACTTATGCTATAAGTCTACATCCCCATCCATTCTCCACTTGGGTAATGTTGGCAATCCACACACCGACATTCCCCTTTTTTTTCCTTCTTCCTTTTCTTCTTCTTTTATACTGTTTTCACCCATATTTCATTTGCTTTTCTCCAGACAATCTGATGGCCATGTTCATTTCCATCTACAACATTCTTCCATCTCTACAGTCACTGCCGTCGATACTGCTATTATCAATCATTCTTATACTTACATGGAAATGGAGCAAAAAAAGAGAGAATTATAAGGGAGAAGGTAGAGTTATTCCACCTGGAAGCTTAGGCCTGCCTCTTGTAGGTGAGACAATGAACCTGATCTCTGCTTACAAGACCGAACATCCCGATCCCTTCATCGATGACCGGGTGAAGCTCCATGGAAGTAAACTCTTCACCTCCCATATCTTTGGGGAGAGAACCATCTTTTCCACCGATCCCGACTTCAACCGCATTGTACTCAGAGGTGAAGGCAGGATATTTGAAGCTAGCTATCCTTCCTCTATCACCACGCTCCTCGGCAGACACTCCCTTTCTATAATCAAGGGAGCCCCTCATAAGAGAATGCATGCCCTCACCATGGGTTGGTTTTCCTCGGTATCTGTGCTACGGAACTCCCTCCTCCCTGAGATTGAGTCTCTTGTGAGGAACGTGCTCTGTTCATGGAAGGAGGGGGAGGTTCTCTTGCTTCTTGACCAGACTAAGAAGATCACTTTTGACCTGACAGTCAAGCAGCTCGTGAGCCATGATCCGGGGGAATGGACAGAGACTCTGCGTAGCGAGTATCTACGCCTCATCAATGGATTCTTCTCTATTCCCTTCCCTTCCTTCCTCTCCTTCACTACCTACGGTAGAGCCATCCAGGTATGGATTCTTCTCCATCTTTTTCTGATGAAATTGTTTCTACCAGAGACATAATGCTATTAGGAATGTACGGCATCATTGTGGGGAGGGGGGGTATTTTTGTTGAAATTTTCATTCAGACTTGATTTTACGTTTTTAGCAAAATTATCCTACGGAATTGAAGTATAATTTGAATTTTTGAAGAGTTCTTTAGAAATTCAGGGTGAACAAGGGGGCTCAAAGAAAAAAATTCCTATTTTTCATCAGCATCCATACTCTCAATTATCAACAGATATATTGATTAATTTGCTTTTTTGCTTCTTAATATGAGCAGATTTATCAATTAATTTACCTTTTTGATTTTATATGTTATTCTTTTTTTTCCTTAGTTTATTGTCTTTGTTGATTTATTAGGCACGAAAGAAGGTGGCTGGGATGCTGAGAGAAGTGGTGAGAAAGAGGAAAGATGAGAGAAGTAAGAGGGAAGTTAACAACGATGACAACGACCAAATGGACTACAATAATGATTGGCAAAATATTAAGAGGAGGACAAGTGACATATTGGACGAGCTTATTGAAGCAGAGGAGGGATACACTGAAGAGGAAATGGTGGATTTTCTCTTATCTCTACTCGTGGCTGGCTACGAGACAACGCCTACAATCATGACTCTAGTGGTCAAGTTCCTCACAGAGACTCCTCTCGCGCTCTCTCTCCTCAAGGTACTCACTGCATCTATCTTAGCCTTTTCTCTTTCAATTAATATCTCGAAACTATGCAACAAGAACACTAATAGTCTTAAAGCCATTCCCAATAGCTATATATTAGCTTGTGAGAGGAAGGAGAACTATTGAATATTCTACTTGTGAGAGATATTTATGCCATTATATATACTAGTAGTTAACACGTGCGATGCACGTTTTAATCAATATATAGTTTTTAAAGTAATATAATATAGCACGTGTTAATATTACATATTTTTTAAAGTAATATAAAAAGTATAATGAGAGAGTTTGAGTTATACGTGTAATGCACGTAAATTGGTAGATTTAAATAAAGTGCATAATAGGAGAGTTTGAGTTGCACGTGCAATACTCGTAAAGTAGTAGATTTACAAATAAAGTGGTATATTTACAAATAACACCAAGGGCTTCTCCCATTATATAATATATATATATATATATATATATATATATATATATATATATATATATATATAATTTTATTTTTCATGTATGGTTTTAGTTATTGTCTTTAAACAGGGATTTATTTTACGTACGCGGATTATATTTGATTTAAATAAACCGCTAGGAATTTAGTTATTCTCTATTAATGACCGAAACAGGAGTTTTAATAAGGTGTTATATGTGGAATGTTGTATTTCAGTAATAAAAGTTACTACTTGTATTGAATGAAGTAGAGAGGATAGAAATAGAATACACTAAACAGATTTGCTCTCAGCCTCCTTAATTGAAGAGAGATGTAGGGGTATAGGTAACCACCTTCAGCATGCCTTTACACAGTTTTTTTTTTTTTTTAATCGTTAAACGGTGGGTTGAATACCCCCGCATTTCATTAAAAAGACTTTAACAAAACATACAACAAAAAATAAGGCTTATGAAGTTCAGATCCCAACATGCTGGTCCTGGAACTCATACACCCCAACCAACAAACAAAAATACAACGAAATCTAATCCTACTGATCGGTCGACATCGTCCAAGTCAATTTTTCGTGCCAATTTGAGCTCATTCTTCTCTTAGTCCCTCGCTTGTACACCGTTTATCCGCTCAGTTGCTCGCACGGACACCTCCGTTGTCCCCATCAGTGACTCATACGTCAACTTCAATCTCCATATGAGAAACCACATGCACTCCACCAATCTGACAATTCCCTGTACATATTGAATCTTGGTTCTCATCCTCTCGCTTGACTCTCGTTGACTCTTACTGGCACCTCGCAACAAATGCTGTCCTCTCCCCTGACTGTTTGCACAGACACCTCCGCCGCCCCCATCAGTGACTCATGCGTCAACTTCAAGCGCCATATGAGAGACCGCAGACACTCCACCAATCTGACAACTCTCTGTATAGATTGAGTCCTGGCTCTTATTCTCTCGCTTGACCCTCGTTGACTCTCACTGGCACCTCGCAACGAAGGTTGTCATCTTTCCTGACTGCTCAACAAATGCTACCACCCCGTCCAAGCTCCCTGACATGAGAGCGATCTTAGGCACCCCTCACTTTGACCTGAATAGGACAAAGTAGAGCCCAAACTATAAAATTGTCGGACTACCGTCGCCCCACTAACTAGAGTACATTTTCTTGCTAATTGTAAGTTGGTTGTAATTTGGATATTAGGGATAGCCTCAGCACAGTTGGTTACAAACAACGGAATCTAAGATGGGTAAGTTGACCACACATACAACTCAAAATAAATAAAAGAAGGGATAGGATTAGGTTTAGTCTTTTTACGTGCAGCGGGTCATCTTGGTTTGTGTTGATCAACAAGATGCGGAGGGGGACCTAATAACCTCCCTGAAGTTTTGAACCTTTATCACCCACAGATCGTGTGATCCAAATTCCAAATGAGGATAAGCAAAAACAGGATTTAGCGCTCTGCTGGATTTAGAAAAAGGCTTTAGCACCACCTTTACAGTAATAGATGGTCTTAATCAGTCACTCTTTCAAAACTGGAGTTGGAAGGAAAGGATGAAATCAAGTAGTAGCTGAATCTCAAATCAATTATAATTTTGAAGACATGTTGTATATTATTGAAGATTGTGCTGTATATTATTGAAGATTCAGGTATCCACAAATGAGCATATAATTCTTTAGTTAAGAATCGGTTAGAGGTTAAATGCATAAGGTTTAATGACAAAAGCTATTCCTTCTGTTTAATAATATAGTACTAAACATCCACGGCTATTGGAAATAAAATTTAATTATGATCAACCAAATATTAATAGCCTTCAATACAATCACTTTAAGACTTCATTCCACAACAAAGAGTGTCTTCTTTCAATATAGAAAGATGAGGCGCAATTACCTATAGCCGGAAGGGAAATCAATAGTTTGTGTTCCTTTTTTCTTTTTGAGGATACTGGTCTCATCTTTTGATCATTCATAAGTTTTCCCCATATTCAAATTAGAGAACAAATGCTAATATGATCATTGTAAGTCATTATTTGTGGGATGATGACTAAAGCAGGAAGCAAGCTTCTTTTTGAGTTTTGGAACCAAACTTCTTGATCGATAAACATGCATTGTTACTTTCTTTCCATTGGATTTATGAGAACAGGAAGAACATGAGGAGATCAAAGCTAGGAAGAAGAAAAGCGACAATGAACACTTGGAATGGAGTGACTATAAGGCTATGCCCTTTACTCAATGTGTATGATCTATTTTTTTTAAAAAATTTATCAGTCATACATTTTCACCTCAAATGCAATTTTAAAATACCATTTTTTAATTCAGGTAATCAATGAGACGCTTCGAGTAGTCAACATTGTAAGCGGTGTATTCAGGCGAGCTACAACTGACGTCCATTTCAAAGGTCCCAATTCTTCTCAATTATCAACTCATTTCTAGAGATTTTACTTATAATTGTCTCAAATAAAGATATATACAAAAAAGTACCCAATATCCAAAATAGATAAATCATTAAATTCATCATGAATGATGCACGAGCAGCACGGAAACTCATATGCTATCTTACCGTTGATTGGGTGTTGGATGACAGGATACACAATTCCAGAAGGATGCAAAGTGTTTGCTTCATTTCGTGCAGTTCACCTTGATCAAGAATACTTTGAGGATGCCCGCTCCTTTAATCCCTTCAGATGGCAGGTAGATTCCTTTTTACTCATTTCCTATTCTTTTTCCCTTTGGTTTTGCTCTTTCCTTGTAGTGTACAACAGTAATTGAGCACGTGTAATGCACATGTTCCTGATGCTAGCCCCACATTTATTTCCTTCAGCAGGTTTCAATGTTGCTTATGGTTGTTATGGGATCTGACAAACAAGCATAAAAAGAACTTCACGTGAGATACATGTGTCCGAAGGCGCCACATGCTCACATGTGCACACAAACATCATTTCTCAAGTTATTTAGTAAAGATTTACCTTAAACTAAAAATAACGACTTTTTAAAAAAAAAAAAATCCCGTCTTTGCTCTGGGATTTTGTAAATCATAACCACATTTCTTCACTATAAGCCTTCTTAAACATTGTGAACCCAATAGCCTTTGTTTTCTTACTTACACAAAATAAAACCCTATGTTAGGTCATTTATCTTCCTTTTCCCGTTCTTTTGCTCTGGTAAAGGCGATGTAGTGCTACACCATTTCTCACTGGCTTGCACACTATGAATCCAATGGCCATTCTAGTCTTGTTTATTAGAGGTGATTGTTGCAACTGAATAGTCTTCATTATATCCTGCAGAATAGCAAAGAAAGCGGCCTATTCACTCCCTTTGGAGGAGGTCCACGGTTGTGTCCCGGTTATGAGCTTGCACGGGTTGAGATTTCTGTGTTTCTCCACCACCTTATAACTCGTTTCAGGTATATGTGAAATTACTTCTTACCACAACCACTCTTTTTCTCACGTTTCTGTGCATTATCCTCATTTCTCTCAAATTTACTGCAGTATTTGTTAATTAATACAAACTTTGTCATTTTTATTTGCAAAACTATCAGCTGGGATGTGGTCGAGCAAGACAGACTGGTTTTCTTTCCTACCACTCGGCTGTTAAAGGGCTACCCCATCATTGTCCATCAGAAGGAACATTGATATAGGCATTGCTTCCATAGATATAGAGAGAGAGTCATATCATTTTTCTTGTGTTCTTAAATAATACAAGATGACATTGAAAGCTAATGATAGGAGTCTATATACATGGTGAGCCGTTAAAGTTTGGAGAAGTGCGACAATGCAAACAACTCTGATGTGTAATAGTGCATAATTTGCATTTTTCATATTTCTTAAGTGACCCAAACCTGGTGCAAACGTGAGGATTGAATTTTACAATGTAATTCTTATAGTCTGCAGTAACATTCTTTTCGCTATATCCATGTGATCCACTATTTGTTTACTTCACAATTCAGATCCTTGTTGAATTGTTCTTGTGTTAACTGAACAATTCAAGTTTCTACTGTTGCATTGCAACTCTGTACTGTTGTGTAAGTTCATTCCCATTCTTTATCATATGCGAAAACTTGCTTGGATTACTCCTTAATGCAGTGAATGAGAGCGATAGTTGGGTAACTATGGCACCGATCTAGTAGCACTGGTTGAATCTGTCTTTTGCAGTTCAGTGCTGTTATTTTTCGTAAGGTTTTTGTTATTGGATATGATGAAATACTTGTAAAGGAATTAAAGAATCACAACACAAGTTGTCTCAACAAAGTTACCACAAGCAATGAAACAAAACAAACAGGACAAGAGATATGATATTTACGTGGTTCGACTTAAACATACATGGTAACGTACATGGGCAGCAGACGGCCAATCCACTAATATATATTATTTGGTGGGTACAAGACTATTCTTCCCAAATTGGAACAAAATTTGGAGTATCACAAGAGAGAGAAAGGACAATAGAAATACCTCTTTCAAGCTACAACAGAAAAATACAACGCTTTTCCGTCAATAACAACTCTCAATCGCCATCGAATGAGGAAGAATACGATTCAACGAATCCGATGCAAAATCGAAGAATTCCCCTTGCTAGGGCTTAGAACATCTGTAGTCGTTATTGTTAAATTTATCCATATATCGATAAATAGAAATAGAAATTTGGATTTCGCTGCACTCGTCGAAAGCTATATTATAGCAAACAATTATTTAATATTAAGCGACGGCATTTCATATGCCGTCGGAGGGCGAAAAAGCAAAAATTGGGCGCGGAATCATCGGACGAAGTGTCGTCCGTTTAAAAAAAAAAAAAAAAAAAAAAAAAAAAAAAAAAAATTGCACAGTGTGTCTAGGACGGCACATGAAGTGCCGTCCGACACACTTTTGGACACTAAGCATATTAAATGACCCATTATTTGACACTTTTGGACACTTTTGGACACTAAGCATATAGATAAATGATCCATTATCTATACTTAATACCTAATGACCCCTAATTATCTTTATAGCAGCAGATATATTTTTTTTTATTAAAGTTCGACGGACGGCACATCAAGTGCCGTCCGGGAAAAAAGGCTTTTATCGGATAAATTAGGATTTTTTCAAAACGGACGGCACTTCGAACGCCGTCCCTCAGATATCGATAAAAGCTATATCGCTTCTCATTTATAGTAATCTACTGTAGCGATTTATCGATAATATCGATATATAGCAAACGACTGCAGCTGCTTTTTAACCTAAATATCAATATTATCGATAAATAGCAAACGACTACAGATGCTCTTAAAGAAAACCTCTTTATAAGAGAAGAAAACAACCAAACTTCTTTACCTCACCTTCCTTTTGTATTCCCCACACAGTTATTCACTCAGTTAACTTCCCAATACCAAGAGGTAAATTCCACTGTCGCGATCCCCATCCCGCGGCTTCGTCAGATTTTCCTCGGTGACGCCCAGTTCTCCTAAGGTGCTGCCTTTCTCGGCTCGGTGAGGTTCTATTCCACTGTCGCGATCCCCATCCCGCGGCTTCGTCAGATTTTCCATTGTTTTTTCGCCTGTGAGTTCGCCTGAGCACTGTAAGATCATCTGAGCTTCTAGTTTACTTCTTTTCTTGTAATATTTATTTTGGGATTAGTGTCTGGGGTTGCTTTTGTGCGACGCTGTGTCTTTTGAGAGTAGTATCGGTCCCCTAGCTGTGGTTTCGTCCAGCTTGACCGATCTTGTCCAGCTCGAAATTTTTTTTTTCCCGGTGCTGGGTTTCCCTTTGGGGATTTTTACTTTCGGTGGCTTGCTCAGCGCCGAGCTGTTAGCACTGGAGCAATTTCGATTGCTCTGTTCTTCCTCTCTTCATCTAAATCATCATCTTTCTTTCTCTTTCTATTGGTGGGTGCGATTGCCACTTTGTGGTCTGTGTTGTTTTCTTCTGGCTGTGTTGTTTTGGTAGGTGTGGCTGTTCTTGGTTGGGATCCATTTCCCTGTTCTATTCCTCTTTTAGGGTTTAGATTTGAGCCTATCTAGGGCTGGGGTCTACATTGGCCCTCTCGGAGCCTGTATCTTGCTCTCCCAGTTTAGATTCTGTTCTGGTTTCAATGGGGGATTCGTCTCACCATCTTTTGGCTGACATAGTAGTTCATCGTAGCTCTCCCATCTCCTCTAACTTCCGTTCTCCGCATTGTTCTGACCCTCATCTGGTCTGCTTCAGATGCCTTCTTCCTGGGCATTTTAAACGTGAGTGTGTTAACAAACTGAAGTGCTTCTTCTGCGATAAGTTTGGTCACTCTCGTAGTCGATGTTTCTCTCTTCAGAAACTCCTGGGTCTTCCCAGAGGCCATCCCATTCCGGCTAAACTCCTAGCCTTCCTTAATTATCCCCTCCTAAAATGCAAGCTTCACGCCCGCTTGGCTAGTAATCTCTCTATTGTTAAAGCAAAGGATCTCGTCTCCTCTGTTGTTGTTTCTCGGCCAACTAAGAAATTCATTTTTTCCTTCTCTTCCGCTTGTGGTCTTCCTGCTTCTCTGCGACCTTCTAATATTGCTAACCTTTTGATGGAGCGTAGGGTTTATCCGAACCTCGTATCCTTCCCTCGCTCATTTTCTCTTAAGGTTCATCCTCGATCTAACCTTGGGGTCCCTTCGTTGAGTGGGAACTCAAGTAAATATCTTGGATTGTTTTCATCATTCTTCTCTTCTCTTTATCGGTCTCTTTGTGAAGGGGGGTTCTCTCGGCAATGCCAAGCGTCGGTTCCCCAAGTGCTCCCCAGCAAGACTTATGTTTCTGTTGAGGTCCCCTCTTTAGTGTTTAAAACTCCTTGCGCTTTCGGGATATCTTATCCCAAAAGGTCTAAGTTTTCTTTTCTTTTTCCGGGATGCTTATTTTCTTTATACCAATTTTTAGGAGTTACATTGTGGCTCTATAAGCTCGTGATGGATATTATACCCTTCTTGTACTCTATCCCCCATAAGTCTCCTCCGGTCACGGATGACTCTTCTCGCCTCTGTCGTTCCTCTATTATTAATGCCATCCCTATAGCCTCGTCGGTTGCCCCAAGTTGCTTCTTAACCCCATCTCGCCGCATCGAAGCTAGTTCTTCTGACCTCCAGTCTACTTCGCCCCCTTCAGCATTGGTAGCGAACTCTCCTGTGAAGCGGAAATACAATAAGAAAGTCTATAATACTTCGCAGATTCGAGTGAGTGCCCGTATTCAGGCGCGGAATGCAGCGTCTGCGTCTGGTCATCACCTGGTGCGCAGTTGAGCCTTGTTTATGCTGTGCCATCCGTGGTTTTGGGAGTCTGTTTTGGCCTCCTTTGAGCTGCTAGAGTTCTCAGGGACTGCTAGTGGAGTTGGTGGCTCTCGTGCGAGGAGGTTTTGGCCTCCTGACTCTTGGCGCTTTCTTGCCGTCCTCATCTTCGTTCGGTTTCGAGTTGCTAGGTTGGCTCCATCAGAAGCTTTGATTATCCCAGATGATGGCTCCGCCCCCGTCCTTTTTTGTACGGTGTGGCGCTTCGTTTTGATATCGCACCCTCCATTTAGAGTGTTTTGCAGCCATTATTGTACTATTTGTGTTTTATTGTTTCTGTTTTACTCCTTGTAAAACCCCTGATTATTGTCTGTAATTTAACTGTTATTATTGATTTATATATATTTTGATGGCTGGAGCCGTTTGGCTCTATCCGATTCATCAAAAAAAATACCAAGAGGTAAATAAATGAGTAAGCTTGGTCCAACATCCCCATGATGGTCTTTGACCCGAAAGAGCCAGAACCAACAATCTCCCCCTCCACCACTCTCAGAGGGAAGAACGCCTCAAGTGACATAATCACTTGGAATTTAAACCGGCAAATCGTTTGCATAGCTCAAGCCTCTACTTGGAACAACTTTGGTCATCATATCTTAAGCATTTTTATTTGTGTGCACCTTTTTCAATTGCAATAAGTTCTTAACAATTACTTCATGAACTCGATGGTACCTTACATATGTAGCATTTTTACTCAAGTCCAAGGTGTTACGATTGTGGCCTCATATACATGTAGGCACGGAGTAGTTGAAGTTGGAGAAGAAGAGGAGAAGACGAAGACAACAGCTAGAAGAAGTGCAGTTGGAGGGTTGCGGTCGACTGTCCTGGGGTGCGGTCGCCGACCACCCGACCGTAACTAGGTTTCTAGGTATCTTCGAGTGTACAGGGTTCAACAGAGAAGGGGACGGTCGACCGGTTATACTTCAGGTGTGGACTTGACAAGTTGCGGTCGATCGACCCAAAATGCGGTAGACCGACATCGGCGTTGTGTGTTATTTGGGCTGACGAGTTTAAGGCCTAATAAGCTGTATTTGTGTTTATCTTTTAGGGTTTACTTGAGGGATATATAAGTGACTGTAGACTCTAGGGTTTGTACAACTGATTAGAGACAATTGGTGGGCCATTATCATTGTTCAACTTCAAGAAGGGATTGGGCCGAGTGTTTCAAGTGTAAGAGAGAGAGATTGAGAGTTGTAATCTCTTTGTAATCTTTGTATTTCCTAGGAAATTGACGATGGTAAAAATCACAGCAGATTAGAGCTGTACGATCCCTGCACAGATCTCAAAGCATTTATAGGCAGATTAGCCATCACAGACCTCTTTTACAGGTCTGGGCCCAATCCAAGAATGGGCTTCTCCTAAGCCAATAAAAAGTGACAGACTAGGCCCACTAGGAGAGACACCCAGCCCATACAGGCTAGGAGTCAAATCTTTTATCCCCTAATAAGGATATCTTATCTTTTGAAGGGGAGAGACATGAAAGAGATAAGGTAGTTTAACCGATCCAACAGACACAAATCAATTTCTTGAAATATCTCTCAGGCCTATAAATACCCCTCCCCCTCTTCAGTCAGGAGGTAATCAACAATTTACCAGTTTTCACTCACTCACTTACTCTCTCTCTCTCTTTCTGGTTCTGACTTGAGCGTCGGAGGGTCTGTCGCCGAGGCCACTCCCCGGTGTTTTAGGCTTTTTGCAGGTCCTCCGGCCACATCAGCAACCGTCGAATTCAGATCACAGGACGTCAATCAACGATCCAGATTCAATTTCAGGAGCTCTAACCTCTTTTAACGGCCAGGGTTACAGGTCTGACTTTTAGTAGTTTCCTTCAATAATTAACTCACTGTCTGTTTGCTCCCACACCAAAATAAGAAGCAACAGATTGGCGCCGTCTGTGGAAAACTACACAAGTAAGACTTATCGCTATGCCACCAAGACTAGGAGGTAAAGGGGCGGCCTCCAGCCATCGCACTACCTCTCTTCGTCAACCAGCTCCTATGGAAAATCAAATTCCTCTTCAACAGTCACCCAGACAGCCTAATCACGCTTCTTTCAATGGAGAGGCACCTGAGGGCTCCCAATATGAACAACATCCTCAGTACGACCGCATCTCAATCCATAATGCTTCAACTGATTCAATGGCCTTAAGAGGCCTACGGGGGTCTAGAGATCTCCGTCAGATCATCAGTGCCAGGCAACAAAGAATCGATTTGCCAATCCAATTGGACGAGAGGAGCGCCCGATCTGAGGCCTCCCACTCAGGTCATCAGGCAAGCCAGAGAATACATTTTCCTAGACAGCGATTAAGGAAATTCTCCTCTCACAGGGGGCGCCCAATAATGAGAAGCCAAACTCCTGAGAGTCAAAGACTTCCTGTGCAGAACAGAAGGCAAAACGCCCCAATCACTAAGGCCGAACTGGATAAGTTCAAGCTTGACATCCTCCATGCTCTCCAAGGGAGTCAAGATCTGGGCCTCCCCCTAACAAAGAATCCACTGACTCAACTGGATCTCAGGGGAAGGATGACCAAGTCCTTCGCCGTATCCAAGAAGTAGAAGATCGCCTAGAACATATGAAGAATGAGAGAAACTATCACGCCCTGCTTCCCAAAAAGAATACGAAATACGGATACGTATTAAAAGCCCAGCGAATGATTTTCATCATCCATAAGCTATTTCAGAATCTTTACAACACATTACAGAAATAATCAGAGTCGGATGCAAAAGACATAACCAACATGCATAATTGAAACAAATTACCAACAGAAATTTACTTGAAACCAAATACAATATTCTCAAATAAATCAGAGTCTGGACAGAAATAAATATCTTGGGTCACATTGCCTAAATACAAATAATATCCAATAAACCAAATACACTTTATTCAATGTTCAAGCAACAACTAATAATAATAATAAAGCAGAATTTTCAGCACTAATACATCATTTAGCCAATACCATCTGGCAGCTGACCATCCTGATATGCAATTAGTAAATTTGCAGGAGAAGGAGAAAAGAAGAAAACAAGTACACGTCAATTACAAGTCGCGGGTCACAAATATTGTAGGATACAAGCACATGGGGAAAACTAACAGATCTAATTAATAACAGAAACAGACATAGCATGGTATGGCAGAATCAACTAGCATGGTATACTAACATATGTCAAGGGTTAAGTGTCAAGTGTCAGATAGTATGCAAACAGATATACAGATAGTGTCAAGTAATAAGTCACATGGTAGTGTCAGACAGATAACAGATAATCAGATAATCATATAACAGATATCAGATTCAGATTCAGATTCAGATTCAGATTCAGATTTAGATTCAGATTTTTATAAGTCTTGTATTAATTACTAACTAGGTAGCACTTCATGTGCCATCTTTTTATCACATGGTTGCTACATTCAAAACAGTTGCGTTTGTAGATTTCGTAGGGGATCATATAGGGCCATGTACTCAGGGTTCAGATAGATATCAGATAATCAAATCAGACAGACAGAACCTAGTGGTTCTCTTCTTTTTTACACATTCCTATAAGAAGTAATGTAGACAGGGTCAGATAACAGATTCAGACAGACAGATAGAACCTAGTGGTTCTCTTCTCCTCTACACCTTCATATAAGAAGTAATGTCGACAGGGTCAGATAACAGATAATCATATGGAAACATGGGCCTCCTTCTAAGTACATATTTCTATGCTTTTTCACTACTAGATCTTTCCCTTAAACCCCGGCTTGGTTACTTTTATTATGGTTATCAACAGACATGAATGTGTACGAAATAGTATCAAATTAACATGGTATAATCAGTATTAGTTCAGGGAAACAAATAATCATTCATGGATGATATACAGTCTCATAAACGAGCAAAATAGTGTATGTTCATAATCAGGACAGCATGACAGATCAGTATTAAAACAGTGATTCTCGTCTCTACAGAAATGCAAATCTGGATCCGTCGAAGGATATGGAAACTAGACATCCACAAAAATCCAACGCATATAAATAAGTCACATAGTATTTCACAGCATCTTAACTGAAAACAAGTTCGAAGACAGAAAATATGTTCAGTCATAAATTAGGAAAACGAATTCTCAGTCAGAAAAACGGCATCAAAACGCATCAATTAAATTTAGAAAAAATATGGGGTATTCCCCTATATGTTTAGAATCTAGATATAAAGTTTCATAATATTATAGTAAGAATAGATTAGTCATCAAAAATACCAAAGCATCAAGAAAACATAGTTTAGCAAATCTGGAAATCCCAACACTGCTGTACGAAAACTAAGATATCTCGCAACCAGTGAATCGAAATCCAATTCCGCCAAAGGGATATGAAAATAGATAAAATTTACTAACTTTCACATTTCACAAATATTTTTCATACAGTATAAGGAATCATAGTGACAATAGGATTCTTTATAGAACAGCGAGCAAAATACAGTACGAGTAGATTTTAGAAACGAGCATGAAACACCACATAAAACTTATCAATAAAATTCATCAAAATTCTGGGTAATCCCTAACTTCATAAAGAAACACTGAACAAAATATTGGATCACAGTAATATGTATAGAATAGTTCTTGAAAATAGTTTGTCATCAAATCAACGAAAAACAGAATCTGGAAACGAGCGACACCTCTATACTAAAACGGTCATAATTCAGTCATACGAAATCCAAATCAAGCAAAACCATTGGGGTTTGAAATAGAAAAATTTATCTAAAACTCATATTTTATACTGGAATCAAGATACTGGCTGTAGCATAGACGAAAACAGTAATCAAAACAGAACATCCAGAATTTACAGATTTCACACTTCAAAACAAGAACATTATAACTTCAAGAATATTGATCTAAACACATTCAAACTTGAAATACAACCTACTAAGTGTCTAAACATCATGATTTAGGGTTATTAACATGTCCACACCTATTATTTCACATGGGTCTTAATCCAAACACAAATTCACACCATTATTTACATACATGACTAAAAATCAAGAATTGGGCAATTCCTAGGTTATCACATACCAAGATTTGTGTCATGAGTCATCTATGGCCAAATTATCACAATAGAGACAAAACCCAACAAGGAAAACACAATCTATGGTTGTCTCTAAACCCAACTACACTATATGTGAACTTTTTGACTTGTATCAAACAAATGAATTGAAGTACAAGTTACTTGCCTTAATTTGGGGATGAAGAATGATGCAAACACGAAGAGAAGCAAAAACCACGAACGAAATCTGCTACAAGAAATGAATCCAAGCCCAACGAACGAAATCTACCCACGAACGATCTCCTTGAAGCAACGACGAACAAAGTGGCAAACACCCACTTTGCGAACACCACGAGGAGACGAGAGATGATGCAAGAGTTGATGTTGATGGTGGTTGTGATGATCGGCTAGGCAACAAGGGGATGGAGTGGTCGGGTTGTATGGGATGGGGATGAGATAGCCGGAAGTGGAGATGAGGTGTGGTCGGCAATGGGGGCAGGTCGGCCTAGGGGAGGTGGCCGGCTGGTGTGTGGTCGGGTTTGGGGTTGATGCAGGCTGGGAGCACAACAAGGAAGGGGAGGCCGAGATTAGGAGAGGGAGAGAGAGAGATTTAGGGTTAGGGTTTAGGGTTTTAGGATTAGGGGTTTATATATTGGAGTTTAATGTGGGTTAATGGGTTGAGGGTATTAGTATCTAGTAGTAGGTATACAAATGGGTTTAGGATTTTGGGTCAAATACAAATAGGAATACAGTTAGGATTGGGGATTTTTGGCTTTGGAAAATCTTATTAGGGGATAAAAAAATGGGAAAAGGTAAACACAACCAAAACACCACCATACACCAAGAAAATAGCAAAATAAAGATAACGAGGCCAAAATGAGGAAAAGATCGAAATAACAAAAAACGAGACAAAAGAGAAAATCAATCAAACACAAGGAGTTCAAAATGAAATAAAATGAATATATATTGAAAAAAAGTCCAATATACGGTTCAGAAAAATACAAGAGAGATAAAATACCCAAAAATAAAAAATACACTCCAAAATACATAAAATGAAAAACAGGGATTACAGATTCTACTCCAGCAGGGCCTACCGCCATAGTCAACCTCCCTTCAGCAAAACCATCCTCGATGCAACCATTCCAAGGAACTTCAAAGCTCCTCAATTCGAATCCTACAATGGGGAACCAAACCCAACAGACCACATCGACAGCTTTAAAACACTCATGAGGGTCTACAACACCACCGACGCACTTATGTGTTGGACATTTTCTGCAACACTGAAAAGATTAGCAAGGGAATGATATTCACGTCTAACACCCGAATCCATAGTTTCCTTCGATCAGCTCGAGGAACTCTTCATTTCATACTTCATTACTAGCCGGAGAGCTGAAAAGACTAGCGTCTCCCTGCTAAAACTGAAACAAAAAATGGAGAACTGCTAAAGGACTTCGTCAAGCGATTCACAACTGAAGCAAGTTCAACTTTCGCCTTGAACACTTCAGTCACAACTGCAGCGTTTCGCCACAGTGTCACTAACAAAAACCTGAAAGCCTCCATCACAAAAAGGCCACCCAAGAGTTTCACTAAGCTCCTAGAAAGGAGTGACAAGTATATCAGGGTCGAAGAAGCTCTCTATCCTCAAGGAAAGAATGATTCATCTTTCGGGAACAAACGAAAGAATATTAGAGAGGAAGAACTCAGGGAGTTTCAGAAAAACGGTGTAAGTTTACGCCGTCCAACTCTAGCGCCACACTTCGACAAGTTCACTTTTCTCAATGCAAGCGTATCAGCCATCCTCATGGAAGTGGAGAAGGACGGAATAAACCGCCCCCCCTACGATGTCAACGTCTAGCATAAGAAGAGAAAAAAATAAGTGGTGCACATTTCACAGAGATCATGGACACACTACTGACAACCATCGAGCCCTTAAAGAAGAACTTGAAGTCCTAATCTGTAGGGGCTATTGTTGTTAGTCTCTGATTTGTTTAAATTAATAAATAGTCTGAAAATAAATTTAAACCTCGCAAGTGTACGAATCGTTGACAGAAGCGTAGTGATAACAAGGGTCGATCCAACAGAGATTGTAGTAAACAACTCACTAAGCAATTGTAAGATGTTTTGTTTGTTTGTTTTTTTTTTTTTAATGAATGGAGTGAGGAGGATGTTGAAGAATTAAGTTGATAACAACTTCTAATTAATAAGAACGTGATCAAGTTGATTATTGAGTGCAGAATATTTATCAAAGGAGTTGGGGCTTTGATTTCCACCACCAGTCATGTATTCTAAACCAAAAACTTCTACACTGCTATGAATCATTTTGGATTGCTCATTTTGTCAATTTAAAGGCATGGTATCTACTCTTTAAATTATTGATTTTCCTAAGCAATGAATTAGGCATGGGTGTCTACTCTAATTCTTTTCTTTCTTAAAGTATTTAGCATGGTATCTACTAAGTTGCACTTTAAGGAAGCATAAAAACAATGGAAATCGACAAACACATGAAACCTAGAACATGGTATCTATTCTAGCCTTCTATGTTAATTAAACCCTAGAACCCAAATTAGTTCTTGTGTTACTAGTCATGAGTACAAGACTCGGTCATCTAAATCTACCCATGTAACAAACTCGAAATACAAGATGTAAGTGGTGATCAATCATATCACAATAGATAGCAAGAGTAAGCTTTTAAAACAGGGTTTAATTAATCAGAATCACAAAAGATCATAGCAGTGGCTTTAATAATGGTTTAAGAGCACATGACTGGGGCTTCCATCAAGCCCGAACAAACTTAGTTACACATAATCATAGATTTTTTCACAAAGAAATTGAGAGATATGACAATAATAATAGAAGAAAACATGATAAGAGAAGTAACACTGTAGTTGTTGTGTTTGATCCCTTGCTAAGTGCAGCTGAAACTTGTTGATCTTCAGATGACTCTCCGAAATCAGCTTGTAGTTGTTCTCTTCTTCTGAGTTACAATTTGTTTTTGAATTGTTCTCCCACTTCCTTCCATCCCCCCTCCACTGTGATGATCTGTGTATTTTTTTATAGCCCCTTGTTTTCAGATATGTTGCTTGATCCCAGCATTGAATTAGTTGTCTTTCCTTGATATGGGGAGAGGTTCACCTTCAATAATAGCAAGATCTGAGTGTAGATTCTCAACAAAATAGCTTCATTTTCGGTTATGAGAATCAATTTGTTAGGGGCTTGTGGTGATAGCTGATACTGTGTTGGTGTAACTGATACTTGGTATCATAACGACTGATACTTGAAGATTGCTGAGTTGATAGTTGGCACTGAGTGATTTAATTGGTTGTGCTTTAATTGTGCAACTAAATTGTACTCTTTGTAATAGACAATTGGCATTTTGCAGTTTTGCACATCTTCACACAGCCTTGCGTTCTTACCTTCCACAGCTCCACTCAAATCTTCTTGATTTGCAACTTGACTAATTTGAGCTGCTAGGAGATGGAAAAGGGACTAGAGGGTGAAGGAGTAAAGATTTCAACTCACTGTGATGAAGGTTTCAGGTTGTGCATATGTAGACATGCACAACTGATATACTCTATGCTCAGTGAAGGTGAAAAAGAATTGGCACTAAACCTGCACATTTCATGTATCATATTGAAGCTTTGCAAATCTCCCCTACATTCTTGCATTTCTTTCCTTCCAAAGCTATACGAAATTTTGCCTTCCTGATTGCAACTTAATCAATTTGTGACACTGTGAAGCTCAACCATCCTTTTATTTACCAAATTATGAGGAGACACACTTGATAGGATATAGAATAAAGAATGTCAAAGTGAGCACTGTGATGAGGGTTTGCAGGTGCTTCATTATCCATATGACCATTTAACAAGATTTAGTCATGAATGAGCCATGAATCCACTCAATTTGATGCCTCTGGTTGTTTTTCCTATAAAAGGAGAAAAGAAGTCTAAATTACCAGAGATGGATAAATTAAATGTTAATTGCATTCAGCTTATGGTCCAAAATATGAACATTAAGAGATTTATCAACTATCTCTCCAACTTCGTTCAGAAAGACAACGATGTCGAAGACCCTCTGCCCCGGGGGGCTAATAAGCGTCAAGAGAGGCCATGCGAGCCACAAGACTCTCAACACATGGCCGTCATCCACTCCATTCATGGAGGCCCGATGGGGGGGGGGGGGGGGGGGGTTCCAACTCCTCCTACATAGCTCTCATCAGGGAAGTCAACTCCATAGATCACTTTCCTCCTGCCAAAAGCTCCGGGGTGCCTATATCTTTCTCCGACAAGGACTTGGAAGGCATCTGAACACCTCACTACGACACATTGGTCATAAACCTTTGCATGACAAATCATGAGGTATGCCGCATCCTGGTGGATAATGGCAGCTCAGTAAACATCCTCTTCATGGCTACATTCAAGGCCCTTAAGCTCTCCCAAGACCGACTCAAGCCAGCCAGTTATACACTCCACGAACTCTTCAGTGTCCCCGTTCAAGTAGAAGGAGTCGTCACACTGGATGTGACAGCAGGAAAAGCCCCCATTATTCGAACGAAAATACTCGACTTTATGGTAGTCGATGTCAAAATCGCATACAACGCTATATTCGGCCATCCTGGCCTAGCGGCCTTCCATGCAGTTGCTTCCGCATTTCACATGGAAATGAAGTTCCCAACAACAGCTAGCATAGGCAAAGTTGTAGGGAGTCGACAGGCAGCACGAGAATGCTACATCGCTATAATGGGGGGCTCAGTTCCCCCCCTCGACGCCGTAGAGCTACCGCCAGAAAGCAGTCGCAACAATTTCAAGACTGTAAATGAGCTTGAAGCCACTGCCATAAACAACTCTACCAAGAACTTCCAAACCTGCCACATCATCTCTCACTAGGTCCAAACTAGTTCTCATCATGACACAGTGATAAACCTGAATCCCACGTTCGAAGCCACTCCGCTCATTCAACGAAAACAAATAATCTTGCCTAAACACATTGGTGCATCCGAAGATTTCTCTTTCTCTATGCAAAATAATGGGGGGCTCCCTCTGAAACAGACAAGTCCAGGCAAGGTCTACCAAGTTGTTCGCCTAACGGCTCATTAACTTGAAGATCCGGAGGACAGGGAGATATCAACAGAACTTGGAAGGTGGAACACCTTGAAGGTGAACGAGGGTATCTCAAATGTCCTCTCTTAATAGTAGTAGCAAATTCTCTCAATTTGTAATAACGGCCAGACACTAGAGCAGCCGCTTAGTTCTATTTTCCAACAAAATTTTTCAATTTGTAATAACGGCCAGCCACTTGAGCAGCCGCTTAGTTTTATTTTCCAATAAAATATAGTACGAACTTTTGCAAAGCTATTGTACAACTCTACGGATGCATACAATGAGTTGAGTGCCAAACTTATACACAAAAACGGCACCAAAAAAATGTTAAAAGCTTCCTACAAGATGGGTTCGGAGTCCATAACCATGGTTCGAAATTACTCCAGCAATTTGCAATGAAGCAAGTTCAGAGTGCGCTTCGCCATTCGATCTGCTCCCGCAACCTGTTAATTTATCAAAGCAAACAACGAGCTAAATGCCCAACTTACACTTAGAGCGGCGCTAAACACTCGTTACAAGCTTTCCACAACACAAGTTCGGAATCCAGATCCATGACATGGGGTTACTCTCGCAACATGCAATCCCGCACATTTAAAGCACAACTCATCGATCGATTGTTCCTGCAACTAGTTGAACTTCTTTGGAGACTTATACAACGAGTTGAGTGCCACACTTATACATTTAAGCAGCACCAAACACTTGTTACAAGTCTTCCCGTAAGACGGATTCGGAGTTCATACCCATGGCTCGAAGAGACTCTAACAATTTGCAATAACGCAAGTTCACAGTGCACTTCACCATTCGATCTGCTCCTGCAATCCGTTAGCACCTCGATGACCGGTTTGGAGTCCATATCCATGGCTCGGCAGAGACTCTTGCAATTTTCAAATAAGCAAGTTCAGAGTGCGCTTCGCCATTCGATCTGCGCCCGCAATCAGTTAATACTTAAACTAACAAGTTCGGAATCCATACCCATGGTTCAAAGTACTCTCACAACCTGTAATGACACACGTTCAGAGTTGAACTCACCATTCGATCTGTTCTTGCAACTAGTTAAATTTCCTCAACGATAAATTAAGAGGTCCAAAATCATGGATCGCAGTTACTCTAGCAACACTTGTAAAAAGCAACACTTGCAGTTCAACTCTCCATTCGATGTGACCCTCACAATCTGCCAGAGGACCCATACAGCATGTTTGGAAAACAAATCTCCTTCAGAGTTGTCCCTATAACTAGCTGAATTCAAGACGGAGCCGTGCTAAACTCCATCATACACCGTCGACAATCCTTTAGCTATACGCAATAGACTTGAGACCCTGTTATTTAGCTATAAAGAACGCAGTTGATGACACATCAACCATGACAGTAAGGATCAAGCATATGGAAAGAATTCTTCAAATCACAGAACTATCACAAACCCATATGTCTAGATCCAGTACCACTACAAACATCTACAAATATAAAATGGCTAGTCCAGAGTCCCACTCTCCCCAAGAGCAGCTCATACAACTAGCCAACCCCCAAGATGATGTATCACAGGACAAAGACACCGGCACGTAGAAGACTTCTCATTCCACAAACTATAGGTCTCATTACAACAACAAAGTTACAATGAGTCCACGTTTCACGTTTAGGAATCACTACCAAAAGTCCTGCGAACACTGTACAACAAACTGTCAAGTAAGCTGTTCTTCTAGCTACACACTAGAGAAATGCTCTACCTAAGAGACTTAGAGACACAAATCTCCTCGCTGGCCTCCTACCAGCTAACAGCTCCACAGGGCCGCCTCAACTCTTGATGATGAAATTCAATACAAGTCTTCCTTAGGGGGCAAGCTCCAGGTTTATCCGACTACCTTCACCTGAGCAAGCTCCAACTTTCTCTTGCTTAAAACACCGTGCAAACAGAAGACTCCCAACTCCGTCAAGCACAGCGTATCGCAAAGGAGAGCAAGCTCTATGTCCCCAAGGACCTCGTTCAGCAAAGAGAGGAATGGAATCACCTCAACGCTGGTAGAGCACAAGTGACTTCACTTCAATATTAAGAAGATTCAGAATACCCACAACTCTTTCTCTCTAAAAACGAGTTCGGCGCAACGCACGTCACTTGAGTTCCTCCTGCCAACTACTCGTCAACATCGAGCAACGAGTTCAACACTCTGCTTTCCACATGAGCTCCGCCTACAACTCATTGGTCCTAAACAACGAGTTCAATGCTTTAGTCTTCGCTCATGCTCCACTAGATAGCTCGTTGGCTCCCAACAACGAGTTCAATGCTTTGTTCTCTGCATGAGCTCCGTCTATAACTTGTTGGCTCCGAACAATGAGTTCAACGCTTTGCTCTACGCATGAGCCCTGTCAACAACTCATTGGCTGCAAATGACGAGTTCTATGCTCTGATTGTCACTTGAGCTCTGTTAACTACTCGCTGGTTCTACACAACGAGTTTGACACCTTGGTCTTCGCTCAAGTTCTCCAAAACAACTCGTTGGCTCCAAACAACGAGTTCAAATGTCTTAGACTTCGCTCAAGCTCCGCCAAACAACTCGTTAGTTCCAAACAATGAGTTCAATGCTCTACCCACCGCTTGAGCTTTGTCCACTACTGGCTGGCTCTAAGAAACAAGTTCAATGCCTTGCTCTTCATTCAGGCTCCGTCAACAACTCGTTGGCTCCAAACAACAAGTTTAATGCCTTGATCTTCGCTCAGGCTCTGTCTGCAACTCATTGACTCCAAACAACGAGTTCAACGTCTTGGTCTTTGCCCAAGCACTGTTAACAACTCATTGGCACCAAACAACAAGTTCAATATTCTGCTCACCGTGTAAGCTCCATCAATAACTTTTTGGCTCCAAACAACAAGTTCAAACTACCAGCTCCACTACGAGTTGTCCCTATAAACTCATCGGGATCAAATGGCAGTTTCTACATCAACTCTATCTCAGAGTTGTCTCCAAACTCGTCGGGATCAAATGGCAGTTTCTACATCAACTCTATCTCAGAGCTGTCTCCAAACTAGCCGAGATCAAACGACAGTTTCTACATCAACTCTATCTCAGAGCTGTCTCCAAACTCGCCGAGGTAAAACGGTAGTTTCTACATGAACTCTATCTCAGAGCTGTCTCCAAACTCGCCGGGACCAAACGAAAGTTTCTACATCAACTATATCTCAGTGTTGTCTCCAAACTCGTCGGGACCTAACGGCAGTTTCTACATCAACTCTATCTCAGAACTGTCTCCAAACTCGCCGGGGTCAAACAGAAGTTTCTACATCAACTATATTTCAGAGTTGTCTCCAAACTCACTGGGATCAAACAGCGAGCTCTATGTCAACTCAGTCAAAGAGCTATCTCTCTAAACTTGTCGGGCACAAACGGCAAGCTCAAACATCCAACTCCGTCACAAAGTTCTCTCCAAACTTGCTGGGATCAAACAACATGCTCTACGTCAACTTGGTCAAAGAGTTGTCCCTCTAAACTTGCCGGACGCAAATGGCAAGCTCGAACGTTCAACTCTATCCCGGATATGCCACAACAACTTGTTGGGATCAAACAGCAAGTCGGCAACAGCTCTCCTAGCACAGCTATATATGTACAAGATCCACCACTCGAGGGTGATGGAGTAAAAAGCTGGGTATCCACACACACACACACACACACACACACACACACACACACACACACACACACACACATATATATATACACACACACACACACACACACATGCACACACAAAAAAAAATATATGTATAAAAATTTATATGCAAACCCAAGTCCAAAAAGCTTCGAAAATCCTCGATAAGTGCTCACGACTCCATAGAAGGGAAGAAGAAGAAAACAGGTTCGAATGTGGGTCCAAACCTGAAGCCCATTCCACTCAACATAAGAGCAAAAGGGTTTTTGGGTCGGATCCAAACCCGGTTCTTCTACCAAACCCGCAACCCAACTTTCCTTCTTCTTCTTCAAATCGAGTGCCAAAACTCCAAACGCCTCCCATCGTCGAACCCCAAAACTCCTCCCATCGTCGAGCTCCACGACTCCAAAAACTGCCTCTTCCACCTTCGCAGCTCCGCTCGTCCACCTCGTCTCCTTAACACCACGATTGAGGAACCTCCAACAAACTCCTCTATCGACGAGGAGCTACAGCCCGATATCGATGCAACCACATTCGCTGAGCTTCAGCAAAACCCAAGAAATCCTAAGTCCTATGGCTCGACGAGGTGACAATCTCAATAGCTCGATCGAAGGCTCTTAGCTCGACGAGGTTTCAAAGCTCCATAGCTCGACGAACCACGACATGAATAGCTCACAGCACCATCCAAGAACAGAGCACTCGCATCAAAGTTCCAATAATGCGAGTTCGAAGCTCAGAGAATTCGAAGGACTCATAGCTCAACCAAAAGTCGACGAACACTAAACCCATAGCTCGACAGATTGAGAGCTCAACGAAGAAGATGACCAGAGCTCCGCTTCGACAAAATAGAGCTCGGCGAAGCTTCGATGACACATAGGTCATAGCTCGGTGAAACTCAATAATCATAGCTTGGCGAGATCAAAAGCCATAGTTCGGCCGAATCGCCCCATAGGTCCGCGAGCTCGATGAAGGGGATGAGTCGATGAAGAGGAGGCTCGACATCGTGGTACCTTGACGAAGATGAAAACCCATGGCTCTGCGAATACACGAGGCCCCCGTAACTCAGCCAAGCCATCGAGATCGGAATGAATGGCCATAGCTTGGCCAAATGGTCAACCGAGATAAGGGGTCTCCGCGCCGATTCCTGACCCTCCGATCTCTCAGATATTCGAGCTCGAGCACAACAGACGGCTCAGATGCGTCCACGTCGCCCATCGTCTTCCCTAGTGCTCCTATGACTCACGATCGTTCGATCTTCTCAACGCATGAGTCTAGCGTTGATCAGTGTCCCAGATTATGCCAAGATCAGTGCAAGTCTGGTTTTTTTGCAAAAAAAACCCTCGGTAATTCATTTTAATTCAAAAAAGTAATTAAAAAAATTCAAAAATAATTATTTAAATTCGGAAAATTAATTTAAAAATCCAAAAAAATAATTAAAATTGAATTTATTAATTATAAAATTTGAAAAAAGGATTTTAAAATTCCAGAAACTTCGAAAAAATCCAAAGAAATATGGAAAAATTTCAGAAAATTCCAGAAAATTCGGAAAAATCCAAAGAACTATGAAAAAATCCAAGGAAAATATTCACTACCTTCAGAAGCCACAGATCGGTTCCAGGTATCTCCGAACACTTTGACTGCTAAAATTATACACCAGATTCTACAAATGAGACGGACTACTCCCCGAAAGCCAAGAGAATTGCCTTCCAGGAGTGGGGGGGCTTATTTTGATGGTAAAAATCGTAGCAGATCAGAGTCGTACGATCCCTGCACAGATCTCAAAGCATCTACAGGAAGATTAGCCATCACAGGCCTCTTTTATAGGTCTGGGCCCATTCCAAGATATGGGCTTCTCCCAAGCCCATAAAAAGTGACAAAATAGGCTCACTAGGAGAGACACCCAGTCCATGCAGGCTAGGAGTCAAATCTCTTATCCTCTAACAAGGATATCTTATCTCTTGAGGGGAAGAGACATGAAAGAGATAAGGTAGTTAAATCGATCCAATGGACACGAATCAATCTCTTGAAATGTCTCTTAGGCCTATAAATACCCCCCTTCTTCAATCAGGAGGTAATCAATAATTTGCCAGTTTTCACTCTCTTACTCTCTCTCTCTCTCTCTCTCTTTTTGGTTCTGACTTGAGCATCGGAGGGTCTGTTGCCGGGGCCACTCCCCGGTGTTTCAGGCTTTTTGCAGGTCCCTCGGCCACATCAGTAACTGTCGAATTCAGATCAGAGGAGATCAATCAACGATCCAGATTCAATTTCAGGAGCTCTAACTTCTTTTAACGGCCAAGGTCACAGGTCTGACTTTTAGTAGTTTCCTTCAATTATTAACTTACTATCTGTTTTCTCCCACACCGAAATTAGCAGCAACAGGAATAAGAAGTATTGGTTATCTCTGCATATTGTTGTGTTCATGTGAGATCTTGCGATTATTGTGGTGATTTGTTCTTAGTTCATCTTGTTCTTGGAAAGTTTCTATTGCTTATAGTGTGTGAGTTCCGCTATTATCACTATGAGTTGTGGTAGATTCTGCAACAAAAGGCACTCTGACTATCGCAATAGACAACATACTCTTCTTAGCCCAAGCCCAACTCTTGGAGAAAACATTTAATCTGTTACATCTCCTTACTTGCCTTTGTGGCTGCAATATACTCGGCTTCAGTAGTAGACAAAGCAACACATTTTTTCAATCTAAATTGTCGTGATACAACTCCCTCTTCAAAAGTAAATAAGTACCCTTATGTAAATTTTCTACCATCAAGGTCACCTGCCATATCTGCATATGTAAAAGCCTCCAAGACTGGTTTGGAACTCCCAAAACATAAACATAATTTTGAGTTTCCCTTCAAATACCTGAAGATCCACTTCACTGCTTCCCAATGCTCTTTTCCCAGATTAGAAAAAAACATGCTCACTACATCCACTGCATAAGCAATATTTGCCCCTGTACATACCATTCTTCCTACCACTAATGAGTAGGGGATAGTTGCCATCTTCATATTTTCTTCCTTTGTAGATGGACATTCTTGTTTGATTAGCTTAAAGTGACTCACAAGAGGTGAGCTAACCGGCTTAGCCTCTTTCATGTTGAACATTTCAATCACCCATTCAACATACTTTTCTTGTGATAATCACACCTTTTTGGCCTTTTTATCACAAGTAATGTGCATGCCCAATATTTGCCATGTCGGTCCTAAGTCTTTCATATTGAAAGACTTGAATAATTCATCTTTGTGCTTAGCAATCATCTTTGCATATTGTCCAACAATCAACATATCATCAACATAAAGTATCAACATAAAGTATCAACATAAAGTAATACGATGATAAACTTACCACCATGAAACTTTCTGAAGTAAACACAATGATCTACAGTCGTCTTTGTGTATCCACAACTCACCATGAATGTGTCAAACTTCTTATACCATTGTCTGGCTGTTGCTTCAGCCCGTAGATACTTTTCTTTAACTTGCAAACCTTGTGCTCTATGACGTTTACCTCAAAACCCTATGGTTGCTCCATAAATATATCTTTCTCCAAATCACCATGGAGAAAGGTAGTCTTTACGTCCAATTGTTCAAGCTCCAAGTCCAAGCTAGAAACCAAACCCAAAACAAGCTAAATGGATGTCATCTTCACAACTCGAGAGAAGATCTCATCAAAATCAATCCATTTCTTCTACTCAAAGCCTTTGACAACTAAGCGAGCCTTGTAACTCACAAGATTTTCATTGCTATCCTTGTTTAGCTTGAACACCCACTAGTTCTTTAAAGCTTTTCTACCCTTAGGAAGCTCCACCAACTCATAAGTATTGTCCCTCTGCAAGGATACATTTCATCTTTCATAGCTTTCATCCACTCACAACTCTCGTTATGAGTTTGTGCCTCCTAAAACTCTCTGGATCCTCTTCTTTAGTAAGTAAAATATATTCAGTTGATGGGTTTTTTGTGGATGGTCGAGGTGTTCTCAAAGTTCTTCTGACTAGGAGGTTCAATATTCTCCTGTTGAGGTATTTGCTTCCCCATCTCAACATTTTTTTGTATTGGTGGCATATCATCACCAACTATCTCTGAAGCATCATCATTATAAGATCCATTTTGCACTTCTTCTTCATTTGGAGCATGTTGTATAGGGGAAGGAATAGGTGCAAGATCTGCTATACCATCTGCGACAGCTTTAGGCTTATCACCTTTCTCAACATCTGCAAGAGTTTGGTCTTCATAGAATACCACATCTTTGCTTCTAACATTTTTTTCTCTTTTCTGGATCTCATAATCTATAGCCAAATTCTTCATTCTCATAGCCAGCAAATATGCAAGAAGTAGCCTGTCATCAAGCTTTGAACTTTGTTCCTTGGGTACATGAACTAGAGCTTTGCATATGACTCTCTCCATGATGGTGCGCGATTCATCCTTTCAGCCACACCATTGTGATGTGGAGTGCCAGATACTGTCTTCTCATGTCGTATGCCATGCTTCACATAGTAATCTCTGAACTCATGAGATGTATACTCTCCACCCTTATCACTTCAAAGACACTGCAAAGACTTTCTTGTTTCTCTTTCAACCATAGCATGAAAATTCTGAAATATTTGAAAAACCTGCGCTTTAGATCTCAACAAGTACACCAAATTTTTTCTGGATGCATCATCAATAAAAAGAAGAAAATATATATTTCCACCAGGATTCCACCTATATGGGACCACAAACATTAGAATAAACAAGCTTTAGTATATTTTGTTTTCTAGTGGAATATTTATGAAAAGAAACTCTTTGTTGCTTTCCAAATAAAAAATACTCACATAGGTTTGGAGATGTACCTTTAGCAAAAGAAATCAATGACTTATTTGCTAGAATTTACAATCATTTTTCACTCATGTGGCCTAGCCTCTTGTGCCATAGAATTGGAGAAGAATCGTGTGCCGCATGTCTCCCATTCTTACACACCTTGCCACATGTCTTATATAGAGTGCAACATGCCTTTCCTGTAGCAATATCTTGTAGCATCACAGTCATCTCACCTATAGAAAGATGAAATGTATGTGTCTCCGGCCTCCATCTCTCAAGGAGCCATAAGCGGCGCGCGATATAGTTTCAATCCTTTGATGGCCATCAATCCTACTCCGTAGAATCCCACATTGACTAACAAGCCGTAAATATGTTGATGCATGGGTAACAACATGTGTACGCAGAACGTTTACTCCTTTGATGAGCCGTCCCAGACCGACTGAGACATGTGTCCTTGTTGTAACGTTAGGAGTGTAGAGTATGGGTCCAAGAACTGTAGGTGAATCGGAAGATGAAGATGGTTGTCCAGTAACCTGTACAAACATGAGAACTATTTTAAATAATTATAACGTTAAAAATTCAAAACCGTGATAAGGAATCATAGTAAACTTACATGTAAGGTTCTCGTCTGCTAATCGATGGCCATCCGCTAGTAGATGGTCGTTCGCTAGTAGATGGTCGACCATTACTTGTCAAGGGTCATCGGTCACTTGTACCAACAACCTCATCCATATCGTCCTACAAAAAATAGATATTTTTTGAAAAACACATGAAAATAAATATATTATTCAAACATCCAAAACATATTACTTATGCGAGGCATACTGGTATTGCTCGAGGATCACCGCACGTTCTAGCCATTATATCGAAGATGACACTACATTGTAGTACTGCAAATATTAGTCGATTAATATGGTATAAAACAATTCTAAAATCATCGCCTTACTATTCAATCACAAAGATTATGCTTATACACTACTCGTATTTAAGATACAAAATTGTCCCTTCACAACATCCCAATACACTACTCATATCGATTCATACTTATACAAGAATTCTAAAATCATCGCCTTATTAACCAATCACAAAGATTATGTTTATACACTACCAATATTTACCAAATCGAATTGTCCCTTCACAACATCCCAGTATATTACTCATATCAATTGATGTGTATACAATAATCTGAAATTTGTGAGTCATTATCCAACTGCGCAAGCATAATTTAGGGATCTAGGGTTACCTTGAAAATTCAGGACTAAATGGCGAAAGAGGACGGCGTAGATGATGTCGAAGATAAATTTGGTGGATGCTAAAGACCTCTCTCGAGCTCTTGAGTTAGTGTTTTGATTTGGAGATAAATAGTTGAAATTGGGGGATAGCTCAAGAAATTAGGGCTTCGGCATTAGAGAGATCCAATTGGAGGGAGAGAGGGAAAATGTGAAGCTTGGTTTTTTGGAAGAAATTTGACAAAGATGGGGAGAGGCTGCAGTTGCGGAGATTGGGGATCTAATGTTTTTGGTTTTTCGGTTTTAGAATGGAAGATAGAGAGTGGAGAGAGATAAAGTGAATAGAAGATCGAGGAGCTCGATATATTAGGTGTTTTTTTGGGAGCGGGACCCCGCCTAAGGCCGCAGTTGGGAACTGCTCTGCGGCCTTAATATAATTGAGGCCTCAATATAGTCAAGGTCGCAGTTGGAAACTGCGGCCTTTCTTTTGCATAAAAAACTTGCAAACTTTTCCGCAGTTCCTAACTGCTGCTTCTATTTTGCATTAAAAAGTTACAAATTTGTTCTAAGTCTCCACCACTTGGCTCTCTGTGTCTCACCTATTGTCAATTTTTCACTATAGTCACAGTTGAGAACTGTGGCGACAAAAAAAATAATCAAAGAAGATGTTGTAGTTAGTTGTAGCCGCAATTTCCAACTACAGTTGTAGCTGACGTGGCGATGGGTGGCTTACAGATGAAAATGGTTTGTAAAGTTACTTAAAAGTGAAAGTAGTTTCAAAATTTGGCTTAGTACGGGAAAAAATTAGAGGGGTGGATCCCATCGCTGGCCTAAAAGAGCCAGAACCAACAATTAAATATCTATCCATTAAAATAATCCAAGTGTGAATTTTTTCTTTAAATTAAGATGAGTTATGACATGGCCACAAGCCCACACAGGTAATCCCTACACCCGCACATCTTAAAGAGATCCATTTCCCTCCAAATTTCTATATATGTATCCCATAAGAGCATCCACAATGATTTGCTATTTTGCCATTTTTTTTTTCATAATTTGGCAAAATGAGAGCTGCAATAGTTTCTCATATTGCCAAATTATGAGAAAATGGAAACATTCTCAAAAGATAAAGGATGAAACATGTTGTTTCGTGTCATTCTCAAAAGATAAAGGATGAAACATGTTGTTTCGTGTGTGTGTGTGTGTGTGTGTGTGTGTGTGATGTTTTGTGTGTGTGTTTCACATGTTGTTTCGTGTGTGTGTGTGTGTGTGTGTGTGTGTGTGATGTTTCGTGTGTGTGTTTCACATGTTGTTTCGTGTGTGTGTGTGTGTGTGTGTGTGTGTGTGTGTGTGTGCTGTCGGATGGTTTATGATACTTCATTCTTGAATTTTTTAAATAATTTTTTTGATGTATCGGACGGAACAACATGTTCCAACAAAAAAAATTAAAAAAGAAAAAGAAAAAATCACTAAAAAACATCTTGGACTGGACATCATGTCTCGTTCCAATATGTTGACCAGCCAAAAGTTTGGTTAAGAATTAACCCCTTAGTTTAATCATGATTGTGTTCTAATTCAATAACTAATTAAATCTTAATAATTAATACTATTTTAATTGTCCTGCAAATTACCAAAATAACATGAGACTGGACAACATGTTCTGTCCTTTCACAAATTTTTCCTCCATTTTTTGCCATATTATAGCAAACTACTAGTGCAGAGTATTGAAATCAGATTTAGAAAAAAATATATACATGACTTTCTTGGAAAAAGGGTACAAGTCATTTAGAAGATTAAGGAGATGAGAGATTTCGTATAAATTAGGAAACTGAATATAAGTTCATACAATTTATAAAACAAATTAGATATTATGTAGTACAACTGCCTCTCAAAAGTTGCTTAACCGATTAGGTGACTAGCATACATCTCGTCCACTCTTACCCACACCCGGTGTCGAAAGTCGGCTCTAAAAGAGCCAGAACTAACAATTAAATATCTATCCATTAAAATAATCCAGGTGTGAATTTTTTCTTTTAATTAAGATGAGTTATGACATGGCCACAAGCCCACACAGGTAATCCCTACACCCGCACATCTTAAAGGGATCCATTTCCCTCCAAATTTCTATATATGTATCCCATAAGAGCATCCACAATGATTTGCTATTTTGCCATTTTTTTTCATAATTTGGCAAAATGAGAGCTGCAATAGTTTCTCATATTGCCAAATTATGAGAAAATGGAAACATTCTCAAAAGATAAAGGATGAAACATGTTGTTTCGTGTGTGTGTGTGTGTGTGTGTGTGTGTGTGTGTGATGTTTCGTGTGTGTGTTTCACATGTTGTTTCATGTGTGTGTGTGTGTGTGCTGTCGGATGGTTTATGATACTTCATTCTTGAATTTTTTAAATAATTTTTTTGATGTATCGGACGGAACAACATGTTCCAATAAAAAAAAATTAAAAAAGAAAAAGAAAAAATCACTAAAAAACATCTTGGACTGAACAACATGTCTCGTTCCAATATGTTGACCAGCTAAAAGTTTGGTTAAGAATTAACCCCTTAGTTTAATCATGATTGAGTTCTAATTCAATAACTAATTAAATCTTAATAATTAATACTATTTTAATTGTCCTACAAATTACCAAAATAACATGAGACTGGACAACATGTTCTGTCCTTTCACAATTTTTTCCTCCATTTTTTGCCATATTACAGCAAACTACTAGTGCAGAGTATTGAAATCAGATTTAGAAAAAATATATACATGACTTTCTTGGAGAAAGGGTACAAGTCATTTAGAAGATTAAGGAGATGAGAGATTCCGTATAAATTAGGAAACTGGATATAAGTTCATACAATTTATAAGACAAATTAGATATTATGTAGTACAACTGCCTCTCAAAAATTGGTTAACCGATTAGGTGACTAGCATACATCTTGTCCACTCTTACCCACACCCGGTGTCGAAAGTCGGCTCTGATACCATTTGTAACACCCCTGCCCCTAGCTCAGACAATTTATACAATTTATAAGACAAATTAGATACTATGTAGTACAACGGTCCACCACAGGTTGCCTCTCAAAAGTTGGTTAACCGATTAAGTGACTCTTGATCCTTGGCTATTATTATTTATATTATATTATATTATTCTTATAGTATTTCGGATGTGGGATCTTTATGTTACTCACTTACCTCATTTTTCTCCTCCTCCGTAAATGCACAGCAAAGGACATTCAAGGCCAAAGACTTTGAGTCTTCTCAAAGTCAATACAATCTGTGGGCCCCCACCTCAAACACCATTCATTCATTATTCACCATATCACATACTTACCATTTTGCACACAACCATATACCATTCATGCTGTACACTTACCGAGGGCCTCCACCTATATATATCCTCTTTATATATATATATATATATATATATATATATATAACACGGGTATATATATCACATAGTTTGGTATTTTAACACGGGTGTTACAATACCAAACTATATTTTAACATCCTTAACATCCCCTCAAGTTGACCCATAGATATTGAACATGCTATACTTGTCCATAAATTTTAAGAAGAGCTGATTCAAAACTGCTTTGGTAAGAATATCTGCAAGTTGGTTTTCTAACTTCACCTTAAACACCTCAATAATTTTCTCATCTAATTTCTCCTTGATGAAGAATCTATCCACCTCTACATGCTACGTCCTATCATGTTGGACTGGATTGACTGCAATATTACATGCCGCTTGACTGTCATAATACATCTTAATAGGCTCATTTGAAGCACAACATAAATCATATAACAAAAGTTTATGCTATAAAACTTCAGTTATAGGCAGTGCTACTCCACGCTACTCAGCCTATGCACTAGAGCGTGCAACAACATTTTGCTTTTTACTTCTCCATGTAACCAGATTTCCTCCAACAAAAATAAAGTATCCTAAAGTGGAGCGCCTATTATCAATAAATCCTGCCCAATCGACATCAGTATATGTCTCAACCTTCAAGTGACCATGTTTTGCAAACAAGACCCTTTTTCCTGGAGCAAACTTTATATATCTCAGGATTCTCATCACCGTATTCATATGTTGTTCACGAGGTGCATGCGTAAACTGACTCACCATACTTAAGACATATGACAAATATGATCGCGTATGTGCAAGATACATTAGTTGCCCTACCAATCTCTGATATCTCTCCTTATCGCACGACACTTGATCAGGATCATCCACAATTTCAGTCATTCTTCTAACGGTGTATCAATAAGCTGACAAGCAGATATTCATGTTTTCTTCAACAAATCAAGAGCATACTTTCTTTGAGACAGAAATATACTCTTTCTAGAGCGAGAAACTTCGATACCAAGAAAATATCTCAAAATGCCAAGATCCTTCATTTCGAACTCTTGTGACAAGTAGCTCCTTAATGTCTTTCTCTTCTCAGGATCATTTTTAGATACTATCATATCATCCACATATATAATGAAAGTAGTAATCTTATCTTCTTTCCTTCTCAGGAACAGAGTATGATCTGAATTACTCTGACAATATCCGAATGTCCTCATTGATTTTGTAAATCTCCCAAACCAAGCTTTTGGTGACTGCTTGAGACTATATAGTGCTTTCCTCAACCGATACACTTTATTACTGTGTTGGAATGGCATATTTGATCCTAGTGGCAGATCCATATAAACCTCTTCTATCAATTCCTCATGCAAAAAAAAGGCTGAACATAAAAAAAGACAAAGTTTTGGGCTAGTTTAAAAAAATTACACTAAGATTTTTTTGTTTAAAAACAGGACACAAAGTTTCAAAAAACTCCACTGGGTTAGTTAGGGTTAGGGTTAGTTCGGGGGGGTTTATTTAAGCATCTGATTAGTTAAGTGATGTTTTTTTAAACACAAATAAAAGATGAATGTGATTTTTTTAAATACAAATGAAAGATGAAAGTGGTTTTTTCAAACCCTACCCTAACCCAACCCTAACCCTAACTAACCCAGTGGAATTTTTTGAAACTTTGTGTCCTTTTTTTAAACAAAAAAATCTTAGTGTACTTTTTTTAAAATTGGCCCAAAACTTTGTGTCCTTTTTTTATATTTAGCCAAAAAAATATTATTCACATCAAATTGCTCCAATGACCAGTCAAGATTTGCAGAAAGTGACAGTAGAACTCGAATAGTGTTAAACTTTGCCACAGGTGAAAATGTTTCATCATAATCAATTCCATAAGTTTGAGTGTATTCTTTGGCAACTAACCTTGCCTTGTATCGCTCTATTGAACCATCAGACTTATACTTCATGGTATAAATCCATCTGCATCCTACCGACTTCTTTCCTGCTGGCAGTTCGACTATCTTCCAAGTTTCATTCTCCTTCAAGGACTTCATCTCCTCATCCATAGTTGTTTTTCACCTTGGATCGGCTAAGGCTTCCTGCACACTTTTATAAGCAGATACAACAGATAATTGATTCACAAATGACTTATTTAATTCAGACAATCGGTGAGTGAAAACATAATGAATCATGAGATACTTGACATTACTAGTGGGATCAGGCTCATAAGTAGGTTTCGGGATACCTTTAGTGGTACGATTCGAGAGTTCTCTTCTTGGAGCTTCGAACAACGACAATGACTGGTTTTGGGGTTATGACGGTGCTAGTGGTGGAGAGGATACTAGTGATGGCATGAATCCCGACGGCTCATCTTCGAGGAGGTTCGACACCGATTGTAGTTCCACGAGGAGGTCTTCTCCCCCAACCAAATCTTCATTCGAGTGATCTTCACTACTTACATCATTCGAGTGATCGTCACTACTTACATTCAGGTTTCACTCCTTGTATCCAGTTGTTCATTCTGAATGGTAACCACTTCGTCATAGGTAAGAGTCTAAACTTCACTTCTGTTCTCCCCTTGAAGTTCATCCCCAGAGGAAAAATACATCTCATTTTCATGGAACACAACATCCATGGTCACAAACATCCTTTGAGTTGGTGGATGATAGCACTGATACCCTTTCTTATCCTTTGCATATCCCACAAAAACACATCGCACAGCTCGAGGAGTTAACTTATTTCGCTCATGTTGATGAAGGTGGACAAATGCACCACACCCAAACACACGAGGCGGCAAATTGACGATTGTTGGTGCATTCACAGCTTCAGTTAATGCCTAAAATAGCTTGATGAAATTTAGGATACTAGAAGGAACCCGGTTGATTAAGTATGCATCATAAGCAAGAGCTTCCCCCCAATACATGAGTGGCATGTTGCCCTGATTAAGGGAAGCATGGACCACCTCGAGCAAGTGTTTGTTTTTTTTTGCTTTCGGCAACCACATTCTGTTGAGGTATATATGAGCATGTGGTCCGTGAACAATCCCGTGTTCCACCAAATATTGTTGCAGATCTGAACTCAGGTACTCGCCGTCATTATCACTCCTAAGAACTTGAATATGTGCTTTATATTGCGTCATAGCCCAATTGTGAAAATTTTGAAATAAACCACTAACTTCTAGACTTCATTAAACAAATCCAATTCATACGAGTACAATCATCAATAAATGTCACAAACCATTTTGTTTCTCCAAAAGTAGTATTTTTTATGGGCCTCAAACATCAGAATGAAAAATCATAAATGGGAGAGAGTTTTTACTTAGATTTGATTTTGAGGAAAAGAGACACGATGACTTTTTCTGAGTTCACACACATCACACCAAAAGGTAGAAATATCCAACTTCAAAAATAAACTTGAAAATAATTTATTCAAATAACCAAAATAAGCATGCCCTAGACGTCGATGTCATAGCCAAATCTCTGATTTCTTCTTCTCCCCCTCAGATCTTTCCACAAATAGAGCTTGAGTCAACGTGCTTGAACTTTTAGATTCTAAATCCATGTAATAGAGCTTCCTGTGTCTAACCTCATAACCAACTGTCTTGCAAGTCTGAATATCCTTAAACACACAATGTGAGGGCCAAAATTCCACAATACAATGTAAGACAATAGTTATTTAAGCAACAGATAATAGGTTAAAATTCAAGGATGACTCAGCTAATACAGTTTCTAAGGTTAGGTTTTTTGTGAGAGAAATGAAACCCTCACTAGTAACGATGGTAGGATCTCCATTGGTAGTTGACACTTTGTATTTGGTGGATGGTTGTAAGGTTTGGACTAGTCTAGAATCAAAGTCATATGATCGGTAGCACCCGAATCAATTATCCATACATTATTCATAACAGAGGCAGAAATATTAAAGACCTTACCATCATTACCTGCAGCAGTAACTAATGTAGAGACGTTTCCAACACTTTTCTCAGCTCCATTCGCAACTCTAACAATGAAGTGGATTGGTTGCAATTCTTCTTCCAATGATCCCTGCTATGATCCCACTTCTTTGGGTAGCCGATAATCTCATAACAAAGAGCTTCCATGTGTAAAATCTTGCCACAACGAGTGCACTTCCTCGACTCATAATGTCACGCCTCGCTTCCCAAAATACGGAAATACGAGTCCGTGACAAAGGCTCAACGAATGATACTAACATCATTCATAAGCTGTACCAGTCCCAACTCAACAATATGCAAAAAGAATAATCACAACCACGCATATAATATCATCACATAAACAATAACTGAAATTAAGCATTCAATAGTTCAACATAATAACCAATACTGAGAAAACAAACAACGGTTACAGGTCAAAAATCTGGAATACAAAGTTTAATAAAATGGATAACAATACGATAAAGAAAACATAGAAAGAGATAATTTATTCTTAGGCAGCTCCTGCTCCAACCTAGAAAAAACTGTTTGCCAATGCCTCCTGGCAAATCTCCTGGTTCAACTGAAGTTGGATCAACTTGAGTGGAAAAAGTGAATATCCTTAGAGCAAGTATGGACAGCAAGTAGTGAAAAACAGAGAGTAAGGAATAAGGTACATAAAGGAATATGAATCAAGATCAAATTACAAAAGCAATAACGGTATTAATAAACAATGGTCATGATCAAGTATTTATGTCTCAACTTAGGTCTATTAGCATATTGTTTTTCCTATCTAGTGCACGTACTACTGCTTTCCATACCACATGTTCGGTGCACGCAAAATAATGTATGTTTTAAACATAGTGGTGGGATCTACAGAGCGTGTACTCGGTGTAACACGATAACAACATAACAAGATAACAAGTTCACGACTTCATAAGTAATTTTCCACCTTCCATGTCAAGATTCTATGTAAACAAGAAGGGCCCTACCGAGTATATTTTCTGAAACTATCCACTACTAAGTCAACCCTTAATAACCTCGGCTTGTTTTAGAATTTTATTAAGTCATTCATGTTCATACAAGTACGTGTAAGGATGTCAAGAGGATGATAAGAATGCAGCAACATGATGCATTGTACAATAATATATATGAAATAATGAATATGAAAACAGCCGACACTGAAACACTAAAACAGCGATAACTCATAGGCTACAGTTCGGAATTCGAAGTTCCAGGATGTTATCAGCAACTAGACACTTAGGGCTACAATTTATATTCAGTAATGTTTGGTTAATTCTGACTGCAGCTATGTCAAACACCCTATTCTTTGCAGTTTAGCTGTTCTGGCAGCAACTTAATGTCAACATTTAATGGGTGAAAACATGATATAAAATCACTATAAAAATCTACAAAAATTAGAGATGAACCCTAAGCATGTCTATAAGGTTTCTGGAGATTTCCATGGCATTATACTACTGTTAACAAGGTGTTTCACTAATAATTGTGTCGATGTTACATTAATTCTGTGATCTGAAAAGTGCAGACCAGTAGGGACTAAAACTGCGATACCCCACAGCTCGTAACTCGGAATCAGGATCCGTAAGTTGGGTTGGAAACTAGACTCATTAAGATAAAACTCTCTTTTGTATTATTTGTGTTAATTCTTATGGTAACAGGATCGAAACCTCTGTGCAAAACAGTACAGGTAGCAGGAGTTCATAAAAAGCCATCACATATATGTTCATCAAAGTGGGTAATTAACATGTTATTGCATCGTGAATGTATTAACACTAATGTACAGCAAGTAGAATGGATTTACAGTGTACAAGTCAATTTATCATGTCATAGTTCGAGTCACAAGATCTCAATTAATCAACATGTATTCGATCGCAATACATTTTCTTCATATGCAAGTTCTAGTCATTTTATTCATGTCATGTGTGTATATAGGCTTGAGTTTGAGTCAATGGATAATAATACGATGCCAAGAGTACGTCGGGTTAGCTCGTGTAAACTCTCGATACTCCCAACGAAAAGTACACAAGGCAAATTTAAGATAATTGAAGGGAACTACTTGCGGGAGGTCAATTAGCTTGAACTAGAAAAATTAAATGAGTTCAAGTGGACTTGCCTTTTTGTAGATGATTCAATATATGTAACAAGGAATAACGGAATTAGAATCTCGGGTAGCGCTCCAAGAGTACGTGCAAGATGCGTACAAAATACCCAACTGCACACCAGCAACAACACTCAAGTACACTGGATCGACCAAAACAACAAACACCCAGTCCAGATCTCGCAATTTAGAACACAAAACACCCAAATGGACCAATCAAAACCCTTCTCCACACTGGATCTAAGGCAAAACAGCATATGCGGAACACAGATCCCCCCTACACAACACCAAACAGCAAATGCCCCCACTCACAGTTCTTTTTCCTCCTTAGCGTCGACAGAGGGAGAATGAGAGCGTGGGAGAGGGATCAGCGACGACTGGTGGCACTGCAGTGGAGGTGACGGAGAGGCGACGAAGTCTGGCGGCACAATGCGGCGGTCGAGAAGCGACGGTAGCGGCGAGAGCGATTGACTCTGTTTTCGCTCGAAAATAGAGGAGAAGGAACGGGGCATCTTCGGGGCTTGGATGGCGGTGATGAGGGGCGAGGGGTTCTGCGATGGATGAGGGGGTGCATGGAGAGGGTCGGCGAGGGCAATGGGGGTTCACGGAGAGGTGAACGGTGTCGGTGAAGGCAATGGGTAGTGGGTTTCAGTGAGTTGGGTTCGAGCGGGATACTGGCGAGGCGGTGGAGGTCTTGACGAGGGTGAGGGGATATAGGCAGCTAGGAGGTGAGGGGTGTGTGGACGGTTGGCGGATTGGGTTTGTCGAAGTGGGGATGAAATAGGGAGAGGGTGGCTCGACGACGGAGCTTGATGGGGTAGTGACGAGGTTGAGGGAACGAGGTTGGGGGTGAGATGGTGGAAAGGTTGACGGCGGCAATGGAGGTGGTGGTGGTTGGAGTTGGCGACGGGGAAGGGGAGAGGCGATGGGTTCTTTGGTTTGGTTTGGGCGGTTGAAGGTGAAACGGGGAGAGAGAGAGAGTGGAACGAGAGAGAGAGTGGGTTGTTGCACAGTGAAGAGGAGTTGGAATATGAAGAATTGGTTTTGGTAGTTCTGATTTGTGGGAGAGTGAGGGAGGATTAATATAATAAAATAATAGAAGGAATCATGGGGAGTTAGGGATACGGGGGATTGAGGAGAGAAGATCTGGGTTATTAGTTAGGGAATTTATGGGTTTGGGTAGACTAGGTTTCGAGTTCAAGATCCACTAAGGAGATGGGTTTAGGCTTGTATATGGATTGGGCTAACAATAATAATACAAGAAAATAAATTGAAATAGAAAGCCCACAATAAGATCAAGACCCAAAATACAATAAATTAGAAAATAGAACACCATCAAAAATACAAGAAAATCCGTACAATCGGAAACAGGGGTTACAAATCCTACCCATCTTACAAGAAGAATTTCGTCCTTGGAATTCATATCGGTGGATAGTAGGCACCCCGAGAAAAGAAAAATAAACAAAACAACACACAACTACTCAAAGAGATAAGGGAACTTCTTCTGGACTTCCTCCTTCAATTCCCAAGTCGACTCACCGGGAGAGTGAGGATTCCAGGAGACACGAACAAGTTTAATAACTTTATTCTTTAACACTTTCTCACGTCTGTCCAGAATAGCAACTGGTTGGACTTCGCAAGATAAGTCTGGTCTCATGGACGACTCTGAGTAGTCAATCACATGACTATCATCCCTGACATACTTCCTGAACTGAGAGACGTTGAATACATCATGGACTCCAGACAAGGCTGGCGGTAATGCAAGTCTGTAGGTTACTTTGCCCACACGCTCCACGATATCAAAGGGACCAATGAATCGGGGACTCAGCTTACCCCCACCACCAAATCAGATGAAGCCTTTCCATGGTGATACCTTTAGAAATACATGATCACCAGCCTCAAACTCTAAAGGTCGTCGGCGACAGTCAACCCATTTTCTCTGCCGGTCCTGAGCAGCTTGCTGGTGCTTCCTGATCTGAGCTACCGCATCAACTGTCTTCGTAATCAACTCTGGTCCCAAGAGTTTCCTTTCACCATTGTCGTCCCAACAGACTGGGGACCTACATTTGCGACCATAGAGTGCTTCGAACGGAGCTGCATTGAGACTCGTCTGATAACTGTTGTTATACGAGAACTCAACCTGGTGCAGATGATCCTCCCAAGAACCACCAAATTGAAGAACACAGGATCGCAACATGTCCTCCAGTGTCTAAATCGTCCTTTCGGACTGTCCATCTGTCTGGGGGTGAAATGTCGTGCTATAGTTCAACTTGTTCCTCAAACTCTTCTGAAGGCTCTCCCAGAACTGGGACCTGTGGGTTATGGGCCCACCACGTTCCGCTATGCTACTCCGATGGTGATGTCCCACGCAACATACATGTCGTTGTAGGCCACATGACACCAATCGATGAATCGAGCAGGAAGACAAGAACGAGACACCGGAATCAAAGAGAGTATGGGCTCAAGATAGATATAAATAAATAATGCAAAATGAATATAAAGTTTGGCTTCTATTTAAGTAATTAAAAAAATATATATGCTATAAATCAAAACTAATGGTCTTTAACAAAAATAATAATAACAACAGGTAATAATAATAATATCAATGATAATATAATAGTAATAACAATAATAAATAATAATAACAATAATATATAAAAAATAATAGCAGTATTAATAACTGTAATAAAAATCATCATAATCATACTGGTAATAATAATAATAATAAAATTTAAAATGTTAACAATACTGATAATAATGATAATACATACATGACAGAGTAAGATTCAACACATTCATGAAAATAATTCAATAATAATAATAATAATAATAATAATAATAATAATAATAATAATAATAATAATAACAATAATAATAATAAAAATAATAAAATTTATTAACAATACTGGTTAGAATAACAATGCAAGACAGAATATAATTTGGGTTCAACATTTTTTTGTATGAAGGTAATTCAATATTAACAACAATAATAAAATAATGAAACAACAATAATAATAGCAATGGTAAGAACAATAATAATAATGATACCAATAATAATCACGAAAACAATAGCAATAATAACAGTAGTAATAATTGATGTTGAATTTGCAAGTGTACAAAATCGCACAAGTAATATAGATAGATGAGTAGAGTGTCGAACCCACAGGGACTAGATATTTTACTGAGTACCGATATCGCTAGATGAATCACTATTTGGAAGATCGAATTTTAGATGGATAAAATAACTAAATTAAATTAATCTAACTAAATCTAACTAAATTGGTGAAGAGGAAGAGGGCTGTGAAACGATGAAGCACTTGTACTTTATGTAATGGTAAAATTTGTTCTAGGGCTCTTGGTTCACCTCGTTTATCACACACACAAATTATTATTCCTTATAAATAAAAAATATTATCTTTCCCAATTGTCGACCACAATCCTAAAGATATTAACCACTCTATCAACGTAGTCTAAAAATTATTCTCAATTAATCATTCGTCTATCCACCAAATTATTAATTGAAAAATTGGATTTCTTAACAGTCACGTTCTCCAATATACGGTCTTAATTTTTATTAATCACAAATTACCTGTTCGGTCTCTTTATGATTTGAAAAATCATACAAATGTCTATCCACCATGTTGTACGCATAAATAATAAAAATTAAAACACAATCAGGAAAAATAGAGTAATAACAAGGAATTAAAATTATGTTCAAAACTTGGCTACACCTTAGTCTCTAGAACAATAAATTCAGTTCATATTTGTTTGGGATTGCATCTAAAAATATAGAGAAGAAGATGAGATACAAAAATAATAATAATAAAAAAATTAATCTAAAGCCCAGTCTCACAAATACCGAACCCAAAAGCCTGTGTTGAGCCGTCAGATCGCACGTCAGCCGTGTGGGTCCCGCCAGAGTCGCCTGTCGCTGTCGCCTGCGCAGCTGTCGCCTGTCGCCACGTCAGCGTCGAAGGCAGCCAGCCACAGATCGCCACGTCAGCGTCGAAGGCAGCCAGCCACAGATCGCCACGTCAACGCTCCCACGTGCTGCTTCTGCTTTCTCCTCTGTTGATTTTGTTCTGTGTCGCACGCAGGGAGAAAGAACGCCACGTCAGCCCGTGGGTCCCACGTGATGTTCCTGTTCTGTCTTTTCATCTCGTACCGCGCGTCAAAACCAGAGAGGAGAAATCGCCAGACGTCCGAGTCGCCAAGTCATACAGCTTCGTTGGGTGCACTTCGAAAACTGCGCCGATGAAGAGCAGCCCTACTGCCCACACGTACTGTTTGCCTTGGAACTCGCACACGTTCTCTCTCTCCCTTACCTTTTTTTTTTCATATTTTGTGTTATTGTACAGCCGTCACCTCTTGATCATCTCTCTCTTCTTTGCTTCTTCAAGGAGAATTAGGGTTGCGCTTTTTGCATAAAAGTCCACATTCTTCCTTTATTTCCTTCCTTTTATAACCCAGAATTTTATTTACTTCCCTTTCTTTCTTTTCTTCCTTTTATTTCCACCACGTGCTGCTGCATACACAAAATAATATCTGAAGTGATGATTTTTTAAATAAAATAAATTAAATTAATTAAACTAACTTTATATCATATTAGCGTATAAATTTTTTTTTAAAGTTTATTTGTCGCAATTTTAACTCAACAAAACAATAAAATCGATAAATCAATTATTTTACTTTGTTTGTTGATTTTTTCTACAATTCTTTACTTTTTGCATCAAAAATATTATTTCTTCAAAAATAATTAATTAAATGAAATCATATAGAAATAAGATGAATTATAGACAATATCAGCGAAAACAAGTCATTTTAATAGGTAAATGAGTACAAATATATATATATAAATCCGACACATCAAGTACCCCCAAACATAAGATTTTGCTTGTCCTCGAGCAAAAAGTAGAATCATAAACAAGGGAATAATAATAGCAGGCTCAACCCATCACACCAAGAAATCTTATCATGCAAGCATCAAAATTACAATTAAAAATATAAACAATTGCAAATAAAGTAAAACTAAGCATACCCACTTTCTCCAGTGCAATTATTTATTCATAATTCCCAACCCAATTGCATTTGTCATGCAATTAATGTAATTATATTATGCAACAACTCAATCTGTGATTATCCCTTCTCTCTACTACAAACCGAGTAGCAAACTAGAGGGTTTTTTTTTTTTCTCTCTCTTTTTTTTTTTTTTTTTTTAGTCTCTTCTTTAAGTTGTCACTTGCCTTTTGACGCGAATGTAAAACATTTGTGATGAATTCACCCGGTTACTCAACAAGTCACAAACTTAAAGTGCTTTGCATACTCATAATTCAAGTTGCTGTTCTACGTAAGTGTAGACATTTGTGATGAATACCCCTAGTTACTAAGCAACTCAAAACATTGGAGTAGATTGACTTTATTCATATTATTTTTTTTTTTTTCATTATTACTCTATTTACTTAAACTCTATTTAGGACTAGATCAAAGGGGATAATCACGAGAAAAAGCATCACATTTGTCTTTTTGTTTAATAGCATGACCCACACAATTTTGTAAGAAATTTGGAAACTCAATAATCTTAAAGTAAATAAGTATGCTTAATATTGCTTTATAAAAAAAATTGTTTATCCAAAAAAATTGTTTCAATGCTTATCACAATAAGGAACTCAAAATGTGTAATGGTGAGCCCAATTATAATCCTTTTGTTTTGTTTTTCTTTTCAAAAATAATAAAAATAAAAATAAATTTGTAAACCTTCCCCCCAAACTTAAATATCACATTGTTCTCAACGGGAAAGAAAAAGAAAAATAAAAAGAATGCAAAAAGTTTAGAATATCTCCCCTGATTCGTCTTTAAATATCTGCACGCGCAGCGTTCAGTATTTTGGCGATATCTGGAGCTGTAGATATCGAAATGGGCTGATTTTTTTTTTGCTGGAAAGCTAAGACAATTGTCTACAACTTCTCTTTTTTTTTGCTGGAAAGCTAAGACAATTGTCTACAACTTCTCTTTGAATCAGTGTTCCAGATTTTGACTCCAAACTGCTCGAAAACAGCCATCAATGCAGGTGTTCAAAACAGCTCCGCCCGGCGACTTTCAAAATTGATGCAATCCTACAAAATAAAATCAAAAATTAAAATAAAATAAACTAAAAGATAAATCAAAACTAAATGCAATAAAATAAAACATGGGTTGCCTCCCAAGAAGCGCTAAGTTTTAAGTCTTCAGCCAGACATGGGGGTGAGATGGTTAAGTAACGCCAAGATCCAACAACATTAAAACATCCTTTCTAATTTTTCTTTTCTTGTGTGGATCAGGTTCAAGTTCCAATTTGAGGCGTTTTCTTCGTGATGATGAAGTTTTTGATTCCCCCACCTCTTTGAATTTATGCTGAAAAAATGAATAAATAGAAGGTTCAGCATCCATGTACATAACATGTTCAAAAATATTTTCTTTTTCAGGTTCACAATTTGTTGAATTTGTTGGACATACTTCAATTTGTGATTTTTCACATTTAGCCTTATGTTTCTCGCCCACAATTAAATCAGTTTCACTTACTTGAATCGATGACTGTTCTTCAGGAGGAAAATTTATGGTATTAAAAACATCAAAAGTTACTTGCTCATGCTGAATTTGTTCCTCCAAACTTTGTTCAATCTCATTTTGCTTTTCAACCACATTTTGTTCGCCATTTTCTTCTTGTGGTTGCTCGATTTTCCTCCCGCTTCCTAGTGTTATAGCCTCGACATGCTCCTTGGGATTGACAACTGTATTGTGTGGTAATGTTCCTGCAATTTTTTCATTTAAAATATTTAAAAATTGACTAATTTGTACCTCAAGATTGTGAATGGAAGCCGAAGTTGAATTTGTAACATTTTGGATTGCCAAATCTGTCTTTTGCATGTAGTGCATAAACATGTCTTCAAGTGTTGGCTTCTTTTCTTCCTGCGAAAAATTTTGAGGGTGTATAACTGCTTCTTGATTGTTGTTCCATGAAAAATTGGGGGTGTTTCTCCATCCTGAATTGTATGTGTTTGCATAATGATTGTTTTGCATTTGGAAGTTTGACACAAAATTTTCATGTTCGGCATTTGATGGAGCAAAAGGGTTCCCCACTTGACAATCTAAACTTGCATGATTTCCTGCACAAAGATCACAAATCATATTAGATTGCATAGTATTAAAATTCATATTTTCTACTTGTTTATATAAAATATCATTTTTTGCATTTAAAGTAGAAAAAGGATCAAGTTCAAAAACTCCAGCCACTTTTCTTGGCATTGCTCTCTCTGAAGACCACTGGTAATGATTTGATGCCATCTCCTCTAAAAGATCATAGGCTGCTGGGTAAGTTTTGCTCATCAGTGCACCACCAGCTGCTGCGTCAACCATAGATCTATGTGTAACTCCCAAACCATTATAAAATGTTTGCATTTGCAGCCATTTCGGTAGTTCATGATTAGGACACTTTCTTAATAACTCTTTAAACCTTTCCCATGCATCATACAAAGACTCAGTCTCAAATTGAGTAAATGTGACAATATCATTCCGTAGTTTTGCTGTCTTTGCTGGAGGAAAATACTTGGTTAGAAATTTTTGTGCAAGTCCCTCCCAAGTAGTAATACTACCGGGTGGTAGATAATGTAGCCAAGCCTTCGCCTTATCTCGTAGGGAAAAAGAAAAGAGTCTCAATCTAATTGCATCATCTGATACTCCATTGTGCTTGAAAGTGTCACAAATTTCTAAAAAATCTGCAATGTGAGCGTAAGGATCCTCGTGTGGTAGTCCCCAAAATTGAACAGTCTGTTGAATCATTAGAATCATCGCCGGTTTAATTTCAAAATCGTTAGCTTCAATAATCGGCTTCTTTATGCTTGACTCATAAATTGAGGGCATAGCATAGTCTCTCAACGGCCTATTTTCATCGTTCGCCATGATAATGCACTGTATGTCCTGAAATGTAAGTATCGAAAAAGAAAAAAAGAAAAAAAAATAGAAAAACTAAAAAAAACTAAAATAAGAAAAATAAAATAAAAAAAAGTAAAAGTTAGTCAAAGGAAAATAAAGATATAAAATGATAATAAAATAAAAATAATTACAAAAAATCCAAATCAGCAATAATCTAGCAATTTTCAATATCAATAAAAAAATAACTAGTCCCCGGCAACGGCGCCAAAAACTTGATGTTGAATTTGCAAGTGTACAAAATCGCACAAGTAATATAGATAGATGAGTAGAGTGTCGAACCCACAGGGACTAGATATTTTACTGAGTACCGATATCGCTAGATGAATCACTATTTGGAAGATCGGATTTTAGATGGATAAAATAACTAAATTAAATTAATCTAACTAAATCTAACTAAATTGGTGAAGAGGGAGAGGGCTGTGAAACGATGAAGCACTTGTACTTTATGTAATGGTAAAATTTGTTCTAGGGCTCTCGGTTCACCTCGTTTATCACACACACAAATTATTATTCCTTATAAATAAAAAATATTATCTTTCCCAATTGTCGACCAAAATCCTAAAGATATTAACCACTCTATCAACGTAGTCTAAAAATTATTCTCAATTAATCATTCGTCTATCCACCAAATTATTAATTGAAAAATTGGATTTCTTAACAGTCACGTCCTCCAATATACGGTCTTAATTTTTATTAATCACAAATTACCTGTTCGGTCTCTTTATGATTTGAAAAATCATACAAATGTCTATCCACCATGTTGTACGCATAAATAATAAAAATTAAAACACAATCAGGAAAAACAGAGTAATAACAAGGAATTAAAATTGTGTTCAAAACTTGGCTACACCTTAGTCTCTAGAACAATAAATTCAGTTCATATTTGTTTGGGATTGCATCTAAAAATATAGAGAAGAAGATGAGATACAAAAAAAATAATAAAAAAAAATTAATCCAAAGCCCAGTCTCACAAATACCGAACCCAAAAGCCTGTGTTGAGCCGTCAGATCGCACGTCAGCCGTGTGGGTCCCGCCAGAGTCGCCTGTTGCTGTCGCCTGCGCAGCTGTCGCCTGTCGCCATGTCAGCGTCGAAGGCAGCCAGCCACAGATCACCACGTCAACGCTCCCACGTGCTGCTTCTGCTTTCTCTCTGTTGATTTTGTTCTGTGTCGCACGCAGGGAGAAAGAACGCCACGTCAGCCCGTGGGTCCCACGTGATGTTCCTGTTCTGTCTTTTCGTCTCGTACCGCGCGTCAAAACCAGAGAGGAGAAATCGCCAGACGTCCGAGTCGCCAAGTCATACAGCTTCGTTGGGTGCACTTCGAAAACTGCGCCGATGAAGAGCAGCCCTACTGCCCACACGTACTGTTTGCCTTGGAACTCACACACGTTCTCTCTCTCCCTTACCTTTTTTTTTTTTATTTTGTGTTATTGTACAGCCGTCACCTCTTTTGATCATCTCTCTCTTCTTTGCTTCTTCAAGGAGAATTAGGGTTGCGCTTTTTGCATAAAAGTCCACATTCTTCCTTTATTTCCTTCCTTTTATAACCCAGAATTTTATTTACTTCCCTTTCTTTCTTTTCTTCCTTTTATTTCCACCACGTGCTGCTGCATACACAAAATAATATCTGAAGTGATGATTTTTTAAATAAAATAAATTAAATTAATTAAACTAACTTTATATCATATTAGCGTATAAAATTTTTTTTAAAGTTTATTTGTCGCAATTTTAACTCAACAAAACAATAAAATCGATAAATCAATTATTTTACTTTGTTTGTTGATTTTTTCCACAATTCTTTACTTTTTGCATCAAAAATATTATTTCTTCAAAAATAATTAATTAAATGAAATCATATAGAAATAAGATGAATTATAGACAATATCAGCGAAAACAAGTCATTTTAATAGGTAAATGAGTACAAATATATATATATATAAATCCGACACATCAATAATAACATTATAAAACAAAATAAGAATTTGGCTTATCAACTCTCTAAATAAATCAAACATGAATATATATAGTCGATCAATTATAAATGAAAAGTGAAGTCAAAATACATTATTAATCCCCAATCGTAAGAAAATAGGAAGACTATTCATATAGAATAAGAAGTCAGAAGTGAAGAGATAAAACCCAAATATAAAATGGTTGATAACCATACAAACAACAAAGGAACACAAACTTTAAAGGTGATATATATTTAAAAAATAATTTTGGAAAAATAACCAGTCAAGATACAAAGAAATACGAACAAATTTAGCTAAGTAAAGAAATATTAATAACAATGAATGTAAAAGACATATAATAATTAGTGAATGTTGATATTATAATCAATACTCGAAAAAAACACATAAAAGGGTAACGAGCGAAATAGACCAAAATATATATATACAAGAAGACTTAAAAAGAGTTTATTAAATATTACAAAAGTAAGCGTCAAATCATAAATTAGGACGTGGAAATAAAAGTAAGTGAGAAATCTAAAATGTTAGAGAATTGAAAAACGGTGCCAATAAATAGTAATTCACAAACGAACGGAAACTTAGACCATAGTTGGTGTACTCAATCTTCACATAAATGTAAAAAGTAATTTGTAAACACAAAATAGAGTAAAATCAACTATACTAGTTCAAATTGTATGGAAACATAAAGTGTAATTGTATAAACAAAATGTCATAAAAAAATATTTCTTTACCATTACTTTCATTATATAAGTAAAAAGTCTTGAAATATCAATTAGCAAATATGTAGAAAATCTTGCCTCCTTAACATCAAGTTGCATGTTTGCCTTCACAACATCAGGTTGTAGGTTTCCGCATGGATATTCGGTTGCACATTTTGCCTCCCCGATATCCAGTTGCAATTTGCTCCCATTGACATCGAGTTGCATATTTGCCATCTCGACATTAGGTTGCACCGAAATGGTGAAATGGAAGATGTAACATTCCATATGCATAGATTATGGGATATTTAATTTAAGTATGATGTTATGTCTTGAAATTCGTGATATATAAAAATAGTAGGAAAGTAAGAAATAAGGTTGAAAGTCACACAATGGAATATCAAAATAGATGTATAGATTATAAAGATCAAAACACAATAGTACAAAATAGTAGTAGTTAAAAGGATTTATAAAAGTAGGGAGAAAAACAGAATGAAATACATGCAGAAGCACAATGCAAATCTGAATGAGAATAAATATGCAATGTAGCAAATTTACACAATAAATATATCATAAAAATATATAGTAACGTAGGAATTAAACGAGCCTCTAATATGTCGTTGAAGATCCACCGATGCCAATCGACGAACCAAGGGGGAAGAAAAGAATGGACAACTCCAGAATTAAAGGAATATGGGCACAAAGAATAAATTTATACCCAGTAAGGAATCAATGAATGTGAATGAATAGAATGGACGAAACAACTAAGAAATGAAGCAACTGAATATGAAGGGATCAAAGATGAATCAAATAAGCGGAGTATCCAAATTATATTGGTTATTACATGTTCATGTGATTAGCGTGGTGTACATATTGTTGAGTCAAACCTGGTTAGAACCAAACTTGAATAATACATTAGTCAATCATGACTAATACATTAGCCAAAACCTGTCACGCCCCGCTTTCCAAAATACGGAAATACAAGTCCGTGACGAAGACCCAGCGAATGATATTAACATCTTTCATAAGCTGTACCAGTCTCAACTCAACAATATGCAAAAAGAATAATCACAACCACACAGATAATATCATCACATAAACAACAACTGAAATTAAGCATTTAATAGTTCAACATAAGAACCAATACTGAGAAAACAAACAGCGGTTACGGGTCAAAAGCCCGGAATACAAAGTTTAATCAAATGGATAACAATACGATAAAGAAAACATAGAAAGAGATAATTTATTCTTAGGCAGCTTCTGCTCCAACCTAGAAAAAACTGTTCGCCAATGCCTCCTGGTAAATCTCCTGGTTCATCTGAAGCTGGATCAACTAGAGTGGAAAAAGAGAATGTCCTTAGAGCAAGTATGGACAGCAAGAAGTAAAAAACAGAGAGTAAGAAACAAGGTACATGAAGGAATATGAATCAAGATCAAATTACAAAAGCAATAACGATATTAATAAACAATGGTCATGATCAAGTATTTACGTGTCAACTTAGGTCTATTAGCATGTTGTTTTTCTTATTTAGTGCACGTACTACTGCGTCCCATATCACAGGTTCGGTACACGCAAAACAGTGTACGTTTTAGATATAGTGGTGGGATCTATAGAGCGTGTACTCGGTGTAACACGATAACCAGATAACAAGATAACAAGTTCACGACTTCACAAGTAATTTTCCACCTTCCATGTCAAGATTCCATGTAAACAAGAAGGGCCCTACCGAGTATATTTTCTGAGACTATCCACTACTAAGTCAACCCTTAATAACCCCGGCTTGTTTTAGTATTTTATTAAGTCATTCATGTTCATGCAAGTATGTGTAAGGATGTCAAGAGGATGATAAGAATGCAGTAACATGATGCATTGTACAATAATATATATGAAATAATGAATATGAAAACAGCCGACACTGAAACACTAAAACAGCGATAACTCATAGGCTACAGTTCGGAATTCAAAGTTCCAGGATGTTATCAGCAACTAGACACTTAGGGCTACAATTTATATTCAGTAATGTTTGGTTAATTCTGACTGCAGCTAGGTCAAACACCCTATTCTTTGCAGTTTAGTTGTTCTGGCAGCAACTTAATGTCACCATTTAATGGGTGAAAACATGATATAAAATCACTATAAAAATCTACAAAAATTAGAGATGAACCCTAAGCATGTCTATAAGGTTTCTGGAGATTTTCATGGCATTATAATACTGTTAACAAGGTGTTTCACTAATAATTGTGTCGATGTTACATTAAATCTGTGATCTGAAAAGTGCAGACCAGTAGGGACTAAAACTGCGATACCCCACAGCTCGTAACTCGGAATCAGGATCCGTAAGTTGGGTTGGAAACTAGACTCATTAAGCTAAATTGTATTATTTGTGTTAATTCTTATGGTAACAGGATCGAAACCTCTGTGCAAAACAGTACAGGCAGCAGGAGTTCATAAAAAGCCATCACATATATGTTCATCAAAGTGGGTAATTAACATGTTATTGCATCATGAATGTATTAACACTAATGTACAGCAAGTAGAATGGATTTACAGTGTACAAGTCAATTTATCATGTCATAGTTCGAGTCACAAGATCTCAATTAATCAACATGTATTCGATCGCAATATATTTTCTTCATATACAAGTTCTAGTCATTTTATTCATGTCATGTGTGTATATAGGCTTGAGTTTGAGTCAATGGATAATAATACGATGTCAAGAGTATGTCGGGTTAGCTCGTGTAAACCCTCGATACTCCCAACGGAAAGTACACAAGGCAAATTTAAGATAATTGAAGGGAACTATTTGTGGGAGGTCAATTAGCTTGAACTAGAAAAATTAAATGAGTTCAAGTGGACTTGCCTTTTTGTAGACAGATCAATATATGTAACAAGGAATAACGGGACCAGAATCCCGGGCAGCGCTCCAAGAGTACGTGCGAGACGCGTATAAAATACCCAATAGCACACTAGCAACAACACTCAAGTACACTGGATCGACCAAAACAACAAACACCCATCCAGATCCAGCAAGTCAGAATACCAAACACGCAAACGGACCAATCAAAACCCTTCTCCACACTGGATCTAAGGCAAAACAGCATACGCGGAACACAGACCCCCCTTACACAACACCAAACAGCAAATGCCCCCACTCACAGTTCTTCTTCCTTAGCGTCGACAGAGGGAGAATGAGAGCGTGGGAGAGGGATCGACGACGATTAGCAGCACTGCGGTGGAGGCGACGAAGTCTGGCGGCGTGACATGGCGGTCGGGAAGCGACGACAGCGGCGAGGGCTTCGACGGCGAGAGCGACTGGCTCTGTTTTCGCTCGAAAACAGAGGAGAAGGAATAGGGCATCTTTGGGGACTTGGATGGCGGCGATGAGGGGTGAGGGGTTCTGCGGTGGATGAGGGAGTGCACGAAGAGGGTCGGGGAGGGCAATGAGGGTTCACAGAGAGGCGAACGATGGCGGCGAAGGCAATGGGTAGTGGGTTTCGGTGAGTTGGGTTTGAGCGGGAGACTGGCGAGGAGAGGGAGATGGAACACGAATGACGAGGCGGTGGATGTCTTGTCGAGGGTGAGGGGCAGGCAGCTAGGAGGTGACAGGTGTGTGGATGGTTAGCGGATTGGGTTTGTCGAAGTGGGGACGAAACAGGGAGTGGGTGGCTCGACGATAGAGCTTGATGGGGTGGTGACGAGGTTGAGGGAATGAGGTCGGGGGTGAGACGGTGGAAAGGTTGACGACGACAATGGAGGTGGTGGTGGTTGGAGTTGGCGATAGGGAAGGGGAGAGGCAATGGGTTCTTTGGTTTGGTTTGGGCAGTTGAAGTTGAAACGGGGAGAGAGAGAGTGGAACGGGAGAGAGAGTGGGTTGTTGCACAGTGAAGAGGAGTTGGAAAATGAAGAATTGGTTTTGGTAGTTCTGATTTGTGGGAGAGTGGGGGAGGATTAATATAATAAAATAATAGAGGGAATCATGGGGAGTTAGGGATACGGGGGATTGAGGAGAGAAGATCTGGGTTATTAGTTAGGGAATTTGTGGGTTTGGGTAGACTAGGTTTCGAGTTCAAGATCCACTAAGGAGATGAGTTTGGGCTTGTATATGGATTGGGCTAACAATAATAATACAAGAAAATAAATTGAAATAGAAAGCGCATAATAAGACCAAGATCTAAAATACAATAAATTAGAAAAGAGAACACCATCAAAAATACAAGAAAATCTGTACAATCGGAAATAGGGGTTACACATAATATAGTTTTGGTCCAGATCGATCCGGGTGGCTCTTTGAAGGACAGTTCTGAGCCACCATTACAACTGTATCAGAGGGTGCTAAGGAATTGTTCATGGTGCTTTGTTGGAGTTGGATCAAACTCAATTAGATTTCGAATTTGTGTCAAATAGTAATGCAGCAAAGTCCTTACAAAACCAAAAAGACAAAACAACAAACAACAAACAACAACACAACCAATAGAATATCTCCTTTTAGATCCGATCTGGATCAAGGCCAAGAGCTCGAACACCAAACAACAAAGAATCCACCAATGGAAAAATCGGATCTAAACAGATCTAGATCTCGACCACTGTGTGTGTTCGGGAAGGGGTTTTTGAGTGTGATGGTGGGTAGAGTTGATTCGATCAGCGGAGCAGGAGGGATGGTGGGTAGGTAGAGGGCGACAACGGAGCTGATCGGGAGTGGCTGCGATGGATAGAGGGCGGCAACGGAGTAGGGGTTTCAGCAGCGGAGTTGGGGTTTCGGATAGGTAGGATTTCGGCAGCGGAGCAAGGTGGATGGCTTCGGGGTTTCGGGTTGATCGGCAGCAACTTCGACAAAGATGAAGTCGGGGTTTCGGGTTTGGATCTGGATCCGAAGTCAGGGAAGAGGTTGGTGATCGGTGAAGCTAAAAAGCGTCTCTTCTTCTTCCTATTTTTCACGTAGTTTAGGATATTTTAGGCCCTGATACCATATTGAAATCAGATTTAGGAAACATAATATTTTCTTGTTATTCATTCTTGTACTGTCTGTCTCTTTATATATACATGAATTTCTTGGAGAATGAGTACAATTCATTTAGAAGATTTAGGAGATGAGATATTTAAGGGGATATGTTCCCTATAAATTAGGAAACACAATATGCAGCTCATACCATAGCAGACTATATTTTAACACAAAGAACATCAATTTTGTCATTTCTTATTTTGCCATTTTTCTTAAAATTAGCAATAACGAGTGTGGATGCTCTAATCTAGTGTATGAAAAAATCACAAACCCATGTGAGAATATGAAATTCATATACAATATAGGGGGACACTTGAGTCAGAATTTCCAAAAATTTTCCTATAATCTTTTTTTTAGTATACCGCTATAGTGGTCTCGACCTAAACCTGTATTTTCAAATATGTTACCATTTGAACTACAACTCAACTATCAGAAATTTTCTAGGCTAAAATTTAAAAAACTCTACTGAAGTGTTGGTCAATTTAAAAAAAACCCACTAAACTTTTTTTTTAAAAACGCACTCAACAATAGTTTAAAAAAACCCACAACAACAGAGTTTACATCCGTTAGATTTTTTGGCACTTGCGTCGCACATGTCTTTTTTTAGGCGAAAATGTCCACCTATCACGATCGCTGGATCTCCAAGAAAAGCACGCACGATCGATCAACGGTCTAGATATCTTCAAATTATGATTTGTTATTTTTAATTCTTTTTATTAATTTTTAAACCAAATTATTTATTTAAAAATTCTGAATATAATAAAATAAGCGAATCAATTAATTAAAAATATAAAAAATAATTATAAATTCAGAAAAATATGAAAAATATTCCAAAAAAATAATTAGAAATTTAGAACAAATAATTAAAAATTCAAAAATTAATTATAAAAATATAAAAAATTGATTTGAAAATTTCAAAAATGGTTAAAAATAGATTTTTTAAAATAAAATGTTAAGAAATTTAGAATACTTAATTAAAAATTAAAATTTTAATTATAAAAATAAGAAATTTTGATTTATAATTTTGAAAAAATAATTATGAATTGAAAAAAATTTGAAAATTTCTAGAAAAATCTATTAAAAAAAATCCTAGAAGCTTTACAAAAATGCAACTACTTCCAAAAGCTTACTATATCGTGTTGATTCTTCATTTATTAGTATTCTTCACGTGTGATGCACATTTTTTCCCCTTAGTTTACAAATTATACCTAAAAAAATGCCCACTTGTCAAAAATAATTATAAATTCAAAAAATATAAAAATGTTGCAAAAAATAATTAATTAAAATTTTAAAAAATTAATTATAAAAATCAAAAAAAGTTTATTTAAAATTTTGAAATTTGATTGAAAATTTTAAAAATAGGAAAAATCCAGAAAAAAACTAAAAATTTTCATAAATAGAATAATTAATTAAAACTCTAAAAATTATTTATTAAAATAGGGACATTTGATTTAAAATTTTGAAAAAATGATTTTAAAAAATTAGTAAAATTTAGGACAAATATAGAAAAACTTGGAAAATTTTCTAGAAGTTCTATAGAGATGCAACTACTTTCCAACTTTAGTTTAAGGTGTTGATTCTTCATATACTAGTAATCTGCACATGCGATGCTCTTTTTTTTCTTTAAGCTCATTGTTTCAGAAATCATTCCTAATATGTACAATTTTTAATTTTGGATTAATTAATTAGAAAAAATTTAAAATATAATTAAAAAGGGGGAGTAATTAATTTAAAAATAAAAAAAATAATTATAAATTTGAAAAATATGAAAATATTCCAGAAATTGATAAGAAATTTACAATAATTATTTGTTTTTTAAAAATAATTAAAAAATTGGGACTTTGATTTTTTTTTTAAAGGTAATTTAAATTTGAAAAAAATATTGAAAATCCCGAAAAAATCTAAAAATTCTAAAAATATAAGAAAAATCCAGAAAAAATTGGAAAAATTACTAGAAGTTCTATAAAGATACAACGACTTTCAAAAGCTCAAAAAACCACATTGATCTTTTAAAATTTAAATCAACGTGCTTTTTTGAGTTTTTGAAAGTAGACGTATCTTTATAGAACTTCTAGTAACTTTTTCAAGTTTTTCTAGACTTTTCTAATTTTAGAATTTTTCGGATTTTCCTTTTTTTCCCCCAAATTTTAATTACTTTTTATTTTTAAAAAAATCAATTTCCCAATTTTTAATTAAATTTTTATTTTTAAAAATAATATTTGAAATTTCTTATTCTTTTTTTGGAATATTTTCATATTTTTCAAAATTTATAATTATTTTTTAGATTTATAAATTAATTAATCAAAAATTTTAATTATATTTAGAAACTTTTGATTAATTAATCCGAAATTAAAAAGTTGCACATATTAGTGATAATTTGTGAAAGAATGAGCTTAAATAAAGGGAAAAAGTGTGTCACATGTGTAGATTACAAGTATATGAAGAATCAACACCATAAACTGTGAGTTTAAAAATAGTTACATCTTTGTAGAACTTCTAGGATTTTTCCAAATTTTTCTAGATTTTTCTATTGTTTCCTTTTTTAATGTTTTTTTTCTAAATTTTAAAACAAATTTCCCTATTTTAATGATGAATTTTTGGATTTTTAATTAATTATTCTAAATTTTTTTAGATTTTTCGTTTTTTTTCTAGAATTTTCGTTTTTTTATTTTAACCATTTTTCAAAAATTTAAAACAAATTTTTTATTTTTTTAATTAATTTTTTAAAACTTTAATTAATTATTCTAAATTTCTAATTATTTTTGGAACATTTTTTATATATTTCCAAATTATAATAATTTTTGATAGGTAGACATTTTCTTTACCGATAATTTTTGAAAGAATGAGCTTAAGGGGAAAAAAAACGTTCATCACATGTGCAGATTATTAGTATATGTAGAATCAACATCATAATGTGAGCTTTTGGAACTAGTTATATCTTTGTAGAGCTTCTAGGATTTTTTCCTGATTTTTCTAGAAATTTCATAATTTTCAAAATTTTAATCATTTTTTCAAAATTATAAATCAAAATTTCATATTTTTATAATTAACTTTTTAATTTTTAATTAAGTATTCTAAATTTCTATACATTTTTTTAAAAAAATTCAATTTTTAATCTTTTTTGAAATATTTAAATCAAAATTTTCAATTTTTATAATTAATTTTTGAATTTTTAATTAATTGTTCTAAATTACTAAAAAATTTTGGAATATTTTCATTTTTTTATGAATTTATAATAATGTTTTATACTTTTTAATTAATTAATACGATCTATTTTATTATTTTTTAGAATTTTTAAATAATTAATCCGATTTAAAAATTAATAAAAAGAACGAAAAATAACAAATCATACTTTGAATTTATCTGGACCATTGGTCGATCGTGTGCACTTTTCTTGGAGATCTAGCGATCCTGATAGGCGGGCATTTTCGTGCAAAAAAGTGACGTGCGACGCACGTGACAAAAAACCTAACGGAAGTAAACTTTGTCGCTATGGTTTTTTTAAAACTATAGTTGAGTACGGTTTTTTTTATTAAAAAAAATTTTGTGGAGTTTTTTTTAACTGACCAATACTTTAGTGAAGTTTTTTTTTAAAATTAGCCAATTTTCTATTAGTAAACAAAAATATCTTAAATGTCATCGTCGTTCCCAATTGCGAGTCTAATGTAAATATCCTCGTCGTTGAGATCGACGAGTCTTTTTTTTTTTTTGATCAAAAGATGACTGAGTCATCGCTTCATTAAAGAGAAATTTAACGAAACAGGTTAGAAGATACAAAGTGCAGAAATGAAGATACAAAGATAGGTCGGAACCCATCAACATCAATGTTCAGCCAAAAGTACAGCCTGAACGGAGCAAAATACATCAAAACATCATAATCCGAATGGAAAGAACATTCCCCAAACCAAAAGGTACCCAGTAGCTCGCCACCTGCCTGTGAACTACTCCTCCCCATCCACACGCCTCTTCTTCCTTGAGCTCAGCAGTCCTGTCCATTCAAAACAGCAGAATTGAATTTTATACATGAGGGAAGAAAGTCTATGATCAATGCTATTGAAACAGAGGTCGTTACGGTCTAGCCACAGATTCCAAATGATAGAAGCCACTAGAAGTTCCCAATATGATCTGACTTGTTTTCTAATCTTGTGCGATCTAATGTCTCCCCAAACCTCCGCACTAGAACCTGGACACTGTCCTAACCCGAAAGCTAGACCTAGTTTCCCCCATACCCATCTCGCTCTAAAGCACTTAAAAAATATTTGATTCGTATCCTCTTCTTGAGTAAGGCACCTATTACAGTTGACACAGTCCAGCAATCCTCGTTTCCCCAGGTTAACTTTCGACAAAATTGCATCGTTATCCACCAACCATAGGAAGATTTTCACTTTAGAAGGTGCGTTGATGCCCCATATGACCACCGCGCTCCCATTCCTTAATCCTCCGTCGTTCAGCTGTTTATATAATGAGGAAACCGAGAACTTTCGATCAGTCTCCAAGGACCACCATCTCTTGTCTTCTGCCTGCTGCGTAAGACAACCTTCTATGCGAATGAAATTGTTGACCAGTTGAAGTTGAATAATAGATTCGTGTTCCAGAGTATCTTTGACTTCTAATCTCAAAGTGTTGTTCTTCCATACTTCATACACAAGAGTGTCAATATTGGTCACCGCCTCCGCGGCTGCTAGGAACAATCCCATCAACGAGTTACTGCCGCACCACTTGTCTTTCCAAAATTGGGTATTCTTGCCGTGTTTAACCCTGCAAAGGGTAAGGCTATGGAAGATCTCCACTGTCTTGAAAACCCCTTTCCAAAGGCACGATTTCCTACTTTGGATACCCTTCCCCCCATATCTAAACTTCTTCCTAGCACGATAATTGGTAAAGGACTTACACCACCAATTATTACGACGGATAGCCAGCTTCCACCACCACTTACTAAGTAGGGCGGTGTTCATGTCTCTGAGGTTGATGATGCCCAAACCCCCGAAATCTTTCCTTTTGCAGACCCTCCCCCAACTAACGAGATGTATCCCTTTACCTCCCTCGTTTGCGCCTTTCCACAGAAATCTCCTTCTACACTTGTCTATCTTGTGGATTACCCATACCGGTAACTCGTAAATCGACATGAGGTAGATTGCGATGCTGTTGATGACGGAGTTCAGTAAAGTAATCCTTCCCCCCAGTGTCAGATATCTCCCCTTCCAGCCAGCTAGTCTTTTCTCAATTCTATCAATAAGGGGTTGCCAGTCCTCCCTACTAAGCTTCCCGGGCCTAATCGGTATCCCTAGGTACGTGAGAGGGAAGTCTCCCTTACTGCATCCTAGCAATTGTTGGATCGATGTAATGTGAACAGAGCAAATTTCGCTCAGCCGGATAACACAACTCTTATTAAAGTTGACCTTCATGCCTGACCAAGCTTCGAAGCACTTCAAGACTGACCCCATGGCTATGATATCATCTTTTGCAGCCGAGCTAAACAGTAATGTGTCATCCGCGTACTGAAAATCCTTTGATTTTAATACCTATGTTCATCATTACCTTGCCGCCATTAGCTATCATTTCTGCAAGCCTGTCAGCTACGATAGCGAATAATAAAGACGAAAGTGGATCCCCCTGTCTCAGTCCTCTTTTGCATAGAATTTCTCTACCCTGTTCCCCGTTTACAATGGGAAACGATTTCCCTCCTCTAATGCATTGAGAAATCCATTTTCTCCATCTTTCTCCGAAACCTTTCAACTGCAGCGCCTCATCTACCGACTCCCATTCGACTGAATCGTAAGCCTTTTGAAAGTCCACTTTAAAGAGAAAACCATCCGTTTTTTCTTTGCGCGCTCTAAAAACAATTTCATGCGCCGAAGCCATACTATCCATAATGTCACGACCTTTAATAAATCCGCTCTGAGAATCCCCGATGATATCCTTTAATATAGGCCCCAATCTATTCGCCAAAACCTTGGTGATGATCTTAAAGGAACCATTGAGCAGGCTGATTGGTCTCAGATCTCCAACAACTTTCACCTCAGATTTCTTTGGAAGCAGAACAATATTCGCAAAGTTAAGTCTATCTATATCTGCTTCTCCCTTATAAAAGTTTATAACAATGCGCATAAAATCCCCTTTGATTATTCTCCAATAAAGCTTGTAAAAAAATAAAGGAAATCCATCTGGGCCAGGCACCTTATCCTGGCCCAGATCGTTAATAGCAGAGACCACTTCCTCTTCGGTGAAGCTGCTTTCAATGCTATGGCACCCATCCAGCCTGGAATCCATCCACATGTTCGAGTTCAGCGAACACCTATCTCTCTTCTCTTACCAAGCAGCTCTTGAAAATTCTCATAGATATGCTGCTTGATTCTATCCTCATTCTCGCACCCAGCACCATCCACCATAAGCCCAGAGATGTGGTTTTGTCTCCTTCTTCCATTTGCAATCCTATGGAAGAATCTGGTGTTCGCATCCCCCTCCTTTACCCACTGAATTCTAGAGCGTTGCTTCCAATAATATTCCTCCATCTTTTGGATATGAAGGATATCCTGTCTCTTGCTGAAAAGCTCGTCATATTCACTCCCTATCAGGTCTCTTTCTTCCATAATGATTTCTAATTGCTCTATCCGCTCCCCTATTTCATCTTTGAGTCTTTGGTTTTTGCCAAATTCTGATCTTGCCCAAAGTTTCAGCTTTAGCCTCAGTCTCCTAATTTTTTGAATCCAACAACCCACCGCAGAGGCAGGTTCAGTCGGCTCGTTCCAGCTCTCCTCGATAATCTTCGAAAAACCTTCAATCAACGTCCATGACTTTTCAAATCTAAATTGGTGCCAACATCGTCTATCTCCTACCCCACAATCCAACGAAAGAGGAGTATGATCCGAAGTGAATCTTATTAATGCCTTGGCCTTAGCTAACGGAAATTTTTCTTCCCACTCAGCGGACACTAAAATTCTGTCTAACTTAGCTAAAGTTGGGGCTGCTTGTAAGTTAGACCATGTGAATTTCCTATTGGATGGATCAATCTCCAGAAGCTCTAAATCATTGATACACGCGTTAAACTGCTCCATATCTCCCCTGGACGCACCTCTACCTAGGTGTTCGTGTTGAAATCTTGTGATATTGAAGTCACCCCCAACCACCCATGGTCCCCTGCATGAACCTCTAATACTCCTAAGTTCGTCCCAGAACAAGCTTCTCTGGGCTGACTCATACGGACCGTAAACAGAAGTAACCGTATGAGTCCAACTATCAACCCGGCATCTAATAGTAGTCGTAACCGAAAAATCCCCAGCTATCTCGTCAGTAATCTCAAACCGTCTAAGGTCTACCCCAATAGCTATTCCGCCTGAATACCCTATCGAAGGTTTGAACCTCCAATCAAAATCTCATGTACCCTTAATGCTCTGAAACTCCGCCAAGTTCGGAAATTCAACTCTAGTTTCCTGAAAAGCACAGACTGAGGGTCTATACCTAGAAATAGTATCACTAATGAGTCTCTTTTTAGATTTCTGCCTCATCCCTCTAACATTCCAGAAGATGTATAACATAATAAACAATATAATCGAACACCTCTAATCTAACCACTGCAGCCCGACGAGACTACTCTATTTGACTCTTACTCACCCCTCTAATGATATTGACCCTTAGCAGTTGATCCTCTCTATTGGAACCCATGGCTAGACCGTACAGACTAGCAAAATATATGAGCGAATCATCATTTAACAGACAGCGAAATCATTAGACGAGTTACCTAGACAGGCGGAAGTAGGCTCTTTGGTCTTTGCCGCCGCTCTAATCAGGTCCTCCTCACTTGGACCGCTCGAACCCCATTTGTCCAGCTGCCTCTTGCTTTTTCTCTGATAATCCACATGTTGTTTGCTCACAGCAGACCCACCACTTTCCCCTACTCCCCCCCAGCCAATTCTCTAACTTGTTTAACCCATTTTTCGTGCTTTGAGTCAAACATGCTACCGCCGCTTTGGATGCCATCTAAAGCTCCTATCATGCCATTCAAAATCTCAGGATCCACCCCCTTATCGTCTTGATCTAAAGATACCTCGGAATCTACCTCAGCCTCGTCAATATGATCGTCTAAACCATCTAACATCGCCATGTCTAAATTCGAATTTTCCCCTATAATCTCGTCATCGAAATTGTTCCCCTCAGCATTATCCCGTGGATTAATCCCAAGCCCATTAGGCTCAACTTCTGGCTCAACCCCAATGTGTGAAACAGCATCTATACTGGGCCCAGTGTGATTGACGACTGGACCAATGGGCTCAAGAGCAGCATCAACATCGATAGAAGCCAGCACACAATCTCCCTGAATTTTCGGAGTTTGAATTTAGGCGGCTTCCTCTGCCCTGCGCGCCAATTCCTCGAGGGCTCTTTGTATTGACAGCTGTAGATCGTCCTTTGACATCGCCGCGAATTGAGGAAGTCCCATCGCCGAATAGTCTGATGCTTCATTGTCCATATTTGACCAATTCTTGAGAATTCCTGGCTTGCGGCACATCGAAGGCACCGTCACAGTACCATCCTGCCCATCGCGCCGCTGAATATCCAATGGTCCCTTGGACTCCTCAGATCCCGCTCGACGTACACCAGCATTGAAATCCACCTCTAGATTCGAACCGTACTCATCAGTGATCTGTAATGGAACCTTGGTATAGAGACGCGATGAACGGTCAAGATCTTTAGCTGCAAGATCTGAAGGTCCTCTATCATCGTCCACCTTCGACTTCGACCCCCTCGCGCCATCATGCCTATCATCCGATCGCTCCTCATCCTCCCTACTGGAGACTTTGCCAAACGAGACATTCTTCTTCTTCTCGACGATCACTTTGACATCAAAAAAATCACCTTCGAACTCCGCTTGAACCATCGAGGGAATATCAGAGAAATTCTCGCAACCCACTCTAATACGAGCGAAATCCCTCCTCGTCTGAATGGTTGTACTCTTGTCCACCTCAAGAAGGTAGCCAAAAGATCGAACAAGGTTCTGGAAGCCGGAGCGAAGCCAACAATGGAACGGGAAATTGAACAGACGTAGCCATATGGAAGGCATCTCTTGCGCCTTGAGGGCGCCAAGCTTTCGAGACCATTGGGAGAATGTGACGAAGAAGTCGTCAGTACCCATACCACGCTTACCCAACACTTCGTTCAACCTGGCCTCGTCGTGGCAATGGACGAAGAAGACGCCAATGTTTAGACGTTGCACTCTCCATTGAAGCATTGCCGATTGGGAGATGTTCGCGTTGAGTAAAAGCTCAATATCCTCTGCTAACGGATTTCCGCTCTGGACTTTAATCACACAGCACATACGAAATCTACGCTCAAACTCAGCCATGAGAGGAGTCGGCGTGATGATCGCCTTTATCGTCGCTCTGCCTCCCACATAACTCTCTTGCGTCTTGCTGCTGTTGGACTTGGTCGGTGAAGGAGCTCTTGGTATGGGCGATGGATCTGTTGGAGCTGTGGGTGACGGCAGAGTAGCCATCTTCCTGGTGGGGCACTCTCTGGAGATGTGACCTGAGCGGCGACAGGCGTAACAAAACCACTGATTTGGACATTGCGATATAGTGTGTCCCCATAGGGCGCATTTGTGGCACTGCTGCCCTGAGCCAGACGACGCCGACTCCTCTCTACCTTGCCTCTTCTCGGCCTTGATAATCTTGCGTGAATGCACCAGAACCCATTCTCCGTCATCGTCTTGCTTGGTAATCCTTGCATTCTCCGGTACTGATTTCCATTGCGAGGTGAGACTCGCTGGCAGCTCCTTCCTCGGCGATCCCTTGGCAACTTCAGCATATGTCAATCGCTTGCGTTCTAGATGAACCAAGTCTACCTGCCTTTCTGGTGAAGCATCTCTAATCATCTTCCCCTTATCTCGTGCCTCTTCGCCTCTATGGAAATCAGTCGCCCTCCCTTTATGGGAAGCTTGTTGATCCCTGTGAACGGATCTCCCTCTCGATCTATTCGAGAGGTCGCGAACCCATCTAGAATCATGCATTCTCCCCCCGATCCTATCCAGAACATCTTCCCTCCTTCTTTTGGTCATGAACCTGTCTGTGTTGAACTCAGTAGAAGCTAGAGATCGATGGCTGAAGGATCTGTGGTGAAAGTTACTGGGAAGTGGGAAACTTGGTTATTGGGAACGGCCTTGCTCTCGCTCTCGCTCACCTCTCATTGTTTTTTTAACTCACAAATATAGATCGACGAGTCTTTATTGAAAACTTTGAACCAAACTCGTCATTGAAAACGACGAGTTTCTCAAAAAAAAAAAAAAAAAAAAAACTACACTCGTCGTGTTCCAACGGCGAGTATGAAACAACTAAACTCGCCATTGGGAACGCTGAATTTAGTTGTTGAGTCAACGAGTGCAATGCTTTGACAACTCTACTCTTTCTGCAAATAATTTTGAAAAGTGACATATTAAAAAAAATCAAAATTACACACATAAGTTCTGAAAACAAAACTACCTTAAAATCAAGTTCTCTAGGCTACGATGTCCTAGATTTTTCTATTAAAAATAAAATAAAATAAACTAAAATAAAATATAAAAGAAGAAAAAAACATCGAGAGAGCTGTAGAGAAGGGGAGAAAAGGGTATGGAAGAAAGGGGAGGACTTGCTTCTTTCCTTCCTTCAAATAAAGAGGACAGTAGTGGGGATAATATAGTTTCAGATATCACTCAGGTAATTAATTAATTAATTAATCAACTTTTGTGAACTCTTTCCCCTTTCAATTACTTGTCCTTCTTTTCAGTAATTTGGGTATGATTATAATCATTCATGTATCAACTGGTTTTATTTCAGCTTGAAGACTAGCTAAAAAGTTAAGAGACCTATGTCATGTGTGCTGCCTAAAGATTCATTAAGGGGTTACTTTCCCCTTTTGGGTCAGTTAGGATTTCCAGCATATTAACCTGTTCATACATAAATAATCTCATGATCTTTGTACTTTTAGATATTTTTATGCAAGCGTGAAGCTCTATTTGAGCTGTGTCATTCTTGTAATGTATTTATTCATTTTTGAAGCAAATCTTTGAAGATTTGTGAGTTCATTTGCATTGTTTTTAAGTTATTACTATGTTTTACAATCAAACTTGGATGGGTTGAGGCCCATACTATACATATCTACTCCTTGTGCTTGTGATGGGAAAATACACATGTATATTTACAGCCTGAAAAAATAATAATTTAGTGTGTGTTTACAGTTTGGATCTGACATTACTAACTTGGTTGGTAGATCCTGCTCCTCTCTGATTTTCTGATTTAAACTTTTAAATGGATTTTTAAAAAAAGTATATGTATGTCTACAGCTTGTAGGTTGGACTCCACTGGTAGAGTTAAAACTAATTGCAGAAAAAGCTGGAGTAGATGTTCGGTTGGTTGGTAAGATTGAATCCTACCAGCCTCTTTCTTCTGTGAAAGATCGTGGTGCACAGAGGTCTATATCTGAATCTTTTTCCAGCTAATTTTAGCAGCCTTCTTTCTTCTTTGCTCGATATATTTGATCTGCATTGACAATGTTGTCCTCAGGGCCCTCAGAGCCGGCCCGGAGTTCCCAAGGGCCCAAGACGAAAAGCCCAAATGATTATTTTTGGGGCCTCTAATTACAATTTTTTTTACGCGCAAAATACGTGCCTATATTTACAAAGGAAATACAAATTTAGGGTCCCTGAAATTGCAATAAAATTGGGGCCTGAGGCAGCCGCCTCACCGGGTTTTGTCATGATAATTTGCCAGATAGTATATTTCACTTTTTTTTTTCAATTTTGTATATTATTCTAGAGCAATAAACATGTTTATGTAGATAATGGATTTTCAAGTATTCAAATAGATTTCCTAGCAATAAATGATGCACTCTAATAGATATTTGCATTTCAATGTATATTTGATCAATTCCCTTTATATTATTCTGTCGTCCTTCGCATCATATATTATGCCTCAGGGGTGGACTTGATCCAATCATTAATGCTGTACTTTATATTCTACTTCCCTCCTATGTTCTTAAACTGGATTTTGGGAGGTGGAAGAAGAATTAGACTTGTAATTATATATAATATATAACTAACTGCTGTAATGCAAATCTGCTGCTAATAACTTATTGACAAACGACCAAGATACTAAGTTAAAAACCTTAAGACACCTATGTCACTTCCACTTCTGTAATCACTTATACATTTGACAATCACTTACGCATTTGACTACTATAACTTTAGTTCCTTACACATGCATTTTATTCTATAGGTTAAACTGATGGAACTTGATTTCTTTGATGGTAAAACAACGATTGCATTTTTTTTATAGAAGTAAACATGATCCAGGATTTGTTACCCTAAGTGTTGAACATGGATTAAAACACAACCAACGAAATAATGAGCCTAACTCTTTATATCAGATTCCAGTTTTCACCCTATCTATTTCCTGATCTGCTTCCGCAGTGAAGTGACATAAGCTGTTCAACTGACATGCAACTGTTTTTTCCCTTTCTATGTAGGATGATTGAAGATGCAGAAGAAAAGGGCCTAATCACTCCTGGCATCACCACTTTGATAGAGCCTACTAGTGGAAATCTTGGTATTTCTTTGGCTTATATTGCTGCCAGAAAAGGTTACAAATTCATTGGAGTTATGCAGGCCCATTTCCCACTTGAAAAAAGGATATTGTTACGATATTTGGGGGCTGATCTGATAATAACTGGTAAGAGAAACTCTATTGTCTTTCTTCATTAAAGATCATGAACTTGTTTTTTTCTACATTTTTATCATCATGTTCAAGTTATCTGTTTTATCTTTCCAGAATTATTCTATAACTTTATTCAACTGTAAAGTTTGTTATTCACTGTTCCTACAGATCCAGCACTTGGGTTTCAGGGACAGCTGGAAAAGGTGGAACAGATGAAGGGTAGCGATCCAAATGTACACGTTCTTGATCAGTTCTCGAATCCAGCAAATCCGGAAGCACACTTTATGAACACCGGTATTCTTATTTATTTTATTTTATTTTATGTTTAACTTTTTTTTTCATATTCTAATAGTTGTTTATGCAAATACAAGACAGAATCAAATGTTCTATTCTCTTTAGTTATACCTACTTGTTAGCTAACCTGACTTGCATTAATGAGTCTCGTTTTCTCTGTTCTTTTTGAACTGAACTGAACACAGTTAACACCACTGTAGACCACGAAGATAGCGTATTCATTTTGAGAATTCCGGGTATAATTGTATTATATACTTTTGCTTGCATGGATTGGTTCAAGAATTCATAATCTCTTGGAATGTATTATGCATCTCCTAGGCTAACTTCTATTTTCAGCAGTCTGTCAGCTTAGATTTTCTCGTTCTTTCTGTACTTTTTTTCCCCTCTGTATGATATAGGTGCAGTTTATGACTCACAGAATTTGATATATTTCCACTTTTCATATGGTTGTGCGCTTTTTTTAAGTCCATATTTGCAGGTGTTAATCAGTATGCTTTTTAATCTTAGGACCTGAAATATGGAAAGATACTGCTGGCAAAGTGGAGATCTTCGTATGTGGTTCAGGGTCAGGGGGTACTTTATCTGGTGTTGGGAAGTATCTCAAGATGAAGAAACCTGCAGTGAAGATCATTTGTGTTGAACCTGTGGAAAGTCCAGTTATTTCAGGTATGATCTCACTTGCGGTTGGATTGTGGGAGTATACTCAGTCACTGCCTGCTGTTAGTTTTTCTTCCTTTTTCTTTACTAAGAAATTTATTATAAAAAAAGAAAAAGAAGTTGCACACTAGCTTTGGCTGGAAGGTGATTCTATATTACTCAAGCATATACCTAAATGTTAAGGTTTAGCATGGTTCTGTTTACCGAACAAATCCTTAGCAATATGTGGAAACCCTGTCAATCTATAGCATGTAGAAGTCAGCACGGAAGTTGTCGTTCCCTCAAGGTAGAAGGAATAATACAAGCAGAAGCAAGATTGTACCATGTGTGTACTCTAGATAACAAAAATAGAGCAAAAAAGTTGTAGTGGGATAATTGAGTCGACTTAATAATATTTGAAAAGATGTGATATATGTGCCTCACAATGTCAGGGTAATTTCTTCTCCGATGCCTCTTGAATTTGTATACAGAATGGAGATAACTTGATATCCAAACTAGAGTTACCGGTGATGAATTAGAGTTCCAAAACTCTCAAGTCAGTTTTAACTCCTATTTAGGTTAGGATATTCCAAAAAGATTACAAGATTAAACTCCATACCGGCTAACCTCCTCCTTGAACGAGGCTTCACTACATGAACGGAATCACTTGCTGAGCACACATTCTATAAAACTGTAATGCCCATCCATTGAGAGAATATCAACGTCGTGTAGGAGGAAATCCAGGGCGACACAATATACAAGGAATTGGGCCAGGTTTTGTTCCTGGAAACTTGGATATGTCGTATATCGATGAAATCATCACTGTCACCACAGAAGAAGCGATGATCCACGCAAGGAGGCTCGCAAGAGAGGAAGGCTTGCTTGTAGGCATCTCATCTGGAGCAAATTTAGCAGCATGCTTAGAGGTGTTTCTTCTAACGTTACTTCAATTCTTAATAATCTTCTCAAAATCAAGTGTATGACTTGTTTTGGAATCACAGGTCGCAGAAAGGGTTGAAAGCAAAGGAAAGATGATAGTAACTATGTTTCCAAGTGGTGGAGAAAGATATCTGAGCACTGAATTGTTCGACGAAGTGAGAGAAGAGTGCATAAACATGAGCTATTGATACACATTACTTCTACATTCTTTGTAGGGAAATGCAAACTTTGATATATGATCTAGTATCCAGAATTGTATGTTTTTATATGGTTATCTTCGACAAAAACTGGTATCTTCCTTAATGATAATTCATTTTGTAGGTTTTTTCCTGCAAATTATTTGCAGTGCAAAAAAAAAAAAAAAAAAAAATGTGTTCCTTAGAGCATCAGTAGTCATTGGCTATTTTCCCAAAATTTCCAAAAAATGAAAATTTTAGTGCTGAAGTTGTTGGCTTTAACCCAAAAAATTGGTTTTAAACAGTGGTCTGCCAAATTTATCAGACAAATTTATCAGACGAAATAACTATTTGGAAAAAATAGCCGATGAAAGATGATTTTTCGGTTTTTTCGTCCGTTCAAGTCTTTCGTCCGCCGATTTTTCCTTTTTTTCCATCGGACGGTAAATGATTTACCGTCCTAAAATTATTATTTTTTAAAATCGGTGGACGGGGGATGATTCCCCGTCCCAATTTTTTTTTAATAAATCGTCGGACGGGAAATTGATTTCCCATCCGATCGATTTTATTATAAAAAAAATCTATGGGACAGGAAATGATTTCCCATGCCACCATTTTTTTTATAAAAAAAATCGTTGGACGGGAAATCTTTTCCCGTCCCTTCATTTTTAATCCCAAAAAAAAAAAATTAGCCTACAACAACTACAACACAAACTTAAATTTTCATTTCCTATATGCCAAATACCCAAAATTTGGGTCTCAACAACTACAAATGCTCTTAGTGTTGCAAATCAATAACTCAACTACTTGCTGATGGTTCTATATGGCTTTTTGAAATATTATCAAGATAGATATGTTCCACATTTTTTAGGAGTTGTTTGAGATCCACGTTCAGATTGAGCGCCTCAACTATGCTTCTATCATCTTAATTCCAAAATTTGAGGATATTAAAGAGGTTTGTAATCTGGGACCCATTAGCCCGCTGAATTCATCATTCAAAATCATTACTAAAGTTTTAGCTAATAGATTGAACCCATAGTTTAACACTATCATTCACCCAGCTCAAAGCAGATTTATCCACGGAAGGGACATTTTAGATGGCATCATGATGGATCATGAGACTATCTTTCAAAGCGATAGAGATAGAGAAGAGGGTTTCTTGCTTAAACTTGACTTTGAGAAAGCATATAACACGGTTGAATGGGGTAGTGTTATAGAGGTACTACAATCTAGAGGGTTTGGAGCCAGATGGATTGGTTTGATTGATTTGTGTATTAGGGGAGGTAAATCATCGTTGCTGATTAACGATTCTCCTAGTAATCTGATCATGTGCAAAAGAGGACTCAGACAGGGGATTCGTTATCCCATTTTCTATTTACTTTGGTTGCTGATGTGCTGACGGAAATGGTCCTTCATTGTTCCAATCAGTACCTCCTCTCTGGTATTCGAGGCATTCTCATTCTTCAATATACCGAAGGCACGCTTCTTTTCGAGAGGAATGAGATTAACAAGGTCCTCATTTAAAAAGGTATTTTAATGTTTCATGAGGCTTGGTGTGGAATGAAAGTTAATTTCAAGAAGAGCAATCTCATTGGTCTAGGTAGATGTGACGAGTTAGCACCAGCACTTCTGGCTAATGTTTTCGACTGCAAAGAGGGAAAGTTCCCCATCAAATATTTGGGAGTCCCTTTGCGACCTGGCCAGCTCATTCGTAGTGATTGGAATGTACTCATTGAGAGAATTGAGAAACGTCGTCCCGATTGGAAGAAGAAACATCTCTCATTTGGTGGTAGGATTACTCTCATTAACGCAGTTCTCTCTAATCTACCTATCTATTGGATGTCGATCTATGAATTTCTTTCTTGGGTTATCAACAAGATTGATAAAATTCGTAGAGATTTCCTATGGAAGGGTAAGAGAGAGGATGATAGAGGCCTCCACCTAGTAAAATGGAGCATAGTGTGTAGAAGAAAGGAGTTTGGAGGGTTGGGGATTATTAACCTTTGTGAAATGAACCGAGCCTTATTATCCAAATGGTGGTGGAAAATTCATTCTCGCATCGGCTCCATGCAAGTTTTGTTTGGGCTCAGTATCAGATTCGTAGACGATTCAAGTTTGGAGGGGGTCAGCATCATCATTGTATTTCCCCAGTTTAGAAAGGGATTGACGAGGTGGGAGATCAATTTCACAGTCACTCCCCAGGTAAGGTGGGGAGAGGGGATAACACCAGATTCTGGTTAGACATGTGGATAGGTCCTAATACGTTGACTTCACTCTTCCCAGAACTGTTTGATCTTGCCCACAACAAATTTGCATTGGTGGCTGATTATTGGGTCAAATCCTCGTGGTACATTAGTATGTCTTGTAAATCACCCTGGGGGGGGGGGTGAATAGGATGATTATGCGGAAATTAAAAATTCAAATGAAATGCGTAAAGTAAAAAAGATAGAGTAAGAGAAAGCAAACAGAGCAATGAGCAAGACACAGTGATATAACGTGGTTCGACCCCCAGGTCTACGTCCACACCACCTACTTGTAGCAATTCTCCGCCACGGGCGTTCCACTATACTTTAAATCCTTATACAGTGATTCTCGGAATTCAGGCTTAAAGACCTATTACACCCGCAGGGCTTCTACAAATAAGTCCCACAAAACTCACTGAAGTGGAAGAAAAGAAAAACTCTTAAGATCTAAGAAGACCTTGACTAAAGAAGACAATAAAATCTCTCACACTCGGACTGTTGATTGAATATTTAGTTCAGAAGAGTTATGATCGCAAGAGGTGAAGAATACACAGTGGATTCGCCTCTATTTATAGAGTGGGGAAATGTATCTTTCCGAAAATAAAAAGATATTTCTAAAATAGTCAGGTCTGCACTTAGACGGTCGACCGCAATGATGAACAATCGACCGTTCACCTTTTAACTCGAAAGTCGAGAGATGATCGGTCGACTGATTCATCTTTCTTACAGAAATGGGCGATCGACGGTTGTGATGGTCGACCGTCATTTTGTGCGGTCAACCACTATAGTGCAGATTCGACTTTTATTTGGCAATTTCACTTTATATTCTTTTCAAAACTAATTTATCAATCAACAATGTTGTCACGTCCCGCTTCCCAAAAATACGGAATACGAGCGTGTGACGAAGCCCAGCGAATAATTTTCATCATTAATAAGCTGTATGATCGACTCAGCTCATAACAAGAAATATAACAAGATATACATAACCACGCATGCATGAATAATTTATTAATCAATAGAAACAATTGAAACAAAATAATAATATCCCAAATAGTTTTCAAATTTAGATCAAAAGTTAAAAACTCGGGACTATAAGCCCGTTATAAGATTCAAGTAACAAAAGAAATAAATAATTCAAAAATAAAATATTTTAAAGCAAGTCATCTCTCCGAGCAACGCCTAGAACATCTGATCACCAATTCCAGCAAGCAATCGTCTCCAAAGTCTATATATATATATATATATATATATATATATATATATATATATATATATATATATATATATATATATATATATATATATATAAGGAAACAAATAGAGAAAACGAGACAAATGTCCTTAGTGCAAGTTAGGATCGCAAATAGTACAAGCAAAGGTATGAAAACAAGGGCAAAAAATATGGAACACAATTTGGAATCAAGAATGTAAAACATAAAATAATAGGGATGCAACAAGTTGTGAGATTCAAGAAACTAGCTAGCAAGAAAGACAACTCAAGTGACAAGATTGGGTGACAAGTACTAGTAGTAGAACAAGTGTCAAGTGAACATGTAATGGTATCAAGCATCAAGTAAAAAGTATCACTTACAAGTGTCAAGTAACAAGTAACAAGTCTCAAGTAACAAGTTTCCAGTAACGAGTCTCAAGTAACGATCATCAAGTAGGGTATCAAGTGTGTACAAGTGACAAGTTAATCTTAAGTCTAATGTTTAATTCTATCTAGGTAGCACTTCATGCATCCATATTTTACTACATGGTTGCTACATACAATCAGTTACGTTTAGGCATAGTGGTGAATTTTATAGGGCTGTATACTCAGACATCAAGTATCAAGAAAGCATTAAAATGTGCAAAACAGATCAAGTAAACATAATCAAGAACATGGAACAAGTCTAGGATAGGTAGGATACATGTTCGAGGGTCAAAACAAATCAAAATATCAAGAACAACGAGAATTCCAAATCTGGACAGCATGACGTTGCTGCACCAAAACTGCGATTTCCGTTGCTACAGGATAGTAAATGTGGATCCGTCAGAAGGTCTAGAAACTAGACTCCTGCTCGGTTTCAATGCATATAATTAAGATACATAAAAGTTGTAGCAATTGATGTCAAAACAGCAAACTATACAGCATTTGTGTTCAGCCCGAATTTGTAAAATTGTGTTTATACATATGAAATAGGGTTGAAACTTCATTAATTAATTCTGAGAAAATTAGGGAATGTTATCTAGGGTGTCAAATATCAGCATGAAAAAATTCAAGTCATTTACTTACTGGTAGCATAGTTAAAATAATTGTAAACCAAAGTGGTACAGCAATTTTTGTGAATCTGCGGCATCTCCTAAACCGTAACTCGAAATTCGAAAATTCTGGATGTTATTGGCAACTAGACCCTTGGGGCTACATTTCATATTCTGGACTCAAGTTCAGATTCTAGTTTTATCGGGGTCGAAACAGCAAGCCAATACAGGACAGAAACCAAATAAGACACTTTTTGCATGAAATGTATCAAAATTATACTAGTTGTGAACAAATATATCAACGAAGGGTTGTGACTCTTAGATCATGAAATAGATAAGGGGAGACATGAGATCATCAACGATAGACAAAAAGGAGTCACATTTATAATCTACTTGCAGTATTTTTAAGGAAAAGCTTGTACTAGAAAACAAAATGTATAAGGAGATACTTGCCTTGGCGTGTAGACGACGAATCCGATGAAAGAATAACGGGAACGGATCCCGACACGGATCTTGATGGCAATCAAGATCAGACCAACGGACGGCTCAGATTGGATCTGGATCAGATCTGATGATGGAGAGCTGAGATGTGATCTGATGGAGATGATCAGATCTGGCTCGGATCTTGATGCGATCGAGTGGCCCAGAATGAACAAGAGTAAAACTCCATGATGACACAGCAACCCATGGACTTCGGCTGGCTCGACTGGTGTTGTTGTCATTGCTGCAGAAGTGGAGACGGCGGCTATAAGGCAGTGCACGGGAGGTGCGGAGAGAGGCTGCCAGCGATGGGGTCGCGCTGGCTATCGGCGGAGGAAAGGCCATTGCAGGGAGGCGTGCTTCTACGGCTTCGGCGACTGGAGCTTCGCTGGCGGCGGCTGGACAGCGTAGGGGGAGGCGCTGCGGTTGCTGTCGTCGAAATGGGGCTGCACCGAAGGTGCAGGGTGAGGCAGGGGCGTTCTGCGGAGGCTCGGAACGGCGAAGCGACAAGGAGGCAGGTGGGTCGCGACGTAGGAGGGAATAGCACGGTGACATGGGCACAGAGATGAGGAGGATGAGGGATCGGTGCAGGTGAGAACGGAAGTCGGGAGTGGGTTGAAGGGTTGAAGACGATGGAACAGGGTTTTGAGAGATTATGAACAGGGATGAGTTGCGGCTAGGTTTCGAAAGGTGAACAGTATTGGGGGCTGAGTTGGGGGTAGAACAGTATAGGTAGGGTTAGGGTTAATTAGGTTAGGTTTTATAAAGTAGGGTTTTGGGTTTGGGGTTTTTAAAGAAAATATCCAATAAGGAGAATAGGTTTTTAAATAGCGTTTATATTACAATAAAATAATAAAATGTAATTTGTATTACAGTATAGAAATCATAGAAATATTTACAAATAAAATTATCGATCGAAAAAGATTTTAATAGGAGATCCAACAGTACAATTTGACAAAAGAAATTGAAAACGATAAAAATAATTTACGAAAATTTTAAATACAGAAAATACACGAAAAATACATATTTGGGGAAACAGGGGTTACAAATGCTTTACATATATTCTCCTCACATAAACAGAAATAAATTATCTATTTTTGCTGACTATCTTGATGGTTTGAATCACATGTTTCTTGTGTGCAATCTTCATTGATATTTTTGGTTCATGCCTCTTTTACTTGATTTCCAATTACTTTGAATCTTTTCTTTTAGTTTTCTTTTTTCTGTAGTCCTGTAAATCTCAACTGAAAATATTAGTTATAGATGATACGTTTTGTGCACACCAAACTTAATGTCAACAATCTCTCCCTTTTGGTGTAGACAAAACATACCTTAGAATTTAAAATTGTAAACATGCCTGAGAACTTAAAAATATATTAGAAGAGATTCAAGTGCTCCCCCTAAATTCATGCATGGTAAGGTTTTAATAAATGTATGTTCATGATACAACCTATATGTAAAGACCAAAACTTGTTTGAAAACATGATTACATATATTTTGAGAGTCAAGCAGTTTTTGGGGAATATAAAGTTGACAAAAATATTACATTTTTGAAAACTAAAGAAAAATCTACTTACATGATATCGTTGATCGCGAAACTCTTTGATATACAGTGAGAGCTCTACATGGTATCATAGATTTGAGATTTCGCCAATACATAAGAGAAACATGAGTTAAGATTCTAAGTATTAGTAAAAAGAAAGTCGAATTCTCCTCCTTTTTGGAATACACCAAAATATACAAAATACAATTGCCATAAAATCTGAAAAGAGGTCTGAAAACATAGTAGAGGTGGTCGACCGCACAGTCGACCGATCGAGAGTTAATAAGAAAGCATGTTCGACTGTAAAAACAACAGAGAGTGGGACGGTTAACCGCACAGTCGACCGAAAAAAACAAAGCAAGTGTTTCAACTGTAAGAAAAACAGAGAGGGGCCGGTCGACCGCCCGGTCGATCGGTAAAAAAACAATCGAAACACAAGTAATTTTGACTGTAAACAATATAGAGAGAGAAGTCGCCGACCGCTCGGTCAACCATGCATTCAAACAAGAAAATAATGATCATAATGGAAATCACTACACATAGATAAGTGTGAGATGTCTCAAGAGTTTTGAAAGACATTCAAGTTGACATGATGAGCATTGCAGGCTACGGCATTTAATTTCTTGATAGATATGTTTACAAAACATATTTTAAAGAAGAGTTACACTGAAGCAAACAAGAGGAATCTCATACAAGTGCAGCATCCTATTCAATATAAACTATTCCTCAACATCATTGCCATCGTCGTCATCATCATCATCTTCGTCTTCATCTTCTTCATCACTTTCATCATTCGCCTCTTCATCAGAAGGAGGAGGAAGAAGTTCTCAATATTCTTTGCCTTGCAAGTACTCGATGGTGTTGACATAGTAATTGTAGACATGCCTTTGATGGGCGGCGAATTGTGCATGAGTCACAAACATAAATGAGGTGGATGGAGGAGTAGCATGTAACAAGAAGAGGAGCAAGGTGCTTGTTGGGCTTGGTCATCTTGGCAAAATTGTTGAGCTTGACAGCGGCGTGCACGTTGTGTGAACAGAACATCAATACCCATTTGTTGGGAAAGGATTGGCATGAGATTTTTGCTAAAGAGAAAGTTCCCAACATCAATGCGGGAATCAATAGTAAGATTATAAATAAGGGAGCCGAAAGGTAGAAAACGGTTACGAGTGGTGGAAAAATCATTGTCTGAATGATGAATGTAGCAAGATCGAATTTATATTCGCCTAGAATAAGAAAAATTATAAATGATTGATCCACCCGAATTTAGGTCCTATCATTCTTTTTAGGCCAAATGTTGGCATTGACAATTTTATTTAAGACATGGGCAATATCTGTAAAATTTGTGAGAGTGAGACGAGGGATATGAAGAAACTCATATTTAACAATCATAGATTTGACGGTAGACTTGTCATGGCCCGGTTTGTAAGTGAGTGTATTGAGGTCAAGATGATAGGCATCGAATTCTCCTTTGGGCAACGCATATCGCGTGCGAATGTAGTCAAGAGTAATTTTAACCTGTTTCCCAAGAATAATTGATGAAAGTGTGAGATCATTGTCTTGGATACCCTCTACATTAACATAAAATCTACGAGTTAACGACTCAGAGTTGGTGTTTGGTATAATGAGATAATTTTCCCACCCAAAATCACGAATAATCCTAATCATTTGTGTAGCGCCCCGAATTTCTAATATGAGAACTTAGAAAATACGTGGCACATTCCCAGCGATCCACTTCAATGTAACAATACACATAGACCAAAAACACAATTATTTTATTCCAAACTCTTATTACAATAACCTTCTTCAAATGCAGCGGAAATACAAACACCTTGAATTAAAACATTCTTTTACAACACTTCTCTTTACAAAATTTACACAAGGCTCTATTACATCACTTATAATCTCTAAAGCTAACTCAAGCATCTAAGCCTCCAAACTCTAAGCAACAACCTGCATCATATGAGGCTAGAGTTGAACCCTAAACCCCAAACTAAAGGGGTCAGCCATAAATGGTGTGAGTGATATAAACAACAAACACAAATAAACAATAAACATGATTTCTTAAGCAACATGTACTGAACAAAGATATATAGACTAAACATGTATTGTGAAATAAGAAACGATAGGCCAGTACAAGCATGAAACCAAGTCGAGAAACAATGCCACCGATCAGATATCCATCAATCAATCACTCACAACAAGTACAGCTCAACCGTACTGTACAGTCGACTGCTTTAGTGTACCAGTCGACTGATTCTGCCAAATACTCATTTATCAGTCACTAACAGCGATTCTCACATCACAGAATATACCCAACTGTCAATAAATCTCAATACCACAGATCGGATACTCGGTATGCAATCACTAACAGTGACTCTTACACCGCAGAACATATCCATCTACAAAGAATAAAGGTAACATAGATCAAATACCCGGTATGCAATCACTAACAGTGACTCTTACACCGCAGAACATATCCATCTACAAAGACTAAAGGTAACATAGATCGGATACCCGGTATGCAATTACTAACAGTGACTCTTACACCGCATAACATATCCATCTACAAAGACTAAAGATAACATAGATCAGATACCCGGTATGCAATCACTAACAGTGACTCTTACACCGCAGAACATATCCATCTACAAATACTAAAGATAACATAGATCGGATACCCGGTGTGCAATCACTAACAGTGACTCTTACACCGCAGAACATATCCATCTACAAAGACTAAAGATAACATAGATCGGATACCCGGTATGCAATCACTAACAGTGACTCTTACACCGCAGAACATATCCATCTACAAAGACTAAAGATAACATAGATCGGATACCCAGTATGCAATCACTAACAGTGACTCTTACACCGCAGAACATATCCATCTACAAAGACTAAAGATAACATAGATCGGATACCCGGTATGCAATCACTAACAGTGACTCTTACACTGCAGAACATATCCATCTACAAAGACTAAAGATAACATAGATCAGATACCCGGTATGCAATCACTAACAGTGACTCTTACACCGCAGAACATATCCATCTACAAAGACTAAAGACTTAAAAGAACACTCAAGATTATGAAAACTCATCAGCACCAGTCGACTTATACTGTAGTAAGTCGACTGCCCCGAGAACCAATATCCAAGATTATAACAAGTGCTATAAGTCGACTTAATAATCCATCAGTCGACTTACCCAAGACAATTACCAATAATTTTCAAGAAACATTCCAAGTACCAACAGTCGACTTATAGAGGTCATGGTCGATTGTCCCGAAAAGACTGAACACATTTTACTCAGCAGGCCAGTCGACTGACAACAGTCCCAGTCAACTGTCCCGAACAATTCTCAAATGACTGAAAGTACAGCAGTAGGGTCGTACCAGTCGACTGAATCGTAGACCAGTCGACTGTCGGCCTACAGATTTCATAGATTAGGTTTGAATACAATAATCGATACTGGAGTTTTTCTGAAGGTTCTTATTCATGAAAATAATTCTTAATCATGTGAAATGACAATCTCGAATAATTCTTCCTTATGGATACGTTATTCAATCATTAGATGTCTCAAATCTCAGATCTCACTATCTATATTCCAACTTCTTTCATTAGGGTTTCTCAAAACTAAATCTTGTCACGACTCATAGCCCAGATCTGATTCGTAGTCTCAAAATCTAGATATTCAACTATCCAATTCCTTATTGTTATAACCATACTCAAGTCTTAAACATGTTTCAAGCAATAAAGAATTTGTCCATCAAGATCCACTAAACATTCATAGGTCTCATATGCATAATATAAACAACAACTATTTCATTGATCACATACAAGATACGAAGATATCGAGACAAAACAACACACAATCAATCAACAAAACACAGTTCATATCACTCACCTTTTGGGATTGCAAAGATCCAACGAAAAGCCTCCTTTTTGCTAGATCCCAATCTTCCTCTTCAATCACCAATAAAAGATATAATAAAATCTGAGTTGTGCAGCGAATGAAGGCTGCAAACTCTCTTATATAGGCCGGAAATATTGTTTTTAGGGTTTAGGAATACATTTGCAAAATAGTCCTTTCAAAACATAATTTTACATATATAGTTCTTATCCTTAGAAATTCAATATAAATTATTTAAATTAGGATTTAATAGTAAAATATACTCATAAATATCAATTGGTACATTTCAAAACGTCCAGAAAATACATTTTGCATTTCAACCCCTAAAATGTCAATTTTGCAAAAAGGTCCTTCTTTTCTCAAAAATTGCAAATAGATCCAATTAATTTCAGAAAAATCCAGAAAAATAATAAATAATTTCCAAATATTAAATAATGATTTTTCATAAAGAAAAATTAATTTTTCAAACATCTCAAAAGTCATTTGCACGTGTTTTGCACGTGTGCGAAAGATAAATCTTTTAGAAAATATTAATTAAACCTCCAAAATAGATTTAAATTCATTTTCAAATAATTAAAATAATATTTGAAAATACGGGGTTCTACAATTTGACTAAACTTCCACCCAAGATTTCTAGATTTATCTCTCCGTTAGCAACAACCGGAGTGGAAGAAAGTGTTGAAAATTAAAGATCTGCACAGTTTGCATTTCTAAACGTGATTCCTTCTCTAGTGACAGATTTAGAGGCAATAACTTTCTTACCCTTAGATCTGTGAGAGAATGAAGGACCGTGAGAAGGCATTAGAGAGAGAGAGCCCAAAAACTAAAGAGGAAATTCGCAAAGAATTTTGAAGATTTTGATGGGTTTGGGAGAAAAGAGTTTAGGGTTTTTGTGGAGACTGGAGAAAGAAGAGATGAGAGTATTTTATGTTAGAAGCGTGGTCCCCACATGTCATAGAAGGAAAGAAATGTCTTGAGATCTGATCAGCCGATAGGATCGGATGACAGGTTCAAGGATACAGTCGACCGCAACATAAAAGAATAGAGGAATTAACTGTAACAAATCTGGCAGAGGGCAGGACGGTCGACGCGCCGTTGACCGGTCCACTTTCAATCAAACAGATATATTTTTTTAAAAAGTCCATAGTATGGGACGGTCGACCGTCTGGTCAACCGAACCACTTATGAGGGAACAGTCGACTATATAGTCGACCGATCAATAGTTTTGTCATAGAAACCATGCACAAAGTACAAAAATTAACAAAAAAATAAAAAAATATCAATGTCATTTTTCTTCTAATGGTATTGGAAGTATATCAGCTAATTTGTAAATTCGTTGAAATGTAGTCTAGAACAACATATCCCCTTTAAAAATAATCTTAGATGAAGTTGTAACATATCTTTATTGATTTTTAAAAAGAATTATTTGTGCTAGTTTTATCACATGTTACTACTAAGATATTTATGAATAATATTAACAGAGTGCATGCATTTCATAGATGGTATGTCATCCATAAAGTAAAAGTAAATAAAAATTGGTTTACCGTTTAGATTTTACCCAGTGTTGTACTCATCAGAAGAACTAATGTCCTCTTTTTGCCTTGATAGAGATGCAGATTTCGTGAGTTTCGAGCATCTACCATCAAGGTACCTACGATCTTTGAAGTTGAAGGCGTTGATGCACCTACATGAAAGTTAGTAGGTGTACAAGTAGACGTTGTTCCTGCATTTGTATTCTTTCTCACCCAAAAAAAAATTAGTAATAATTTTAAATAAAAAATTATATGATATATGTCCTAATTTACAGCAATAGTGACATGTAATACGATTATGCATTGGACCATGCACATGTGCATAGTTGTGTATTGGTTTGTAACTGTTTTGGTGACTATGCATATGTGTATGACAAGATTGCTTAGAATTTTGACGTTGTAGTGGTTCATTGTAGCCAAGTCCTCGATTATCATGATATGCTATTGAATTCTTTGTAATATGATAGTTGGGCCCTTCATATTTTTCAACAATTTTTTCGAGCTCAATTATTCTATTCCAAAGCTTTTTTTTAGTTTTCTCATTGTCTTTGGTATTCCAACGAAGAGTGTCTAAAGTAGAATCAAGTATCCTAGTTTGTTCGAGTGCTTCTTTACGACCTTCCACTACCTCATCAAATTTTCTTTTGCAGATATTTAGATCATCAGTGAGTTTAGCAATATAAACAGATATCTCATGAATTTCCGTTAGATTTTCATCATGTGTTGCTGGAGATTTTTGAATCTTTTGTTTTAAGTACTCATTTTCCTCTATCAACACATCAAGGTCTTTCCTAAATGACTCAAAATTTTCAATAATCAAAGAATTTTTATTTTTTAACTTTTGATTTTTAGCAATGCAAGTGTCATGTGATTCATTTGAAATTTGTTTATATTGTCTCAACTCACAACTTAATTTTTTTGCATAATCTCTTAAACCATTACACATGTCAACTAAATCATTATAGGGCGGTGATTGTACCTCACCATTTCCAAGAGCCATGAATCCAAAGATGTTGTGTTCTTGCTCTTCATCGCTGGAATCTGAATCTATCCATGTTTCCTTCAATGCCTTATTTCTAAATATTGAGTTGGAGTGATAATGATCCTTGTTTCTGTCCTGTGAGATGGGGCAGTTTGTGCGAATATGTCCTGGCTTCTTGCATTTGTAACATATGTCATCTTTGTCATTTTCTCTTCTTCTTTGAGACCTTCCATACTTTTTGTGTTTGAGATACTTACGGAATTGTTTGGTCAATAGCGCGATATCTTCTTCTGATTCTTCATGATCTGACTCTGATTTTGATGATCGCGAAGTTTTTGCTTTCAAGGCAATGGTCTTTTCTTCAGTTTTGGGTTCAATCCCAATATTCTGTTGATGCCTCTTTGTTTCGGTCATCTCCATCTCATACGTCTTCAATTTTCCTTGGAAAGTGTAGTAGTCGAACCATTTTTCTTTATGTGTCTTCCTTAGTGCTGCAGCTTTAACGTCTCATTCAGGCGTGAGACAGCTTATGAGTTTTCTGACCTATCAGTCATCATCCAACCCTTTACCTAAGCTCTCAAGCTCATGTACGATAATGTCGAAGCGGATAAGCATCTACGTTCTCTCCTGGCAATATACGAAAAACATCAAACTTATAAAAACATAAATAAACTTTTTCCTTTACCTCAGATTCGGTTCGTTCATGCCATTTTGGCATGTTGTTCCAAATTTCATAGGTCGTTTTGCAATTGCACCCACATCGCAACAACTCTTCATTATTTAGACATGCATAGAGTGTTGTCATAGCCTTGGATTTTGCGGTTTTTAATGCTAGTTCAGCTTTTGTGAAAGCCCTCTTTCTATCACTGACAGGAATATCTGTTTTGTTTATGCAAACGTTCCATACTTTTTCTCCAAGCATCTGTAAAAAGTGAGACATACGAACTTTCCAAACAATGTAGCATTTTCCATCGAAATAACATAAACATGTTAGACTTGTCCCATTGGAGATAAATGGCTCCGACGAGTACAAGTTTTCGGGAGGGATTTCGGTCATTGGACCTTTTGCTCAAGCTTTTAAGCTCTTAATAAGAACCTCGATCTGATACCTCTGTAAATCACCCTGGGGGATGAATAGGGTGATTGTCCGGAAATTAAAAATTCAAATGAAATGTGTAAAGTAGAAAAGATAGAGTAAGAGAAAGAAAACAAAGCAACGAGTAAGACACAGCGATAAAACGTGGTTCGACCCCCAGGTCTACATCCACACCACTTACTTGTAGTAATTCTCCGCCACAAGTGTTCTACTATAATTTAAACCCTTGTAAAGTGATTCTCGGAATTCAGGCCGAGAGACCTATTACACCCGCAGGGCTTCCATAAACAAGTCCTGCAAAACTCACTGAAGTGGAAGAAAAAAAAACTCTCAAGATCTAAAAGTCATTGACTAAAGAAGGCAATAAATCTCTCACACTCGGAGTGTTAATTGAATGATTAGTTCAGAATAGTCATGATCGCAAGAGGTAAAGAATACACAGTGAATTTGCCACTATTTATAGTGTGGAAATGTAACTTTCCAAAAATGAAAAGATATTTCCGAAATAGTCAAGCTCTACACTTAGACGGTCGACCGCAATGATGAACAGTCGACCGTTCATCTTTTAACTCGAAAGTCGAGAGATGAGTGGTCGATTGATTCATCTTTCTCATAGAAATGGGCGGTCGACGGTTGTGATGGTCGACCGTCATTTTGTGCGGTCGACCGCTATAGTGCAGATTCGACTTTTCTTTGGCGATTTCACTTATATTATTTTCAATACTAATTTATCAATCAACAATGCTTTACATATATTCTCCTCACATAAACATAAATAAATTATCTATTTTTGCTGACTTTCTTGATTATTCGAAGCACATGTTTCTTGTGTGCAATCTTCATTGATATTTTTGGTTCATGCATTTTTTGCTTGATTTTCAATCACTTTGAATCTTTTATTTTGGTTTTCCTTTTTCTGTAGATCCTGTAAATCTCAGCTGAAAATATTAGTTGTAGATGATATGTTTTGTGCACACCAAACTTAAGTCAACATGTCTTTCTCCAAGTGTGGTAACTAATCAAATTAGTTGTGATCCTCTTTACAGTTTCCTAGAAGTGAGAGTGAGAATCCATGAGAACTATCAGGATGAGAGGGGTTGGCATCTTGCACCTAATGGGAAATTCTCGGTTAACTCCATGTATTTCTTGCTCTGTGATGGGGGGGGGGGGGGGGGGGGGGGGGAGGGGGGGAGTGCCGAGAATATGATTATTTGGAAATCAAGCGTCCCGCACAAGGTCCAGGCCTTTATGTGGTTGGTCCTCAAAGAGGCAATTTTAACTAGGGATAATCTTGCTAAGGAAGGATTGGTTACGATGGTTGAGTGTGCTTGATGTGGTTATAGGTCTGAATCCATCAGTCATCTCTTTCTGGAGTGCACCCACAGTAGAAGAATTTGGGATTTCCGCCTTTGTGGCTTTGGCCTTTAGTTACCCCATGCATGTCTCGCATTTATGGGGCAAATTTAGAGACTGTAAGGTTGTTCATGAGAGACGAAAGGAGTGGGACTGCTTAGTGGCAACCTCTTTATGAGTCATTTGGCTTGATAGAAATGATTTATGTTTAGAGATCACTCTTGTCATTTTGTTCAATTGATTTATAAGATTTTTTCTCTAAACTCTTCATGGATCTTCATCCCATGTGCTAGGAAGAAAGTGCGTACGAGACTCTTGTTCCCAAGAGATGATGGTGCTACTAGAAACGGCAATTACTAATCAGAGTCTTGTCCTTTCTACACATCCTTATGTTGGTGGGGAAGTGCAGGTTAAGGATTTTAGTCTCTTTTGGGGTGACGGTTGGTGGCGCTTATCTTCAGTGATTGGATTCCTTTTGTTTGTACTTAAATCCTTACGTATTTTGAGATTATGTACTTTCATCTAGTATGTGTTGTTGTAACTGTTCCTTGATGTAACTTTGTGGGTTGTTTATATGATTCCAATGGCATTTCTCGTGCCATCTTTATTTATTTTTAAAAACTACTTGTTGATGGTCCTATAAGATTTTCGGTCTTTATTGTTTACAAGAATGTAATTATTCTTCTCATCATTAACTAGATTGTAAGATACGCCGATCTCATTGCAATCATCTAGCCAGAGTAGCAAGAGGACTATGACGAATTAGATAAGATTGTAGCGGAAGATATTCTAATCATTATCTATAGCATTTTGAGAAATGTCACTTCATCGAGTCAATTTCACATATATGATTTTTTTAGAAAGTATTTGCAAATATAGGACACCTCCCAAGATATTTACAAAAATAAGATAGTTGGAAGTATTTTTTTTAAAAAGACCCTACCTTTGAAGATATTTACACAATATTAAAACTAAAAATTTGTATAACTCACTACCCTATTTAAAAACTGGATATTTCACAGAAAGAAAAAAAAAAGATTAAAAATTCTTACAAAATTTAAAATAAGATATGCTAATGGTAGATTAACATAAAGAAAGTATATAACTAATAGGGAAATATCAGAATATTTATTAATAATAAGTAGAGTCACTCAGAAACTAGCTAAGGAAATACAAAAAAAAATAGCATTCAAAGTATTAGATTGTAGGAACGAAGAAGTAAGCTGGTATTTCCAACAACTATTATCATACAAGATCTTAAACTATAGGAATTAAGTTAGGATGGATAATATTACAAAGAAAGAACCACCAAAACACTTAGAAATTTATTTGATAAATATTCAAGAATTGGAAGAAGATTACAATGGTCCAGAATTTGTAGAAACTATAAGAAAAGATTTAAAAATCATAAATAATAACAGAAAAGAACTTTGTACATATATAACAAATGACACAGAAGACGAATTAGGTATAATAGAAACAGGAATGAAGAAGTTAGAAGTCACAACAAAACTTAATATAAATATTTTAGAAATAGAAGATTTAATGGCAAATCTCAATTCAGAGAAAGTAGAGAAAGTTTTGGAAAACATAGAAATACCAAATAAAGAAGTAAAAATGGAATAAGAAGAAGACAGAATTTTAACAAAACCTACAGAAAATTCAATTAATACATTCAAAATCTTAAGGCCACCCCCTAACAAAAGGTCTTATCACCTACCATGGAAATGACAAGACACAAAAAATAATAAGTTAGGAAAGATAAAGAAAAAGAAAGCCCAAAATATGAACCGACAGAACACTACGAAAAATGAATAACAGAAAATTGAGAATGCCTAGATCTAGACTAAGTAAAAGACGTAGATAGGACAGTAGAAGAATGAGTAAATGCTTCACTAATAGTAGGATTTAGGCAAAACCTTTCAGGAAATTCATTTGAGAAATTTATAAAAGCAACTTTTATAGGAGTAGTAGCAAATGGTGGAATGGACTAAAGGAAGAAAAAAGAAATACTATCAGAAAATCAAGACCAATTGATGATAAAGGAACAGAAGAAAACTCAGCACAACGAACCTTATGACTAAAAGAAATAATTATAAATTACGAGATAGCAATAAGAACAGAATTCAATATCTACGATAAAGGAGGAAAACACACTATATACAAAAAGAACCAAGCAAGATGGAGATTAAAGCAATTTAGAAATATGTGACATGTGTTATTTTCATAACTATGCTTGTGAATTCCAACAATATTCTCAAAATAATTATTATACAAAAGAAGAAAGGAGTCCAATCTTGGACTTATTTTTTTCTAAAACTACATGATTCATGGAGTATAAACATATATAGTGCATACATTGGTGAGAAAGTAAAAAACAGAAGTACGTACTTTAGGGTATAGAACACAATTTGTAAAAGATTATAGGGATAAAGTGTGCCAAAAAGCTAGAGCAACTATAAAATACTATAGAACATATAAACAAAGAATTTATTGTGAACTTGCAAGAGCAAATCATTGGGGATGTAATAATAACTATAATTATACAGAGGGACGTAAACACAAATCAAAAATTATAAACCAAAATATTGAAAAACTTTTAAGAGATATAAAAAACCCTATAAAAGATACCTCAGAAGAATAAATAAAAATAGACAATATCCGATAAACTCAAAGAAATGTAATTGTTATATATATGGAGATGTATGACACATATCACCAAATTTCCCTAAGATAATGAAAATAGAAAATGTGAAATACGTAGAAGAAATTGAAGAGATGAATAACATAAACTATGGACTCATAGAATGTGAGGAAGACTGGTCAGAAATTAGTGAAGATGAAGAAATAATGGTACTGGAAGATGATAGTGGAACAGAAGAATGTGAAATAAATATGATGATAGAAATAGTAGAACAATTAGAAAGAGAAGAAAATAATGAAGAAGGAAGAAAAATAATTAGCTTTGACATACAAAAATACGATAAAATAAGAGCACCCAAATTAAACAAAAACCCAAAAGAGATATTTAAACTTCTAATATTTGAGAGGAAAAAAAATAATAGCCATAAATAATGAACAACCTATAGACATTGAACAAGCCCAAGGAAAAACCATAATTCCATTAATAACAGAAAAAAAAAACAATAAATGAAAAAAAAAAGTGAGAAAACCAGAAAAATATTAAGACACATACATTTAGGAGAAGTGCAAATAATAATAAAAGCTTATTTTAAGAAAGGAATAAATGCACCACTAGAAATATAGTTAATGGATGATAGAATAATATCAAGTAGACAAGATGCCTTAATAGGAATAATACAAGTAAGTAATTCTCACATGGTTTTCTCAAAATATTTAGTACAATTTAAGTAGTTAAAAAATTGATTAGATAAGAGAAATAGAAAATATTACAAAAACAAAATTTAAATTTGCAGAAAGATAACACATCCTATAGAAAATATTATAAGATAGGAAGCATAGAATATTATTTAAAAACTATCCCTTGGTTGCAAATAGTTTGGTCATTGTTGATTTTTTGCAAATGGTTTCAAAAATTGTCCTAACAAAATAATTAACTCAACTTCATCAAACTATAAACACACAAAAACTTTGATTACCCGGAACTTATGATTCATATCTATTGTGCATTGTATTGCTCAGAGTTGGAGTTGGACTTGTTGTTTGTAAACTTACCAACTTACGTGTATTGTGCGTATATATCTCTAATATTATAATGGGAGAAGGCCTTAGTGTCATTTGTCATTTTGTTATTCTACCAACATGTGCAACGCACGTGCATAACTAATATAAAAGAAATTTCCAGTTCAAATCCTCCCTACGTCAGAGTTTTTATTTTTATTTTTTGAAATTATTAAAACGTGCATTGCACGTGTAAATTACTAGTTTAATATAAAGGAAGTCTCAAGTTTGACATCAGACTACATCGATTTTTTATTTTTTTTAAAATATATATTTATTAAGACGTGCATATACATGTAAATTACAGGTATATATAAGTATATATAGAGTAAACTTTCACCAGTTTTACTAAAGGAAAGTACTAACATGTTTATCTCAAAAAATAACTAAATTTTCTTTACTGACTACCAGTTCATGAGAGCACGTGCTACACGTGTGTGTTACCTATAAAAATAATCTTATTATTGTGTACCAATCCATAGCCGATTTGCAATAGTATACATTATTGACTGAGCAAGTTGGCTTTCCCAATTGAGATTTTTGCCGTACTGACCCGCTTTTAGAAAATATTTGACGTTTTGATCCACTTTCGAAAACAATTAGACATCTGATCCTAGTTTTGAACACGTCAGCAACAAACTGTTATTGGAAACAACGGCATAACTTATTTACAAGCCACTATTCCTAATAACGGCATCTATTTAAAAAAAAAAAATCCATGCCGTTTTTTGGAGTAACGGCATAGGTTATTTTTTATTCTCAACCACTTATAGTCTCAATTGTGAAAAAAAAATTGCAAGTGTAAAATTTTTATAAAAGATGTTGTTATTTTCAATAACGGCATTCTAATAACTGATGCCTTATTAGGATGTCGTTATTTGAAACAACAGGATCAGCTATACAAAAGGTGATGCTGCATATGCCCATTTGCAACCCAGATCCAGGGCAAGAAGAAAGAGAACGCTACCATAATCAGATCCTAGCTTCCTTTACCTTTCCAGATACACAGAAAAAGAGAAGCATCACATCACTGTCTCACCTATTTCTCTTCTCCAAATTTCATAAATTTAAATGAAAAATACCGGCAATTTTAAATTTGAAGAAATTTGTAAGAGCATCCACAGTCGTTCAATGGGAAAAATGGCAAAATGCATATTTTAGCAATCCATTTCTTCGTTTTGCTGCAGTGCAGTCGTCGAATGGTATAAAATGCATAAGTTTGTTAAAAAACTATCAGACGAAGCATGATGTTTCATCTCATAATAGAAAAATAATTTATACGGCCGAAAGTTAGAAAATAATAATAAAAAATACTGGACGAAACATGATGTTTCGTCCCAAAGAAAGAAAATATAAAAAATAAAAAATGAAAGTCAGACGAAACATGATGTTTATTCCGAAAAAAAAAATTGCAAAGATGGGTTGGGACGACACATGATGTGTCGTCCGGGATTTGTTTAATTTTTTTTGTTTAATTTTTTAGTGTCATTTGGTTTAATTTTTGTTTAATTTGGTGTCATTTGTTTAATTTTTATTTAGGTTTTTGTTTAATATTTGTTTAATTTGGTGTCATTTGACCAAATAAGTGGTGTCAATTGACCAAATAAGTCATTTAGTGTCATTTGGTGTCATTTGTTTAAGTCAGACGAAGGTGATTAGGTTTTTGTTTAAATTTTTTTTTTTTTTTTTTTCAAGGTCAGACGAAGGTGCCAGGTTTTTGTTTAATTTTTTTTTTTTTCAAAGAATGGGACGAAACATATCATGTTTCGTCCCATCCTTAAAAGTTATTTTATTCTAGTTTTTTTATTTTTTTAATTCGGACGAAACATCATGTTTCGTCCGATCAATTAACAATATAATTAAATAATCCAGACGAAACATGATGTTTCGTCAGTTATAATATGCATTTTGCTATTTCGATTGCTATTTCTCTCTTTCTACTGTAGCGCTTTTGCCAAAAAATGACAAAATAGCGAACGAGTGTGTGCGCTACAGTAGCAAACAAATGGCAAAAATGGCAAATAAGCAAACGACTGTGGATGCTCTAAGAAACCCCTGGTAAAGTTATGGAAGTTAGGCTTCAAATTTAGTTTTCTAAACTAAAAGTTAATAAAATAATTCACAAGGGGTTTCTTAAAAAACAGATAGAATATTGAAGAAAATTACAACAAAAAAAAATTATACTAATATTGGTGTTACAACGGGGGAGTGATTTCTTTTGCAAAGACGGCTCAACCATTTCCTCAAGGATGGAAGGGAAGTTCAGGGATTTACGCAGTCGGATTCACGAGGAAAGGGCGTGCTTGATTTGATGCTGTGAGAATAGCAGAGGACATTGGAAGAGTTTGGAAGGAGGAAACAAAGGCAGCTAACAAACATATGATAGCCTCTGACAGGAGATGAATTAGTCTGATCTAAAACCAGTCTGTTTGTTCTGTTTTACTCTCCGTACAAAAAAATCTAATCTAATATTGACAGTAGCTAAAGCAGCCCTCTCTCAGTAGAGCCCAAGTTTTGCACAGGGATTGGGACAGAGAAGAAAAAATATTGATGATGATGAGGCTTTTCTTTCTTGCTTTCTTTCTTTTTGGTTTATGGCTTTTAATTTAACTTTAGGTGATTTTGTAAATTAATCTATCTTAAGCACTAATTTCAATGGAAAGAGCAATGTTAGCTTATGTTTGTAAGGCCATCTCCAACCCCACTCCATTTGGCGCTGGAGTGGGGTATGGCATTGGATTTCATCTCCAACCCATCGCCACTTCTGGCGTCAAAATGGCGTGGATGGAGACCTGGTAAACAGTGGCGCGCCATATATGGCGCGCTACTGTTCACCCAGCGCCATTTTTTTTTTAACCCCTAAAAGTTTTCTAATTTTAATTAAACCCTAATTAAACATTTTTTAAACAAAATTTATTACATTCTACTCCTAGAAATGAAAATTTAATTTATTTGTGTTCTATTGAAGGTTATTAATTAAATATTTAGTATATTTAATATTTTGAAAATAATACGAAATGTCAATTACAATATATAAATAGTGGGGAGTTAGAAGAGAATTAATTTAAAAAGTAGATAAAAAAGAATATGCTGAGAATATTCCTTTTTGGAGTTAGAAATGGAGTTATGGGTTGGAGATGAAGTTACTGTTTGATGTGACACTTACTCCATTTTGAAATAAAATTTGCTCCAAAATGAAGTTGAGGGTTGGAGATGGCCTAAGTGATGCTCTTGATCATTTCACCGTTACTAAGATTTTGTAGTTGGGGTGTTACTGTAGCCCTAATTTTCTCCATTTAAAATTGCTGGTATTTTTCATTTAAATTTATGAAATTTGGCGAAGAGAATTAGGTGAGACAGTGATGTGATGCTTCTCTTTTCCTGTGTATCTGAAAAGATAAAGGAAGCTAGGATCTGATTATGGTAGTGTTCTCTTTCTTCTTGCCCAGGATCTGGGTTGCAAATGGGCATACGCAGCATCACTTTTTTATAACTGATACCATCAGTTATTAGAATTCCGTTATTGAAAAATAGCGGTATCTATTATAAAATTTTTACACTTGTAATTTTTTTTCACAATTGAGACTACAAGTGGTTGAGAATAAAAATAATCTATACCGTTACTTCAGAAAACGATATGAAAGTTTTTTTTATAATAGATGCCGTTACTGGGAACAACGGCTTGTAAATAGCCTATACCGTTGTTTTCAATAACGTTTGTTGCTGATGTGTCCAAAACTTGGTCACATGGCTAATTGTTTTCGAAAGTGGGCCAGAGCGCTGAATATTTTCAAAAAGGGATCAGTATGACAAAAAATTCCCCAATTAACTACTTTATCTTCAGTGATGTTTTATAATTTAATTATTGATTTTTTTTTATTTAACAAGGTCGGCAAAAGGCGAAAGATACTTTATCTTTTCTTTTTCTTTTGTATTTGCGAACTGCTAATTGTTTGTTTGTTTTTATTTTATTTTTAAATTTTAATTTTAATTTAACAAGGTGGGTAAAAGACGATGCTACAGACAATTAAAGGAAGAGTTTTTTTCCCATAATCACACTCAAAATACTTGGTATTTTCAAAATAGCACCTGAAATTTTCATACTTCTAAAATAACATCTGTAATAGCACCCAAAGTTTTCTTATTTGTAAAATAGTATCTATAACTATTTAAGTTATTCCAAAAAAGCACTGGTCGTGAGCTCCTCTATTAAGTGAAGGAAATATTCACTGAATATAATTCTTATAGGGTTTAAACCTATTAAGAATCATTTAAATTGACAAATTTGCCCTCATCTTCTTGTACAAAAGTGTTATTCTCTTTCCCTTTCTCTTCATAAACCCTAATCTAGATTCCTCACCAAAATCTTCAATTCCTCACCGAACTCTTCAATTCATAGGTAGTCCGTCACCTAACTCATCTTCTCTCATTTGCTCCTCTTAAATACTCTAACCTAACCCACCTCTCCTTCATTGAGCCATATTTGCCACAAGTTCAAATCGGAGAGTCATCATCGCAAATGGCATTCAAGATTGTTGAGTGCGTGAGAGGGAAGAACCCAGGTAGGTTTTTCTACTCTTACTGCAGTTACAAAGCCAAAGATGATTCTGGATGCAAGTTTTTTAAGTGGGTAACAATGAAGTCTCATAAAGAGGAGAAAGTTATGGTGGAGTTGAACGGACATTGTTTGAACATAAGGAGGGGTTGAAGCTGTAACGCCCCGATTTTCACACACAGGAAAATCGTAGCACACCCAGAAACTTTTTCCTTCAATTGAGTACATAAACATAATATAATATAGGAAAATGCGAAAATCTTAATATAAATCCAAACCTCTTGGATTGATAAGATGATGGGCATAGGATGTCACAACTCTATGCTTCAATTCCAGGTACTCTTACCTACACAACACAATTTGTGGGTTCGTCAGCGTGTGAGGCTGACGGTAAGAATTACAACAGCTTTAACTAACTCCAAAAATAACAAACAACATACATAGCATAATAGAAATAAAACTGGAATTAATAAATGTAAACAGGAAATAGTCAAATATACGATTTTATATGAATGTGTGTATGAACAATTGATTAAAACATTAAACATATATTTATCATGAAAATATGCACAATTCAAAATGCTCTTTTTAATGAATGCTTGTTTGGAATGATATGCCGCCCATACAACATATTTTCCGAATACATGCTACTAGCATTCATTACAGAGTTCAATCCCACGTTATGCAATTTATACTCATGTATTCTACACTGTTCCTGATATTTATCTAGTGTAATACCCTGATCTTCCAAATATACGAAAGATTATTTATTTTTATATATAGTGTGCTTGTGTAATATTGTTGGCTATTATTTTCAACATGATGAATAAGAACCTTGTTTTTATAAAGTATTTTCCCTAAAGCCCAAATGTTAATTTACTTATTTACTTCTACAAAATAACTATTTTGGCCCAATTGATTTCTAGCCCATGAAATAAATCTTTTATTATTTTCTACAACTTGTATGTGTAACATTTTCTTTTAAAAAGACCTATTTTTGTATGTACAAATTCTTGTGGGGTGATTTATGCATGCACGTGCATTTCGCATACACGTGCACAATGCACAAAACTTGGCCAGTTGGGTGTAGTAGTGGGTTTTGATGGTGGATGGTTATTTTGGGATGTGGGTGGTTATCACAACCCCCTAATCAATCCTAGCCCTTGATCCTCCAACTCCCTAGTGCATCCTAGCCCTCCATCTCACTCTAATCTGTGTATAAATACCCCCCTCTCATCCATTGTTCTTTACACTAAGATTATTTTATAAAGATTATTATTGTAAGAGTTTGTGTGTGGAGGCCGGGCATCATTCCCTGGAGATCTTCGGCAAGGAGCAAGGAGCAAGGAGTGCTGCGTCGCATTAAGGAGCTTTTGCTGGATTCGATCACTTCGTCAAATAAGGTGGGTGTTTCTCAGGACTTCTAGTGTAGAAAACATGCCATAATTGTGATGTTTGTTACTGTGCTCATGAGAAGTAAAGTAGTATGTATTAGAAATGCGTGAGTATGATTATGTTGATAATTATGGAGGACTAATAATGTAGTAATGGCACTGAAAACAAGAAGATGAATTGGGTCGGTACAGTCGACTGTCGTGCAGATAAGTCGACTGGTTCGAGACTTCTGTTACATGATTTATTAGAAAGCTTCATGATATATATGTGAATAATTAAAATAAAGTAGTGAGAGTAAACTCATATCCTTCATGACGTACAAGACTAAGTAGACATGAGCATGTGGAAAAAGAACTAGGGATAATTAATGAAACTGTGACCGACTGGTGCAGTCGACTGATGTTATGAACAGTCGACCGATGCATCGATTAAATTTTGAATATGCCTGTAATTCCATTAATTGAGATATGTTTTCATTGTGATTGTTCTAAGTGTAATTGAGAATCATGTTTTATTTCTGCAAGAAAGTTACTAACAAGAGTAAATGCATGTTTAGCATTACTTGAAGAAAAGACAATATTAGTTATTTTGAAATCCATGTTGTAACTGAACAGTTAAAGAAATATGTAAGTATGATTAGATAGTGTAAATTGGCACTATGATGCATGTGCGAGTACTAGCAGATGGGAAGAAAATCCCTTAACTTGAAATGTGGAATGTGTACTGCTTAAAAACCCAGGACAGACGACTGATGGATGAACAGTCGACTGTCACGTGGATAACATTTTGAACCTGAAAAGTTGCGGGACAGCCGACTGGCCGTGTGCAGCAGTCGACTCTCCCGAGTGTTTACGATGAACTTGTATTGACTGTACGAGTCGACTGGTACTCTTCCAAGTCGACTGTACAGAGTAGATTTTGATATGTCAGAGATTCCAGTTTTGATTATTGCTGAAAGTTGTGAACTTTATGATTGATGCCAATGAACTTTTATGGCTGTATGAATTTATATGAAAAGAATCATAGATGTGAGTTGAGAATTAAATGAGCATGAAAGGCTAAGATCATGATAAGAAAGTCTGTGAGACTCTAAATGAATTATGAGCTGAAAGTGCTCAATTGGAAATTGTGAATTGGAAATTGAAACGAAGAGTAGCTAAGTCTCCCCCGGCAGTGAAATGAATGAAATGAAATGAAATTGAAAAGAAGACCAAGGATAGTCATGTATTGAAATGAAATGATAAGTCCGGTTTGGTGGAGAGGCTAACTCTAGAGCTTTGATTTTTATTCATGATTCTAATATTTAGTACATAGTGAAGAGGTGATGAAAGTGAGAGAAAAACATAAGTATGAGAACTAGAGTTTACGGTGCGGGTGTGTGAGCTGCAGAATGCATGCTTGATGAGTCAAGACATGGCGCGGGCACAACTCAGAATGATCGGACTTTAGTCACGCTTGTGGGGTGTTTGGTGACTGCAAGAGGATCGTGTTCAGGGAGGAGGCTGAATTGCCGCAGAATGCATGCTTGATGAGTCAAGACATGGCGCGAAATTCTACTCCAGGGGCCAGGATACGTGCTTGTACTCATAGATCATCTAGGATACTCACTGTAATTACAGAAGTAGAGTAAGTCATGGCGAGGGATTGAACCCTACAAAAATGAAGAACGGTTAAGAGGCTTGCCCTCGGACCTATGTAGTATGGGATGCATAGAATCCGAACAAGTGCGCATTAGTGTCATGTAAATTAAGTAATTGCATTAAGGATTAAGTGCACGATCACGACACGACATCATTAAAATTTTTCCCTTTACTTTAATTGTTATGTGAACAAGTTTGTGATCTGTTAAGAAATGAGAATCGTTATACTGTTTCTGGCATAGAGAGGATGGCCATGTATAATTATCGTCGGTTGAATAAACTGACGTACCCACAGTTTTGTATGCAGGATAAATTACATGTAAAGAGGAATGGATGCATAGAGATTTACCATGTTGTTGTACATTTATGTAAATGTTGTATATTTTTACTTCCGCTGTGCAAAATAAAAAGTGTAATATGATGTAAACTCTGATGTAAAGTGAAAAGTTTAAATTCCTTGTAAAATTGTACTGAAGAAAGCGAAAAGATCCTGTACAACATCTCGAATTCAGTGTTTTGGGATTCGGGGCGTTACATCTAGTGACTAGTAAGATTGCAGTTGTTCGGTCCAATTCTGTTACTGCAGTCGGTAGTGGTCATGCCAGAACCCTGTAGTACTTCTCCACTCCTGAGCATCCATAATGATGCACAGCCCCGGTGGTCCTTCACCACTCCCGGCCTTACATATTCCACCCCGCCCGAACCCCAGCGGTCTTTCTCCGCTTTCGGATCTCACTAAAAGTTATCACGAGTATAAGACGCCCCGGCAGGCGTTACCTGCTCCGCCTCATTCGCATTCGATAACATAGAACATCAACGGATACTTATGGGTCCATCACCAAAGTTCCGACAGGATTCTTAACACTAGATCCCAGAAATTAACAGTCGAGACAACGCGACACGTGTCCCCTTGACAGGTGAATACAACTTCCAATAATTATATAAATTCCAATACTTGTTAAAAAAAATGATTTCTTAGACTCATATAAAACCACAATGAGTCTACTACAACATTGTAGTTAAGAATCTCTAGTTTCAACCCAATTAAATCTGTCCAAAACCATTTATAAAACAGTAGTTTCAAAATCCAGAAATCGCAGCTTTTGCTACCTTTAAAAATCACATAAAATCTCATATTTCTTGGAAATTGAATTTCTTAGAAAATAAGTATGATATTCAACTAGAATTTATGAGATAAATTATATCTCATTTCTAAACCAGTAATGTATTCCGATTTTATTAAAATACCAAACGACATCCAAAAATTGTGAAATTTTGAGGAGATATTGTACACACATACACGATACCCATACAAAAGTTTTAGTCTCATAATCCATGTATTTAAAAAGAAACAATTTTTTGAAAGGAAATCAAATTCCAGACAGAATTATAATAACGTTTCTCAGATAATTATATCATAATTTTAACAATTAATTAATATAAATTAGCACCCATAATCAACAACATTCATACGTAATCTAAGAAAGATTTATACATTTATTATCTAGCATGCACACATTCTTCAATAAAAATAGAGTTGGTTAAAGTTGTTACCCACTTTTTATCGTTTCACGATTTGATCGATTCTACGATCAATTTGAAGACGACAGCAATACGAACAACGACAATGGCTCTACGGACAACAACCACGTCGATGATGCTGGTATCACGAACTGCAATTATTCACCGAGTTTGGGAAGCGAACGAAGTAAAAATTGTATTAATACATATATAGAGATATGTATTCATATATATAAAAAACAATATTTTATATATATATATATATATATATATAGAGAGAGAGAGAGAGAGAGAGAGAGAGAGAGAGAGAGAGAGAGAGAGAGAAGGACAGAAAGATGGACAGAAAGAGAGAGAGAGCTAGAGAGAGAAAGAGACTGTCGGAGAGAGACAGAGAGAGACAGAGAGCTAGAGAGAGAGAGAAAGACTGAGTTAGAGAGAGAGAAAAACTAAGTTGGAGAGAGGGGGGAGAGAGAGGGAGACAGAGAGATAGAATGAGAAAGAGAGAGACATACGGTGGGGGGCTTCGAGTGTGAGGGAGATCGATTACAGCAGTGGGGCGCCCAGTGAGAAGGAGCTCGGAGTGCTGGAAATTGAAGACAGGGTGGAGGTGGAGCTTCGACTGGTGGTTGACGGGGTGACGGGAGGCAATAGCAATGGAGTTGGAGGTGTTCGGTGATGGTGGAGGAGCTTCGGGAGACTGATGAGGAGCTCGGAGGGAGCTAACGGCAGCAAGGAGGAGAGGAGGAGCTTCGGAGGTGGTGGAGGTGGTTGGAGGCAGCGACGGTGGAGTTGGTGGAGTTGGCGATGAGGAGTTGTCGAGGTGGAGAGCTTGGCAATGGCAACGACGATGGCAATTGGCGATAGCGAGAGGAGCTTCGAGGCAGTGGTGCAGGTTGGCGATGGCGACGGTGGAGTGGTAGCGACGAGTGGATGACGATGGCGACACGCAAGGAAGTTCGGAGGTGGCGGTAATGGCGATTGAGAGATGGAGCTCTGTGAGTGGCGAGGTGCTTCGGCGGAGGTTCGAGTCGTCGAGGTTGGAGTTGTAAGGGGAAAATGATGGAGATGGCGGCGGAGTTCGCAGTGACGACGATGGAGAGGAGCTGCAGGCAACGAGAAGGAGGTGGTGGCAGTGACGAGGTGGCGAGAAGATGGTCAATGGTGGAGGGGATTGGAGGTTGACGATGATGGCGAGGTGGAGACGAGCATGGCCAGGGGCGGATCCAGGATTGAAAAGTGAGGGGGGCTGGATTTTTTTTTTTATATAGGTTGGATTAGAGGGGATCGGGTTTGGATGAACGGATGGTCATAGTTCGAATTTTTTTTTATCCAAAATGACTCACGTTTCGAAAGATTTTTATCCAATAATTTTGGTTTTGTGTGCTCAAAAGATTTAGTAGATCTTATATGATCTTTATAATACCTATAGATCCCTCTATGTACTGTGTCAGTGGGTTTGGATCATCATTTTGATTTTTCAAATTATAGTTCAACCATAACTAGTAACTTCGCTTAGTTAAAATTTATAAATGAAACACCAGGTTGCTCTTGTCACTCAATTTTTGCTCATGAATTATACTAATACCCTCCCTTAACGGTACAACAAAATGTTCAACTTTCCATGCTACCAAATATCATACATACAGGAAAATTCATTATATGCTTCAATTTCTTTTGAAACTTCCAATTCCTAAAACTGATCAAGACCCAAATTGATCAAGACTTATTATCTAAGATGGTTGTCTATACGAACAATAAACACAACTTCTTTTTCATTCTTAGGTTAATTCTACATACTACAAGTTAGTTTTTTATATATTTTTGGCTTAATATTACAAGTTGATTTGCTTCCCAACAATTACAAATCGAAACCTGAATCACATCTACTAGTAATCTATGTTAACTAAATAATTAAACAAATCTTCATAATCATACATATAATTCATAAATAGAGTTGGGCTTAGATTGGATAGAGTTGGACTTGGGCCCAAATATAAATAGAGATGGGCTTTAAAATTTATTGGGAGGGGCTGAAAGCATTAGCCCATCCTAATATTCCAAAAAAAAAACTATATGAGGATGCCAAAATGTTTTTTTTTTGGGGGGGGGGGGGGGGGGGGGGGGGGGGGGGCTGTAGCATACCTCAGCCCCCACCTGCATCTGCCCATGAGCACGGCGACAGCAAAGTGCTTCGGCGGAGCTCGATGGCGGTGGAAATGGTGATAGTCACGATGTGGCGAGGAGGTGAGGGCAGAAGTTGCGAGGGTGAGCACGAGCTGGTCGATGAGAGCTCAGAGGGAGCTCGGTGACGGTGGCAGTCGAAGGCAGTGGCTAGGCGATGGTTGGCGGAGCTTCGGCAGAAGTGAGCGGCAATGGCGAGGAATTTCGAGAGAGGAGGAGATGGCAATGGTGAGAGCGAGGAGGTGGTCGGAGGTGGAGCAGTGGTTCGACGGCATGGGGTGTTGGGCTTTTCAGTTTCGTCGAAGAAGAAGAAGAAGAAGAAGAAGGAAGAATGTGAGGGGGGGGAGTTACTGTATAATATTATAAATATATATATATGAGAGTGAGACACACAGAGAGAATGCGTAAGATTGAGTGAGTGTAGGAATGTATTTATAGGGGGTGATTGAGTGCTGCATGAGTGAGAAGTGAGATGTAGTACATGAAGAAAAAGAAGAAGATGACAATGAAGAAAAAAGAAGAAGACAAGACGAGGGGGTTTACGGTTGGCTGGGTGTCAGGAAAAATGTATAGGAAGTGGGTTATAGGGTTTTAGACGGAGGTGGGCATTTAATGCCGTAAAATGTGGTTGGGATTACGGAGAGAATTTGGATTAGGGATTAGGATTAAGGGACAACTTAGATTTAAGATAACTTACAACCTATAAATCGGATTAAGAAACTGCAAGATGTTCTGGATTCCAGACTCGATGAGATACGATTTTTATGAATAAAGTTTCTCAATTTCAATTAAGAGAACTATGTCAAATTCTCAGTGCAAGGTCAAGAAATTTAGCAAAGTTGGATATTCAATAATACGAGAAATCAACGGTCTTATTCTGAATGAATCAGAAAATATTTGGATTGGATTCGAATGAGAGATCAAAAATGAATTCGAAAGATTGGAAAGATATTTATAAAATAGAAATACAAAATACGAAAAATATAATATTACGGATATTATCCGTAACGGTACAAAATACTTGTGTACAACCCGTGCTGGAACAAAATTGTCATAGTTCAATTTTGCGGGGTGTTACAGAAGCACTGAAATTAGCAGTATCAGATTGCAAAGTGGTGTTGAAGGAATTGAATTGTCTTAGGTGAATTTAAGTGCGAAGATTATTCAGTTTGAAAGTGGCTTCACTTCATCGTTTCGTACATATTTTGTTCTATTTATTGTCTATATTCTTATTGTTAATATGATGCAAATGATGTATAAGGGGTGATGAAACTTTAAGCAGTGAAGATGTCATTTTGGTGTAGGTCTTGTAAGCAATTAAAAATTTTGAATGAATGAAGCATCAACTTCGGCATGTTTTTCAGCTTCACCAAGAGTTTCTAATCAAGTTTAGCATATATGTAAACTGCAAGATAGAATGAGCAAGTGACAATATCAATGAACACGAGAGTCCACCCTGTTCATTTGCATAAAACAAGCATCATAAACATACAGAATACTGCATCATAAACACAAAACAAGCATCATAAACAGATAAAAATGAGCAACACAACATAAACATCAATAAGCATTACAAACCAGTGAAGCTGACAGACACATACTGATACATAATGAGCAATTGTTCAACACAAACTGATACACAACACCATAATGAGCAATAGTTGAACCAGCATCATATGTTTCATAATTCCAACTAGTACATAATTCAACCTTGATACATAAGTTCCATAATTCCAACTGATACATAATTCCAACTAACACAAAATTACAAATTTATGCTCAAGATCGAACCTTTCTCAACTGCAAGGAGCTCATGAAATTCCGCTGCCCTCCATAGCGTTTTCCACTATCGATTTCACCAGATCTAGTGCTCCACCATCGACTTCTCTACTCCAGCTAGGGTTTTTGGATGGAAAGAAAGAAAAAAAAACTTTAAAAAAAAAAAACTAAAAAAGATGGGAAGAAGAAGTACTGAAGTAGCATGGACAATTTGGTTATTCTAATGTTGTGTGTTTTTTTTTGAAATAACTTAAATAGTTATAGATGTTATTTTTAAAATGTGAATACTTTGTGTGCTGGTATAAAAATATCTAAACTTTTAGTTTTGATTATGGGAAAAACCCTTAAAGTAAAAAAAACAGTTTTTGTATGGACTCCACTTCGTCGAGTCCGTTAAACGGTAAGAAATAGAAATGAACAAAGGGTTTTCAGAGGGTTTTCCCCACTATTTACTGGTACGTGTATAGGGAATTTTTATTCCCAATAACGGCATTCGAATGACTGGTGTCGTTATTGGAGATAACGACATCAGTTATATATGAATGAACTCTTGCCGTTGTTTGGAAACAGAGATGATGAATAATAAGTAAATTTTTTTTAAAAAAAATTAACTTATTCGTCAGAATGGATGAATAATAAGTTACTTTTTTATAAAAAAAATTTATAACTGATACCGTTATTCCAAACAACGTCATCAGTATTGAGAATGCCGCTATTTGAAATAACGATATCTGTTATAAGGTTTTCACACATGCAATTTTTTCTCTAAATGGAGACTACAAGCTGTCGAAAAATAAAATAACCTATGTCGCTACTCCAAATAACGGCATGACACTTTTTTTAAATATAGATGCCGTTATTGAAAATAACTGTACGTAAATAACCTATGCCGTTATTTCCAATAACGGGTTATGCTGACGTGTTCAAAATTGGGTCAGATCGCTAATTATTTTCGGAAGTGGGTCAGAACACCAAATATTTTCAAAAATTGGGTCAGTACGGCAAAATTTTCTGTTTTCTTCTCCCAAGCTGAATGCTGACAGTCAAAAGTGGCGTACTTTTAGAGATGACATTTTTTCCATTTGTTGACCAAGTTCTTAGTGTAAATGCCTAGGATAACCGCTCGAGTTAATTAGAGAATTATTTACAAAAAAGGCATGTGCGTTTGGTTTGTTGTTTTGAAAACAGTTTTCTGAAAATGTTTTGTGAAAACTGTTTTGTGAAAACTGTTTTCTGAAAATGAGAGTGTACAAGCTGTCTGGAATAGTTTTCTGAAAACTGTTTTCTGAAAATGAGATTGTAAAACCTGTTTGGTTAATTAAAAAAATCTGAATGCTGTTTTCTTAAAACTAGACTGTAAAATGCTGGTTGGGCATTCCAAACCAAAAGCCCATTACATTTTAGAATCCTTCTCCTCCTTCCAAAAACTCTACTCCCCCAAAATAATAATTCAAACCCAACAAAAAATGAGATCCACTTCCACCCTCCTCCTCCTCCGCCGCGTCTCCGCCGCCTCGCACGCGCCAAAAACTTCACCGCCATCGAATGCCTCCTCAACCCCCTCATCCAATCCAATCCCACCTCCGAACCCCACCTCTCCTTCGTCATATCCGCCTTCGCCGCCGCCGGCATGCTATCCCACTCCGGCCCTCTCCACTCTCTCCCGCCTCCCCTCCCCCTCCTCCCTCTCCTTCAACTCCCTCCTCTCCTCCCTCACCTACCACCCCCACCTCCACTCCCACGTCCCCTCCCTCTTCCTCTCCCTCCCCCAACAACACCCCTCTATCGTCCCCGACCACCTCTCCTTCGCCATGGCGGAGCTTCAGATTATCACATCATACGAGGACGAAGATCAACTGTATTCGGTGCCACGAGCTCGACGGTGCAGAATCCGTTAGCGGCGGCCATGGCGGAGCTTGATCGTGAGTGGGCGACAACACGGTGGTGTCGAGTTCGGGGGCTCGACGAAGGAGGAGGGAGCTCGACTCGGCAGTGGGGGAGTACGGCAGCGAGGCGAACGATCGAGCTCGGCCAAGGAGGAGGGAGCTCGGCCAACGATCGAGCTCGGCGAACGAGCGAGACGAGCTCAATGGGTTGACAGTTGAAGAGAGAGGAAGGAGGAGCTCAATGGTTTGGGTTGTTTTCTGAAGAGAGAAGAAGGGAAAAACAACCCTTGGTTGTTTTCTGAAAAGATTCCCCAACAGAAAATGTAACCAAACGCTTTTTCACAAAAAATTTTTCTGAAAATATTTCCAAAAAATGTAACCAAACGGGCCCGCTGCTAGTCTCTAAAGTATTTGTGATTAAGGGCTAGTTTTTAAATAAACTTCTATACTTCCTCTCTATACTATTTTCTATAGGATATGTGATCTTTCTGCAATTTTAAAATTTGTTTTTGTACTCTTTTCTATTTTTCTTATATAATTGGCTTTTTAACTGCTTAAAATGTAGTAAATATGAGTTTTTTACTTAAAAACGAGGCTCTGATACCAACTGGCTTGCGTAGCGTGACATCTCCTGAAAAATAGAATTACGAGAGTATCAAAAAACTTTAAAGGGTCAAAAAATTTTAAAGATGATAGTTTTCTGTAAAATAATATTCTTCGAAATAATGTATATTGTCTATCTCAAAAAAGAAATCAAACATGTCTTCAAAATCTCCCATAGATTCTGATTCTGTCTCAGATATTTCATTATTACTATCATAAGGGGGTTCTTCGAGTTCTTCTATATGTCTATTTCCTTCTTCAATATGTTCATTTTCTTCTGGGAATTGTCTATATGTTGTTGTAGGGCTCCAAATATAACTGCTAAATACATCATTTTCATAAAATAATAAAAAACTTTCATAAAGAGTTAGATCATCAATTATTTTGACATTTATATTACTAGTCTCTCCAGGATTTATTTGATTTATTGTTATAATTATTACTCGTTGTACACTGAAGAAGAATAATTTGAATTCATAATAATCATTCATGCTTGTTACTCTATGAGGATAATAAACATAAAAAACTAGCATTCCATCACTTCCTTGATAATTAATCATTAATTCAAAAAAATCTGAGGCTATACTGAAACTATGATTATCCATTAGTCCTATTTAGCAACAATAATTATAAAATCAGAAGGACAGAGAGATTTGTAAGAATACCCTAAAAATCAAAACAAAACGGCCCATCATGCTTCTGACCTAGTTAAACCTCTTTGAGCTGCTCTGTACCAGTTACTACCAGTGAATAAAATACCTCTGGTATGCACCCCGATTTTAGTGCTCCTTTTACGTTCCTCCAATCTCAGGATTACTATGCTCTCAAAAGAGCTTCATCTGAGAGATACATCTGGAACAACTAGTAGTACTTCGATACAGGCAACCACAACCTAGCTCGTTTTCTGCTACTAGGTGTACAGTCTAACTATAGAAGATTACAAATAGGTCTTTTTGCAAGTTCCTTCAGGCAGAGCCTTAAGAAACTCTCCCTAATTAAGAAAAATTTATTTTTCCATACCTTATTTTGTATAAGATCTTGTAGTAGAACTCGTAGGAAGATCATTTTTATTCTACTCAATCTCCTTACAGACTCTTCAAACTTATATGGAATTTCTTCCTTCCTGAAATTCTGCCCTTCTCCCTTACCCAGCCTCCCCCTTTTATAGAAGAAGTGATAGCTTTACATCAGTTACAATTATTGTTCTCATTACATCATTGCTTACATCATAGATAAATAATTGAGCCAATTACGTCATTGCTTACGTTGAAGATTCTTTTCTGGCCAACATCTTCACGTGCTTCACATAAGAAATAGCTCTTCATCAGCCTCCTCTTGTTCTTTTCTGCATTGTCCGCATTCATGCTGTGGCTCCATCCTCATCAATCTACAGTAGTAGACAGTTGTCTCTTCTGTCATTGACATGGCTCCTTTATTCAGAATTCAATACCAGTTGTCAAAGACTTCTTTCTTTGACTATGGTTGTTTAATTTTTGCTATGCTGTAAATCATTAATTTTTGTGGGTCAGGGCTATCATAGATCCATATGATACCGTCTCTATTTTGTATGTTCTTCAGTTCACAATACATTGTTCTAAATCCCGTAGCTCTTCTTTCTGGGATCAGTTTTTCAAATTCTTTATTTTTATATGGTATAATATTGGTTGCTCCAAACAGGATTTATGTAGTCATCCCTATCTTTATAATATGTTCAGTTGGTAGTTCCTCATCATCTTCAAGGAATTCTGGAATAGCTGAAAATACCCGAACATATATTTTGGATGCCTTTGTAAGACCAAAATAACTTTTAGCAGGTTTATATACTTCTTTTGGTAACTGGCTAAGTCTTCACATTCTTGAGATGGGTATATGCAGTGGATAAGTCTTCTTTCGAACAATACTCTCACTTTTTTTGGATTTGCTCATGGTAGTATGATCGCTTTGTTTATATGTTGTTGAGAAATAGTCTTGATAAATTGGTTGACTTGAGTGGTCTAGCATAATTTCTCAATATATTGAAAAAATAAATCCTTCTTGGAGTATTTTGGAGGATCTGAGAGTAAACTCTCTTTGTAGGTAGTAAGCTATATGGATGTGGAGTTTCCCTCTTGTGTGGCTATTTTTGTGATCTCACTTGTATTTTGTGAGTTAATAGGTTCACTCCCTTCGCTCATTTTTTGAATATGATCTGCATTTATATGTGGCTAAATTTAAAAAAACATCACAATAGTTTGGCGCTGTTTAAAAAAACAGCACAAAACTTTGACTTTTTAAAAAAACATCACAACGTTTAACTTTCAGTTAACGGAGTTATCCAACCGTTAACTGGGTTATACGTAATGTTTAAAAAAACATCACAAAACTATTGTTTTGTTTAAAAAAACAACACATAACTATTATTCTGTTTAAAAAAACATCACAAAAGTTCCCATTTGTTTAAAAAAACATCACATAACGGTTAACGGTTGGATAACTCCGTTAACTGAAAGTTAAACGTTGTGCTGTTTTTTTAAAAAGTGAAACTTTTGTGCTGTTTTTTTAAACAGATCCAAACTTTTGTGCTGTTTTTTTAAATTTTGCCTTTATATGTTGGTAAAATATACTTTGAAGACCACATATTTGCAGCTGTAGTTGGTTAAATGCTTCTTTTAATTGCTCCACAGTCTGCTTTAGGTAGACTATATCATGTTCTATATGCTGGACTCTATTTTCCATCATGTAAAAATGAAATTGTTAGTTTCTTGATAAGAAATCTGTTAGGATGTTATCTTTTCCTTTTATATTTTCTATTGAGAAGTCGTAATATGCTAACTCCATTTTTCATTTTATCAACCTTTTATTTTCTATAGTTGGGTCTATTATTTTTTTAATCCAACTCTTTTCTTGTGTATTGCCTGTCCTTACTGTGAATTTTGTATGTATTATGAATAACTCAAACTTTTTTATAGCTTTTAAGATTGCTAGTAGTTCTTTTTTATTTATGTGGTAATTTTGTTAGGTCTGTGTGAATCATCCACTAGTATATCTGGTTAATCTTTCCTCTTCTTCACCTATTTCAATGAATTTTAATACGACTCCCTAATTATTTTCACATGCATCTGTTTCTATTATCCATGAACATTCTTTAACAGGTAATATTAGCTTATTTAATTTTGAAGTTTGTTGTTTTAATATTTTAAGTTTTTCTTCATCCTCTAGCAGTGGCGGAGCCACGATTTTCATGCAGCGGGAGCGAAATCACAAGAACCACAAATTTATAAAAGTCTTTAAGCATCTTGAATCATCGTCCTCACTTGGTTTTATTTTCAAAAATTTATCCATAACTGTTTGAATATTGTTCAAAGATAAATATGAATAGAATTCCTAAATAAGAACAAAATCTCTAAAATTCATGAAGGGCAAACAAGCTCTCTAAAATTTAATTATCTGGTTTATTTTACAAGTGAGTTCAAATACTTGCAAGTTGGAACTCAAATTGTCGTACATATAGCAAATTGTTTTCTTCTTTTTCCCCCCTTTTCTCATCTTTCCTACATGTTTTCCAAGTTGCAGTTTGCCCAAAAATATATAGCAACTAAAGCAAGCTAGAGATTCAAAAGAACTAAAAAATCTAACTAGTTCACATTCATGCTCAAAGTGGGCATTAGATGACCAAGGCATGACTGTAATGCAATGCTCATGAACTGTACTTCAAAAAGAACGTGAAGTGGATTTTGCCCAAAATAATCAACTAGTTCATGGTGATGTCAAGGGATTAAGCAAGTGTTTTGCAGACAAAACTGGGAGTCACACAAACTGACCACCACCAACACAGAGTACTTAAATCTTGTACATCATGATTATATGATCTCATTGCATTAAGTAATTCAAATACAGAAAATAACATTGTATCTATTTCCTTCTTAAAAAATGCAGTCAGCAACTGTATTCTTTAGACGAAATAAAACAGTTACAAACAAAATTAACCAAAAATGCAATTACTAATTTGGATAGGAAACTATTTTTGGTTTTGATAAATAGGTATAAATCAGGGAAATATGAGATAAATTACCTTTCTTACTTGAACTCCCTCAAATCCTCTTAGAAGCCATCGCTCACCAACCAAAATCTCTAATTTCTCAAACACAAAAAAATTGATCTTTACTTACATTGTCAAATAACTAAATAAACCATGGTCAAACAACACAACAAAATTTCTCAAAAACATTTTTTTATATATCACAGATCATTCATCAAGTCACTATCGAGTCATCGACATCTATGATCTAATGACTGACGTCAAGTTAGGAGGGGACTAGGGGAGAGATTCGGACTTTGGAGGTAGTCTTGATTCTTGAAGATTTGAACTTTGGAGGTTTCAAATTTGTTGAGAAAAGGAGTCTGGACTCAAGCTAGGCTTCGGTGGAAAGAGAGACTACCTCAACAAAATCTCAAGAAGAAAGAAGAAAGAGAGCTAGGGTTACGGTGGAGGCTGGACTGGAGCATGGAAAGAAAGAAAGAAAAGAAGAAAGGATAGGCAGCTAGCCAACTAGGGTTTCGCTATTTCGAGGTGGAGGCTGGAGCGAAAAGAAAGAAAGGAAAGAAGAAAGAAGAGGAGCGGGAGCGGTTTGGGGCAAAAGAAAGAAGATGAGTGGGCCAAATGAAAGAAGAGCGGTTTGGGCCAAGAGAAGGGGAGCGGTTTGGGCCAGTTGAGGGAGAGCGGACCTTTTATGCACTTGGGCCTACTAGGGGTCCTGCAAAATTCTGGGGGGAGCGGCTGCTCCCCCTGACGCTTTACTGCCTCCGTCCCTGTCCTCTAAGGTCCATTCCCATTTCTTGAACTTTTTAAATTTTTGTTGTAACCAATTTGTTTTTGCTGATAAATTTGGTATTATCCTCTAGTTTGATTTAATAACCTGATTATAGATTGTACTTCTCTTTTTTTTAGGACATTAGGAGATGTCTTTATTTTTTCTGCTATATGTGGTTGCAGTTCTATTCCTTCATGTGATAATTTTGTTCCTAAAAATTCTATCTCAGTTTTGAACAATTCCATTTTCTTTTTTGATAGTATAATACCTGTATTTTTGACTATTTCTATGAATTTTAGTAGATGCTCTTTATGTTGTGCTTCATTTTCGGATCCTATTAGAATATCATCTACATATACTAATATGAAATAGTTGAATTTTTTAAATATCTTATCCATATATTCTTGAAATATGCATGGACTGTTTTTATATCCGAATGGTAATAAATTCTATTCATAGAATCCTTGGGGTGTGCTAAATGCTGTTAACTGTTTTTGAGTTTTCGATTAGTTTTACATGGTAAAATCCTGATTTATAAGCGAATTTCGAAGACATTTTTCTTGTTCTTACTGTGTTAAGTAGTATTTGCATATCTGGTAGTGGATATCCAAATCTCTTAGTATTTTATTTAGTTCCTTATAATTTACTACCATTCGAGATTTACATCTTTTTTCTTATAAATGTTTTCTTACTATGAATGCTGGTAATAAATATGGACTTTATGATTTTCTTATATAATTATTTTTCATTAATTTTTTTATATGTATTTTGAACTATTCTAGATCTGTTGGAGTTTGTCTTATAGGTTTAATTTTTATTATTTTGTTCTAATCTATTAATTCTATATGTGTTGTGGTTTACTTAAGTCCCATTTTGCCAAGGGATCTTCTCCGTACAGATCTTTTAATTATTTTTGTAAAATTTCTTTTATAGTTATTTCTTGGACTTGTTGATTTCTAGTTTTGTTTGGTAAATATTGATATTCACCACGTTGGGTTGAAAAAACTCTGATGTGTGGCAGGTCGGTTCTAGAATAAGGTTGGGTTATTCTAATTACTATTGCTTGGTGTCGACAATGTGTCTTAAATACAACTTATTTATGTGATATGGTTATGGGATAATATTGCTGGAAAAAGTCATTTCCTAAGAGCATATCATTATTCATATCATCAAACTGGTATATTATTGGTATTTTTAGTACGTAATTTTCTATTTGTATATTAACATTTTGTTGATACTTATCAAGTATGATAGTTTGTCCAGTTAATCCAGTTATTTCTTTTTTATTATATCCATCTTGTTTCTATTTTTGTAGTATATTTTCGCGGCATAAGCTAGTGCTTGCTCCTGTGTCTATTAGACTATGATAGTTTCTTGATTTGTATTCTTCGTAAACAAATTTTGTTAGTGCGTATAATGTATTTTTTGTTGCTCTTAATGGATTCATTTGTCTAATATTCTATTTATTAGTATACTTTCATTCTTTACTGTTATTGTGATTTTTTCTTCTTGAATTGATTAAGGTTGTACTGATGTAAGGAAGTCAGTTCCTAATAATATTTCATTAACATGGTGTTCTGGGTCTACGTGTAAGTGTAATAACATTTCATTTCTACCATTTATCCGTAGTGGCAGTATAATTTTATGTACAATTGGATGTCTATTATTGTAATAGTCTAGGTAGTAATATGAGTTTTCGAATGGCATTAATTTAGTTGTTTTTATATTTGTTTGTTTAATATGTGAATTAGTAGTTCCTGTATCTACTAAGGTTACTTGTTTATTCCATTTTCCATTGTCATAATATTCTATTTCAATTTTAAATTGGTTATTGTTTTGGTGTTCTAATGTATTTATTATTGGTATTAATTCAAATGCTTGTTGTTTATTTCTTATTGATAGTGATCTCTTTCCGAACATTATTTGTAGTGCTTTTCCTTTTGCAATTTCTTTTGCTTTATTAAAGTCGAATTCTATATAATTTGGTATAGTCATTCAGGGTTTTCTCTAGCTGGTTTGTATCTTATGATTTCGCTGAATAGCGGCTCTGTAATATCCCGGTTGGATATTATATTTGTATTATTATTATTTTTAAATTAAAAAAAATTAAGGAAATTTCTTAGTTTTACTAAATAAAAACTTACCTGTGAATATATACTAGTAAGTATATATGTGTTGTATCGGTTTTGTGCACTTGTACAAAATCCCGTAAAATGCGTTTTCGAGAAAATGTCTGGAAAATCCCAGGCAGATATTAAAAATTATTATTTTATTTTTATTTTATTTTTATTTTCAGAATTGAAATATTTTTTGTGGATATCACCCGGTTTTGTTAATAAACATAATCTATACGTATATATATACCAGTCTGTATACATCTGTATTGTATCAAATTGGTACTGTATCTTCCGAGCCGGTAATAAAATTTATTGTATTATTATTTTCAGAATTAATTTATTTTTATACGGATTATGCGGGTTACCAAACGAGAATTATCAGTATATATATTAATATATACGTGTGTGTACTGTACCGATTTTGTATGTTTATACAAATCGTGTAGTATGTGTTTTGGACAAAAATATCTTATTTTTGTCATGATTAATCAAAATTGGATGGCTAGGAATTATTTGGAGGGTTAAACCTATGGTTTAGGATTAATGGAGGTACATAAGAGTATTAATAGGTGTATTCTACTAGAACCCTCCTCCACCTCACCCCCTCCACCTCATCAACTAAGGCTGGCCACCCCTTGCTCCAAGGGTGTTTTTACAAAACCCCTTGGTGCATTTTACACTCTCCCCATCTCTTTCCTCCTATAAATAGTCCCCCTTCACCCTTTGTCTCATTTACAAGAAAAAAAAATATAGAGGAAAATAAAGAGAAGAAAAACCCTAATTTGAGAGTTCTTCATTGAAGGTTGTAGTAGAAGCTAGGAGGAAGGAGAAGGAAAACTTGACTAGTTCTTCCTATTTAGTAAAAATGTGGGGGTTCTCTACTTCTCTTTTATATGTTTTCTCTTTTATTATTGTTGTATGTGTAGAAAGAACTCATCTTTAGGGTCAGCTATTTGTTGTATGTGAAAAAAAACCCATTTTTAGGGTTAGTTATTTGTTGTATGTAAGAAAGAACCCATCTTTAAGGTTAATTATTGTTGCTTGTAAAAAGAACCCATCTTATGATGTTTTTTTGTTGTAGGTTAAAAAGAACTCATCTTTATGATGTGTGGTTGTTGTATGTGTGTGTTTCTAAATAACTTGGACTAAATCTTAAGCATAAACATGGTTGTAGGGATCAAAATGATCCCATGAAAATATGGATGGTAGAAATCAAACAAATGACATAAAGATTGAGTCTTTAAGACTTTGTTGTGGTTATTTTTGCTAAACTAACAACTTGGACTAATTGGTTTGGGCATATGAGTAGTGTGAGTCAAGATTGATCACATGAAAAGTTTGAAGGGAAGAACTCACTAAAAACCCATAAAGATACAATCTTTAGCCTTGTTATGATCATTGTTGTTATTATTGTTATTTTGTTCAACACAAAACTAAAACCTTGGACTAAACTATAAGCATATAAAGATTAGTGTAGTATAAATACTTACATACCCATTCTAGGGTTGTAGAACTCAACAAACTATTAAAAGATAAGTCTTTTGTTGTATGTTGCTCTCCACTTTGTTAAAAAAATCAATCTTTACTAACCCTAGTCCATAAAAAGTGGACCTTGTTGTATGTAGGAACTTGTAGATTGAATAAAAGTAGGTTTTGTAATATGTAGGATTTATAAATTCAATAAATGTAATTTTGGTATTATGTAGAACTTGTAGATTAAATAAAAGTAGGTTTTGTAATATGTAGAAACTTGTAGATTCAATAAAATTAGATTTTTTGTAATATTTAAGACTTGTTATTCATAAAAGAAGTAGTTTTTGTAATAGCTAGATAAAGTCCTTAGTAGTCTTTATGGGTTTACAATCATGCTTGAGTTCTAGTAAAAAATCATGCTTGAGTTGTAGTAAAGAACCATGCTTAAGTTGCTAGTAAAGAACCCATGCTTGAATTGTTAATTATTGTAGTAAAGAACCATGCTTAAGTTGTATGTTGCTAAAGAACCCATGCACATGCTTAAGTTGTATGTGCTAAAGAACGCATGCTTAAGTTGTATGTTGCTAAAGAACCCATGCTTAAGTTGTATGTGCTAAAGAAACCATGCTTAATTTGTATGCTTAAGTTGTATGTTGCTAAAGAACCCATGCTTAAGTTGTATGTTGTGAAAGAACCCATGCTTAAGTTGTATGTGCTAAAAAACCCATGCTTAAGTTGTATGTTGCGAAAGAACCCATGCTTAAGTTGTATGTTGCTAAAGAATCCATGCTTAAGTTGTATGTTGCTAAAGAACCCATGCTTAAGTTGTATGTGCTAAAGAACTCATGCTTAAGTTGTATGTTGCTAAAGAACTCATACTTAAGTTGTATGTTGCGAAAGAACCCATGCTAAAGTTGTATGTTGCTAAAGAACCCATGCTTAAGTTGTATGTGCTAAAGAACCCATGCTTAAGTTGTTGTTGCTAAAAGAACCAATGCTTAAGTTGTATGCGCTAAAAGAACCCATGCTTGAGTTGTATGTTAGAACCCATGCTTAAGTTATTCTAGTAAAGAACCCATCATGCTTGAGTTGTAGTTATTCTAGTAAAGAACCCATGCTTGAGTTGTTGTAGTCGTTCTAGTAAAGAACCCATGCTTGAGTTCTAGTTGTTCTAGTAAACAACCCTTGCTTGAGTTGTAGTTGTTCTGGTAAGAAACCAATGCTTGAGTTGTAGTTGTTCTAGTAAAGAACCCATGCTAAGTTATAGTTGTTCTAGTAAAGAACCCATGCTTGATTTGTGGTAAAGAACTCATGCTTGAATTGTTGTAGTTGTTCTAGTAAAGAACTCATGCTTGAGTTGTAGTAAAGAACTCATACTTAAGTTGTAGTAGTTGTTCTAGTAAGAAACCCATGCTTGAGTTGTAGTTGTTCTAGTAAAGAACCCATGCTTGAGTTGTATAGTTGTTCTAGATTCAAAAGAACCCATGCATGCTTAAGTTGTATGTTGTAGTGGTTTTACATGCTTAAGTTGTATGTTGTAGTGGTTTTAGTTAAATTTCTAAAAGGAACCCATGAGTTTAGCTTGCATGCTAATCCAGTTGAACTATTAAAATGAAACCACGTTCCACATTTGTTCTAGTTCGGCTTTTAAGAAGAAACCCATGAAATTAGTTCCATGATGGTTCTAGCTCAAATTGATGAAGAACTAATGCATTTAGTTTCTAGGTGATTCTAGCTCGAACTTGAGAAAGAACCCATGAACCTAGTTGCATGTTGTCCTAGTTCGAATTTGGGAAAAGAACCCATGAATTCTAGTTGTATGGGGTTCTAATTAAAATTGGACCATATCATGTGAATGTTCGTCATCTTCAATGTATGGGTAATAATGGTTGGGAAAGTCACTAGTATTGTTAGCTCGTTAAAAGCTCGTTTAGGATTTTATAGTTACCCTAGGGGTCATCGACCATCAAGACTCGCATCTTACCACCTTGAAAACTATGGATAAATCACATATCGGGCACCGACGGATCTTAACTGGTGTGGGTTGATCGCGGGCCGAGAACATTGATGAGATCCGAGTTAGGGGTAGTGATGAATGAGGAAGATCCCTTCACCGGTGTCTTGGAGCGATAGACCATAATAATCTTAAGAAATCCTATTGAAATCCCGTAAAATTGTTTAGGTTTAGTGACATCATTATAGTCGTAACTTATAAAGATCATTACTTAGCCTTTACTTATTATCATTTTCGCCGAAGGAAAAGAGTTGGTGTTAAGGGTGATACCTTATGATCCGACCTGTCCTATAGGCCTGCACTATGTGGTGTTATTAGGTTGTACCCTTCTTGTCAAAAGGATACGGTCTGTGCCTTCTCACGAGTTGGGAGCACGGGATCCGTATCTCGTCTTTTAATTTCTGAAGTTCCATGATAAGGGCGGGAGCGGTTCCTGTCAGAGCTAGGGTGATGGACCCCCGGAACTTCATCATTTTCTATATCTAAGGGCGAAAAGTCATAGACTTCGGTCTATCAGCTAGGGGGCCACAGAGGATGCTTTGAGCTAACCTGTGTTGTAGTTAACTCCAAGGGTTCGTCAGATTTTTGAGTGTGGTCCGGTATGCAACATCCCACAAAATTGAAAATGACAATTTTGCCCTCGTGTGTTACGCACGTGTATTTTGTACCGTTACTAGTAATATTTGTAACGTGTTTTCACTACGTATTTTGTATTCCAACTATTTATGAATTTCCCGTATTGATTTTATCCTATTTGAGTCAACTCAATAAAATATTTCAATCTTGGTATTTTTACGTGTTTTTCACGTGTTTTCGATGGACGTATCGATCACGTAGTTTTCCACCGTTACGTGTGATAATTTTATGTGTATTGATTATTTATTTTACGTGTTCGAACTCGTTTTATAAACGGAAGTTCATATTTCTCCTATTTTGATTAAAATAATTTTATACGTGTAATGCACGTGTTTTCTATGTACGTAGTGATTACGTCGTGGAATATATAAAATTAATAAATATATTTTCTTATGTTGTTTTCGATTATATTTTGATAATTTTCCATTGATAAAGTTGATTTTTTGCATTTTGATATTTTACGTGCGACGCACGTGTTTTCGGTGAACGTATTTGGGCGTATTCGTCTTCGAAATGAATTTTTAAGTGTGTGTATGTTTATTTTATTTGTGCATGAAAAATTATAATTTTTAAATTAAACTAATTTTATATGCATCTTATATATTATATATATGTGTTTTAATTTAAATAAAAGATATTTAATTGAAGGAAGTGTGTGCAAGTGCTTCGCACGTGCACGTGTGTATGTATGATGAGGTGGTCGGGCTGTTGTGATGGAGGGAGAAACAAGTTTTGAAATTTAGAGAGTGGAGATAGCGGATGAGTGGGTGGTGTTCACGGGGTTAGTGGACAAGTAGTTATTGTAACCATCCCCTACTCCCCTTATATAATACCCCTAACTCCTTCACATTTCCTCATCCCCTTTCCTCCTTCATGTCTGCCGAAAGCCAGATCAGCCAGCCATTTCCTTTTGCTTCTCCACTTAAAAATCGATCATACAATGTGTGTGTGTCTATATATATATATATATATATATATATATATATATATATATATATATATATGGAGTAAAAGGGGGCATATGTGCATTTATATATATATATATATATATATATTCATGTACATATAAATACATATATGAAATGAGAGAAAGTGTTGTTCTTTGCTTTGGCCGAGAATTGGAGAGTTGGGGAGTTTCTCTTGGAGCGCGGAATCCGAGGAGACAAATTGGAGTTTCTCTAGGAGTCTCTAGGAGTTATGTTTGCAAGTCTTCATTAGAGGTGGGTGATCTTTATGCTTTCTAATTGTAGGACAAGCATACTAATTTTGATAAATGAGTATAGTAGATTGATGTGATGTGATAAATATATTCCATGCTATTGTGTTGTGCCATGAATTGTAGAAACCATGTTGTGACTAAGAAAATAATTGCCATCATGATAGTTAGAAATAATAAACAAATGAATTATTGCCATGAACCTTACTAGTATGCATGTTGAATTGTAAATGTTGAAATTTTATAACTTGTATGAAGATTGTTGAGACTTCCTTTGTAGTCAAAATAAATATGTATTAAATTCTAATTGGTACAAATGGGTTCATAATATGGGTTGTAAGAGGTACAAAATTGTTATTTTCTCAGAATTGGAGAAATGCAATTCATGTACACAAATGAGAGAAAAATTGATTGAAATATAGATATATGTTTAAAATATAAGTTTGAAAAATCGTGGGTTACTGTTCCTCAATCAAACTCAGTCTGGAAAAATTAATTACAGTCTAATGAAAGAGTAGATCGATCGAATAATCGAGTTTTAAAAAATAAACTGAATACAATGCGGTGTGAACAAAAGTTTGGCAGTGTATTTTCACATCAGTAGTCATGGTTGGACTTACTGGCTAGTCGGTGTGTCACAGTATTGTTACTGTAGCACGGGTGTGGTCAGGGGTTCTGGGTTCGAAACTTGACAGCCCCTTTTTCCTTTTGTTTGTTTAATTAAACCCCAGAGCCGAAACATAGTGTGTAGTGCTCTCGGTCTATCATTGAGACAGTGAAGTCACATGGACTTCTTGGTTAGTGGAGGTGCCATAGGGCGGTACTGTAGTGTGCCTGTGGGCTCGGGTTCGAAACCCGGTAGCTCCATTTGATATTTTTTGGTGTTTTTTTAACTTTTTGAAGAGTTTTAATGAAAATAAAAATTCAAAAAAAATTCTAACATTCCTCTAAAATGATTTAGAATTTACTAAAAATAGTTTCATAATATTTCATGTATTTTGTGAGAAATTAAAAGTGAAATTGATATTGATTATGAGTTGATGACTTCGAAATTATTTATTTAAGAATATGACATTTATTTTGAGTAGAAGAAGAGTAAAATATTTCTATGTTATTTGATTTCTCTTTGATGATATTATATATATACTTGATGTGGTTTAAGAAATTATATGTAATTAAGTTGCTAATGAGATTTGAATCTATGTTATGAGTTCAAGAAAAGGAATGTTGCCTTTTTTGAAAGATTATGAATGAATGAATTGAATTTTATAAATGATGCAAAAGTAAGAAATGGATTAAGTTATAAATAAGTTTAAGATTTGAGTACAATGAGTTTTATACATGATTATTCAGGGTATGAGTACCCATGAATTCTAGAACATGAAAGGTTGTGATCTAGAGGTTTAGTGAGACCCCGGGTACTGGCATTGTTGAATTAAATGATTGAGTCATTTTTGAGATATGGCTATGTGAGCTATCTCGGTATTTGTGATTGAGTTCGGTAGGGGAAAAAGCTAACTCTAGGTGTTATATTTATTCATGTCTTGAACTTAAGAGTTAGGCACTAAGTGAAGATGTAGTAAACTTGGGCAAACGTGAGTGGAGTGCTTCTATATAGTCGGGCGGTGTACTCCGGGACTATAGACCCAATCGGGCGGTGTACTCTGGGACTGAGGTTGCTTCCGATGGAGACGAGCTTTTATTTTAAATCTGGGACAATGAGTAGTCAGGCGGATAGTTTACTGTACTCCAGTGTATATACGTATACCGAGGCTAGAGGGACACTTGACGGGATGTTCGCACGACAAGAATTCTGTATAGTCGGGCGGTGTACTCCGGGACTGGGATCCGTACTCGTAGAATGTCTAAACTTTATTTTATTACTGGGTAGTTATCATGGTGAGGGATCGAACCCTTTATTGTGGAGTACGTAGGTGCTTGTCCTCGGATCTATGTAGTATGGGATGCATAGAATCCGAACAAGTATGCATTAGTGTCATCTCAGCGTAACATTTGCATTAGGCATTAAGGCATTGCATACACTTGCATGTTTAGAGTAGTCACTTTTAACACTTTATTTTACATTCAAGTTTGTGGTTTGTTAAAATATTGAGATCGTTATACTTTCAGCATAGCGAGGATGGCCGTGTATAATATTTTTTTTCGGTTGTAAGCAACTGACGTGCCCACAGTTTTATATGCAGGATTTGGATTTTTCAAGAGGATATAAGTTGATTTGATGCTGATGATTATTTAAATGTTCAAGTTGTTACATTTGTATATTTTTTATTATTGTACTTCAATTTACCTTCCGCTGTGTTATTAAATGTAAAAGACTCTGTTGTAATATAAAATTTTCAAAATTCCTTGTAAAATTGTACGAAGTGAAGTGTAAAGATTCTGTGGAACTTCGAATTCAGCCTTATTTGGAATTCGAGGTGAGACTGTAACACCTCGCGAAATTCGAAATTACAATTTTGCCCTCGTGTGTTACGCACGTGTATTTTGTAACGTGTTTTCATTACGTATTGTGATTTCTAACTAATTGTGCATTTTTCATATTGATTTCAGTAGACAAAAATATAATAATTCAATCACTGCATTTTTATGTGTTTTTAATGCACGTAACGATTATGTGCTTGCACGGCTACATGCAATATTTCAACGGATTTAAATTATTTATTTTATGTACTCAAATTTATTTTTATAAAACGGAAATTCATTTTTTCCTATTTTAATTAAAATAATTTTTGTATGTGAAACGCACGTGTTTTCTACGTACGTAGCAATTACGTCGTGAAATATATATATATAATTAATAAATATACTTTTCTTATGTTATATTTTATTATCTTTAACATTTTTCCGCTGCTAAAATCAAATTCCGCATTTTCATGTTTTACGTGCGACGCACGTGTTTTCGATAAACGTATTTAAGTATATTTGTTTTCAAAATAAATTTCGGTGTGCGTAACACCCGTAATTTTCATAAAAAGAGTATATATATATATATATATATATATATATATATATATATATATATATTATGTTGACTGTTTCATATATGCATGAATAGCATATATGTCCAAATGTTGACTGGTAATATATTGGAATGATTGCATTTGGTAAATGTATGCAGTATGGCAGTTATGTGATAATGGAATGATTTAGATGGGGGGTCCCACAGTTGCAAGGCACTGTGTTGTGCGGTGAGAAAGTGGTTGACTTCGTCAACCACGAGGATGACGTGGCGTTTTGCTGTGTGTAACACCCGGGAGAACATGAAAAGGTGAAGAGTTTGGGAATTGAATTTTTGAAGAGTTGGAAAAATAAAGAGTTGGAGGGGTTTTAGGAGTTAGAAATGTGAAAGGTTGTAAATTAATTTGAGTAATTTATTAGGTGTGTAATTTTGTAAATTTAACCCTAGCATTGTCTTATAAATAGCAACCCATTTCTCATTCTTTTTCACACAAAAAAAATAAATCAAAAATGAAGAAAGAAAAATAAGGAGAGAAGAGAGTTTTATGCTTGGAGGCTCTTGCTAGGAGACGAAGAACTAGGAATCCTTGGAGCTAGAAGTGGTGTTCTCCTTCTTTCAAATTATCAAGCTTCAATAAGATGGGTGGTGTCTTACTTTCTAATTGTAGAAATGTCATGCTAGCAATTGTGAATTGGTTTTAATAGGTGATATTGATATGTAGGTAAATTTCATGCTAATATAACATGCTATGAATAATATGGATGTGATTAAGCAAATAATAGAAGATTTTGATGTAAGAGTTGATACCATGATCCATGTGTTAGAATACTTATAAAACATCATGTTTGGTAAATGTATATTTTTGAATAGGAATCTTGATATGAAAAGTAGACTATTGTATGAGATGAAAAATTAGTAGTAAATCATGAAAATGGAAAATGAGAAAAAGTAAGAGTTGATTATTTTTGCCATGCATGAACAAAAGAAAAGAATAGATTGGATGAAAAAGGTTAGAAATACTTCTCTTGATAGCAAATATAATATTTTTTAAATTATTTACTAATGAACTCATTCTTTTGGTTATAAAAGAAACAATAGGTTCCAATAATCAAATGAATAGATGCAAATATTGTTTTCTAATAAGAAGAAATATTGAAAGTTAGATCAATCATCTAAAATATGGATTAGAAAAATATGAGTTATTGTTAGAGATTTATCTCAGTTTTTATAAGTTTATTTCAGTCTAATAAGAGCGTTAGATCAATGGGGAATCGAATACATTTTTATGGAAAATTGAATAACAGAGAACCCTAACAAAAACCTAGAGAGATCCTTTGTATTGTTGGGCGCACTCGGCCTAGCGGTCTGGCGTTGCGCTAACCCTCTTGTTGGCTCGGGTTCGACTCCTGTGAAGCCCAAGTTTGTTTTGTTTATTTTCCTTTTTTTCACTTAGATCCGAGAGCAGAAATAAAGAGGTTTCAGTGTATACTTTGGACACCAAGTCCATATGGACTGATTGGCTTTCGGGTGGGCTTTTGGGCGCTGACTATAGGCTCACGAGTTCAAAACCCTTTGTGAGCTTTTATTTTTTTGTGGTTATTTTTCAATTAAGGAGTTTTGAGCAAAATAAAGATTGAGAATAAATTCTAGTATTCATGTAAAATGAAATGAAATTATTTTAAAACATAGTTTTAGAAATTTTGGAGAACATAAAGTAACTCTGAGATAGATTGAGATTTGTCTTTAAAAAAAAAAACTAAATCATTTAAGAGCATGATTTATATCATTAGAAGAAAAGTAAAATGTTGATATCTGAATTAATTGTCTTTGATGGGATTATTCATTTATGTTGAATGCTTGATTATTATATGTGCTTAAATTGCAAATGAGATTGCAAGTGATAAATTCATGCTTGTGAAAGGAATTATTTTTTTTTATTAATTATGAATGATTTATGGATGAATAAGAGAAACATGAATAAAAGTTAAGATGAGACATTAATCAATTTGTGAACAAGTTGAAAAATGAAATTATCTAGGTTTAAGACATGTTTATTAAAGGGTATGTGTACCCATGTTTCTTGTACATGAAAGATTATGATTAAGAATTAGTAAGACCTCGGTTACCGGCAATATTGGAAGAAAGATTTTTTTTGAGATATGATTTTGAGATATTGCCGTCAGGCGATCTCGTATTTTGTGAACAAGTCCGGTAGGAGGTAAAACTGATTCTAATAATGATAACACATTCATGTCTTGAACTTAAGAATTAGGCACTTAAGTAAAGTTGTAGTAAGACCTAGGAAAATGTAAGTGGGGCACTCTATATAGTCGGGCGGTGGGTTGGCTGTGGTGATTCATCGGGATTATAGACCCAGTCGGCGGATTGAGGTTGCTATGTGGGAGACGGATTTTTTATATATATTTTAAATCCGGGACTTGGCGGAGTCGGGCTGATAGTTTGTCGTCTCCAATGTATATGCTTATACCGGAGCTAGAGGGGCACTTGCGGGAGGTTCGCATGATGAGGAGTTGTATCACAGTCGGGCGGGGAATTGGCTGCGGCAATTCTCCGGGGCTGGAATCCATACTCGTGGAACGTCTCAACTTTGTCTTATTACTGGGTAGTTGTCATGGCGAGGGATCGAACCCTGTATTATGGAGTACGTAGGAGCTTGCCCTCGGACCTATGTAGTATGGGATGTATAGAATCCGAACAAGTATGCATTAGTATCATCCTAGTATAAAATAAGTGCATTAGACATTAAGGCATGGCATACACTTACATGTTTAGCGTAGTCACATTTCTACACTTTATTTCATTCAAATTTGTGTTTTGTTAAAGTATAGAGATCGTTATACTATTTCTGGCATAGAGATGATAGCCGTGTATAACATTTCGTCAGTTGTAAGTGACTGGTGTGGCCACAGCTTGATATGCAGGTAATGGACTTTGCCATGAAGATGTTATGATACAGTTGATGATTTACACTGCTGTTGTTGTACAAATTGTATTTGTTTTCAATGTTGTAATCTTTTATTTTTCCGATATGTACACAAAGATGTAATGAACTCTGATGTATTATTGAAAAGTTTTAATTTCCTTGTAAAATTGTACGAAGTGAAGTAAAGATCCTGTGGAATCTCGAATTCATTCTTATTTGAAATTCGGGACGTTACAGATGATATCAGAGCAGGTTTCACAAGTAGTTCAAATTTATAAGGAACGACACCCTAGAGTGGACATTAGAGTGTGAGTTTCAGCTTATAGAGATTTAAATGTAAGTAATTTATATTTGTGTTTCTCTATACACTGATATTTTCTCTTCCTATTGGATGGCGGGAGTCGTGAATGAAGTAGTTATTGACTTCCATTCATGATGCTCTCCTCGTATACATTGATCTGAGATTGTATGCGAGCATGTTTTTCCTGGGTATCAGAGTGTTACGGTGGAAGCGTGGTTGGCTTGGACCGTCATTCGTGATATCTTACACCTAGACACACTTCCCTCTCGAATTATTTTTGTTGATTTTTATCATGGTACTTTTCCACATTCATTATTTTTCAAATAAATATTTTCTTATACTATTAAACCTATTTATAAATTACCCATCGACTATGTTTCTCTTTATTGCATTGTTTTCCAAACTATTCCGCAATTAAAGACTTAATTGATTTTTCCTTCTATCGAATATTTTTCCTAATAGTAGTTTTGTATGAAAATTTCTTTCAATATATCCTATCTTTATGGTTATACTTATTTCCCTATGTCAGTTTTCTCGTTTCGTTCTTATAAAATTTGGATACTCATAGTTTTCTTATAAAGAGTTTGTCTTGTTTTCCTTGTTGCATATTTTCATACTACATTTATTTTCTTGTTATTTGCAGTTTTCTACCTACAATAATAATATTTTCTTTGGCGTGTACAAAATACAACCTTTACCCTAGCAAGTTCCGGGGACGGAACTATCCTAAGAGGGGGAGAGTGTAACACCCCGCTAAATTGAAAATTACAATTTTACCCTCGTGTGTTATGCACGTGTATTTTGTAACGTGTTTTCATTACGTATTATGATTTCTAACTAATTGTGCATTTTCTATATTGATTTCAGTAGACAAAAATATAATAATTCAATCACTGCATTTTTACGTGTTCTTTACGTGTTTTTGATGCACGTATCAATTATATACTTCCACCGCTACATGCAATATTTCTACGGATTTAAATTATTTATTTTATGTACTCAAATCCATTTTTATAAAAGGAAAATTTATTTTTTTCCTATTTTAATTAAAATGATCTTTTGTACGTGAAACGCACGTGATTTCTACGTACGTAGCAATTACGTCGTGAAATATATAAAATTAATAAATATACTTTTCTTATGTTATATTTTATTATCTTTAATATTTTTCCTTTGATAAAACCAAATTCTGCATTTTCATGTTTTACGTGTGACGCACGTGTTTTCAGTAAACGTATTTAAGTATTTTTTTTTTTCAAAATAAATTTTGGTGTGTGTAACACCCCGTAGTTTTAAAAAAAAAGTATATATATATATATATATATATATATATATATATATATATATATATATATATATATATATATATATATATATATATATATATATATATATATATGTTGAAAGTATGTTGACTGTTTCATATATGCATGAATAGCATATATGTTCAAATGTTGTATATATATATATATATATATATATATATATATATATATATATATATATATATATATGTTGAAAGTATGTTGACTGTTTCATATATGCATGAATAGCATATATGTTCAAATGTTGACTGGTTTGGTAATATATTGGAATGATTGCATTTGGTAAATGTATGCAGTATGGCGTTATGTGATAATGGAATGATTTTTGGGGGGGGGGGGGGGGGGGGGGGGGGGGGGCATTGTGCGGCGAGAAAGTGGTTGACTTCGTCAACCACTAGGATGACGTGGCGTTTTGCTGTGTGTAACACCTGGGAGAACATGAAGAGTTGAAGAGTTTGGGAGTTGGGTTTTTGAAGAGTTGGAAAAATGAAGAGTTGGAGGGGTTTTAGGAGTTAGAAATGTGAAAGGTTGAAAATTAATTTGAGTAATTTATTAGGGGGTAATGCTACACCCACAGCCTTTTCTTACAACCTTTCTTTTACAACCTTAGGTGGCACAATTTCATTGAAATGTATTGTAGAGTAGGTTGTAATGAGTTGTACACATCTCGAATAAGATTGCGCCACCTAAGGTTGTAAGGTTGTAAAGGTTGTAGGTGTAGCATTACCCTTTATTAGGTATCTAATTTTGCAAATTGAACCCTTGCATTGTCCTATAAATAACAACTCATTTCTCATTCTTTTTCACACCAAAAACTAAATCCAAAATGAAGAAAGATAAAGAAAGAGAGAAGAGAGTTTTATGCTTGGAGGCTCTTGCTAGGAGAGGAAGAACTAGGAGTCCTTGGAGCTAGAAGTGGTGTTCTCTTACTTTCAATTGATCAAGCTTCAATAAGGTGGGTGGTTTCTTACTTTCTAATTGTAGAAATGTCATGCTAGCAATTATGAATTGGTTTTATAAGGTGATATTGATATGTAGGTAAATTTCATGCTAATATAACATGCTATGAATAATATGGGTATGATTAAGTAAATAATAGAAGATTTTGATGTAAGAGTTGATACCATGATCCATGTGTTAGAATACTTATAAAACTTCATGTTTGGTAAATGTATATTTTTGAATAGGGATCTTGATATAAAAAGTAGACTATTGTATGTGATGAAAAATTAGTAGTAAATCATGAAAATGAGAAATGAGAAAAAGTAAGAGTTGATTATTTTTGCCATGCATGAACAAAAGACAAGAATGGATTGTATGAAAAAGGTTAGAAATACTTCTCTTGATAGCAAATATAATATTTTTTGAATTATTTACTAATGAACTCATTCTTTTGGTTATAAAAGAAACAATAGGTTCCAATAATCAAATGAATAGATGCAAATATTGTTTTCTAATAAGAAGAAATATTGAAAGTTAGATCAATCATTTAAAATATGAATTAGAAAAATATGAGTTACTGTTAAAGATTTATCTCAGTTTTTATAAGTTTATTTCAGTCTAATAGGAGAGTTGGATCAATGGGGAATCGAATACATTTTTATGGAAAATTGATTAACAGAGAACCCTAACAAAAACCTAGAGAGATCCTTTGTATTGTTGGGCGTGCTCGGCCTAGCGGTTTAGCGTTGCGTAACCCTCTTGTTGGCTCGGGTTCGATTGCTGTGAAGCCCAAAATTTTTGTGTTTATTTTCCGTTTTTTTCACTTAGATCCGAGAGCAGAAATAAAGAAGTTTCAGTGTATACTTTGGACACCAAGTCCATATGGACTGAGTGGCTTTCGGGTGGACTTTTGGGGCGCTGACTATAGGCTCAAAAACCTTTGTGAGCTTTTTTTTTTGTGGTTATTTTTCAATTAAGGAGTTTTGATCAAAATAAAGATTGAGAATAAATTCGAGTATTCATGTAAAATGAAATGAAATTATTTTAAAATACAGTTTTAGAAATTTTGGAGAAAATAAAAGTAACTCTGAGATAGATTGAGATTTGTCTTTAAAAAAAAAAACTAAATCATTTAAGAGCATGATTTATATCATTAGAAGAAAAGTAAAATGTTGATATCTGAATTAATTGTCTTTGATGGGATTATTCATTTATGTTGAATGCTTGATTATTATATGTGCTTAAATTGCAAATGAGATTGTAAGTGATAAATTCATGCTTGTGAAAAGAATTATTTTTTTATTAATTATGAATGATTTATGGATGAATAAGAGAAACATAAATAAAAGTTAAGATGAGACATTAATCAATTTGTGAACAAGTTGAAAAATAAAATTATCTAGGTTTAAGACCTGATTATTAAAAGGTAATTGTATCCATGTTTATTGTACATGAAAGATTACCTCGGTTACCGAAAATATTGGAAGAAAGATTTTTTTTGAGATATGATTTCGAGATATTGCCATCGGGCGATCTCGTATTTTGTGAACAAATCCGGTAGGAGGTAAAACTAATTCTAAGAATGATAACACATTCATATCTTGAACTTAAGAATTACGCACTTAAGTGAAGTTGTAGTAAGACCTAAAGAAACATAAGTGGGGCATGCTATGTAGTCGGGAGGTGGGTTGGCTGCGGTGATTCATCAGGACTATAGATCCAGTCGGCAGACTGAGGTTGCTCTATGGGAGACAGGTTTTTTATATATATTTTATATCCTGGACTGGGCGTAGTCGGGCCGATAGTTTGCCGTCTCCAATGTATATGCGTATACCGGAGCTAGAGGGGCACTTGTGGGAGGTTCGCACGACGAGGAGTCTGTATAACAGTCGGGCGAGGGATTGGCTGCGGCGATTCTCCGGGGCTGGGATCCGTACTCGTGGAACGTCTCAACTTTGTCTTATTACTGGGTAGTTGTCATGGCGATGGATCGAACCCTGTATTGTGGAGTACGTAGGTGCTTGCCCTCGGATATATGTAGTATGGAATGCATAGAATCCGAACAAATGTGCATTAGTGTCATCCTAGTATAAAATGTATGCATTGGGCATTAAGGCATGGCATACACTTACATGTTTAGCGTAGTCACATTTCTACATTTTATTTCATTCAGGTTTATGTTTTGTTAAAGTATAGAGATCGTTATACTATTTCCGGCATAGAAAGGATAGCCGTGTATAACATTTCCTCAGTTGTGAGTGACTGACGTGCCCACAGCTTGATATGCAGGTAATGGACTTTGCCATGAAGATGTTATGATGCAGTTGATGATTTACACTGTTGTAGTTGTACAAATTGTATTTGTTTTCAATGTTGTAATTTTTTATTTTTCCGCTGTGTAAACAAAGATGTAATGAACTCTGATGTATTATTGAAAAGTTTTAATTTCCTTATAAAATTGTACGAAGTGAAGTGAAGATCCTGTGGAATCTCGAATTCATTCTTATTTGGAATTCGGGGTGTTACAGTTACACGGTATGTCGGGCAATAGTAGCAAACGGAGACACCACTATATGACTGCGAATGGCGGGATTAGACCGTTTCAGAGCAACCTCATCAGTCACGTCGTATCTTTAGAAACAAGTCGAGTACAAGAGTAGAATTCATGGCGCGGGTTCAAATCCCTATATATGAAGAAACGGCTTGAGATGGTGCATATTGTAGTATGGGATGCATACTGTTCGGGAGACTCGCTTGCATTAGAATAAGAGCATCCTCGCATTAGTTAATCTTGCATTAGAGTCTAAGTCATAGCATACACTAACACATCAATTATATATACAGGTTTCTCTTTTCATCAATCTATTTGTTTAAAGTAGAGAATCGCTGTTAGTCATCAGCTTTAAAATGTCAGTATATGAACTGACATCCCCACTTCAATAGATACTGGATTGCAGAGCTACAGGTACAGGATTCAGGAGGACTCCAGGCAAAAGAAGCAAAGTATTGATTTATTTCCAATTGTAATATATGTTGTAATTTATTAACTGTTGAGAAGCATTCGAGTGAAGTACCAAGTGTTATGTAGTATTCATTGTACTCTGAGGTATTTCTTATTGAAAGTTTGTAACACTTGGGCATGTATGACATTATTGTAACACTGATATAATGTATTGCAGTTTTATAACATTCAGACTTGTAATACATTTGTATTGAATAAAAAGTTTAAAATTTTTCTGTTTTTCTGTGTATTGTGGCTAATTGAAGGAAAAGATTCTGGCTTATGTCACGATTTTCCAGTATATGGAAACCGGGGCGTTACAGGTTCTATTTTAAAATTATCTGTATTTCTATTTTTTATTTCATGCTTACTAGTCAACGCATAAATATTTCTTATTTGTATAAACTTTTCTTTTTTCTATTATTTCTATTCCTGATAATCTGTGATACATGACTAGACTTTTGTCCTTATTTACTTCTGTCATGCTTATAGAGAAATTAGGTTTTATTATAAATTTTATCTTTTGGTACATTAGGTTTCCTTGTACTATTCCTATTAAGGCATCTTGTGTACTTGATATTATTCTATCATCCATTAGGTATATTTCAAGGGGTGTATTTATTCCTTCCTTAAAATAGGCTTTTGTTATTATTTGTACAACTCCTAAATGTATGTGTCTTAATGTTTTTCTGGTTTTCTTACTTATTTTTTCCATCTCTTGTCTTTTTATTCTTTCGGTTATTAATGGAATTATGGTTTTTCCTTGTGCTTTTTCAATGTATATAAGTTGTTCATTATTCCTGGCTATTATGATGGTACTTTTCTTCCTTTCGAATATTGGTAGTTTAAAAATTTCTTTTGGATTTATATCTAATTTGGTCGCTCTTATTTTATCATATTTTTATATATCAAAGCACATTCTTTCTCTTACTTCTTCATTGTTTTCTTATCTTTCTAAAGGTTCTCCTATTTCTGTTATTTCTGTCATTATATTTATTTCACATTCTTCTGTTTCACCTTCACTACTTCCACTATCTTCTTCCATTACCTTTATTTCTTCATCTTCACTTATTTCTGATCATTCTTCCTCATATTCTATGGATTCATAATTTATGTTATTCATTTCTTCAATTTCTTCTACGTATTTTACATTTTCTTTTTTCATTTTTTTAGGACAATTTGGTGATATATGTCCTACCTCTCCACATATGTAACAATTACATCTCTTAGGGTTTTTGGTATATTGTCTATTTTTATTTTTATTTATTTTTCTAAAGTATTTTTTATAGGGTTTTTTATATCTTTTAAAAGTTTTTTCTATATTTTGGTTTATATTTTTGAAATTCGTGATTATTCTTCTTTGTATATTATAGTTATTATTACATCCCCAATGATTCGGTCTAGCATCTTCATAACAAATTCTTTGTTTATAAGTTCTGTAGTATTTCATTGTTGCTATAGCATCTTGGCATACATTATCCCTATATCTTTTACAAACTATGTTTTATACCCTAAAGTATCTACTTCTGGTTTTACTTTCTCACTTATGTATGCACTATATATGTTTATACCCCATGGATAAGGTAGTTTTATAAAGAATGAGTCCAAGATTGGACTACGTTCTTCTTTTGTATAATAACTATCTTGAAAATATTCTCGGAATTCACAAGCGTAGTTGTCAAAATAACACATGTCGCATACTTCTAAGTTGTTTAGTCTCTATCTTGCTTGATTCTTTTTGTATATAGTGTGTTTTTCTCCTTTATCGTAGATACTAAATTTTGTTCTTATTGTTATTTCGTAATTTGTAATTATTTCTTTCAGACCTAAGGTTCGTTGTGCTGGTGTTTCTTCAGTTCCTTTATCATCAGTTGGTCTTGATTTTTTTATAGTAGTTCTCTCTTCTTCCTTTAGTCCATTCCACAATTTTGCTATTACTTCTATAAAGGTGGCTTCTATAAATTTCTCAAATGCGTTTCCTGAAAGATTTTTTCTAAATCCTACTATTAGTGAGGTCTTTACCCATTCTTCTATTGTTCTATCTACGTCTTTTACGCAGTCGAGATCTAGTCATTCTCCATTTCCTGCTATTCCTTTTTAGTAGTGTTCTGCAGGTTCATATTTTGGGGTTTCTTTTTCTTTGTCTCTTCCTAATTTATTATTTTTTGTGTTTTGTCATTTCCATGGTAATTGATAAGGTCTATTGTTAGGTGGTGGCCTTAAGATTTCGTACATGTCAGTTTGAGTTTCTGTAGGTTTTACTATAATCTTTTCCTTATCTTGATTCATTTTTATTTCTTCATTCGTTATATCTAGTTTTTTAAGGCTTTCTCGACTTCTACTGAATTGGGATTTGCCATTAAATCTTCTTTTCTAAAATATATTTATATTAAGTTTTGTTATGTCTTCTAGGTCCTTCATACCTTCTTCAATTATGCCCAAATCTTCCTCTATGTCATCAGTTATATACCTACCTAATTCTTTTACGTTCTTATTTATGATTTTTAAATCTTTTCTTATAATTCCTACATACTCAGGACCATTGCAATCTCCTTCCAACTCTTGTATGTTTATCATACAAATTTCTGTTCTATATTTGGAATTAATCCTACTGCTTCGTTGGCCATGCTTACCTAATATTTTGTATGCTAGTAGGTGTTGGTAATACCAACTTGTTTCTTCGTTTCTGTAATCTAATACTTTGTATGCTATCTCTTTTTGTATTTTCTTGGGCAGTTTATTAGTTATTTTTCGTGTTATTAACAAATATTCTGATATTTCCCTATCAGTAATATGCTTTCTTTCTATTAATCTTCAACGTATCTAATTTTAAATTTTGAGAGATTTTTTAATCTTAGTGTAACCCATATTCCCATAAATACGTATTTTTCTGAATATTTTCTGTATTTCGATATTATAAATTCATTATTTGTTAAAATAATTTTGGATTTCATATTAAAGTGTTTTTTCTAATCGAAAATTTATTCATTTCAAATAATGATGTGTTTTGATCTTATTGATCAACTATGTATATTTGAGTCCAAATTTATATATATATTTATTGGGTCATTTTAATAAATTGTTAAACCCGAATATTATTTTGTTGTATGATTTATTATTTTAATTAATTGTTATTCTTTGATTATTTATTTAAAATTCGTATATTAAATTGTTTTTGTACTTGATCTAATTTCTAGCGAATCCTAATTTAATTGCAAATCCAAATTATATTTTAATCATTGTATTATTTATTCATTTAATTGGATTGGAATTTTCATTCATGAAGTATTTTCTCTTTTATTGGGTTACCTATCTTGTGGGTTTTATTTTATTGAATTGTGAGTATTTTTATTTGAACCCTATTGATATGGATCTATCTCTTGTTGAACCCTAAAACCCAATTTCATTTGTTCTTATCCCAAATCTGCTCTTATTGGACCCTAATTCACCAACCCTGTACCCTAATTGTACCCTATAAATACAACTCTATTGCAAACCCTAATTTTTGCACACAAATCGAAACCCTGGCCACTTATTATCTCTCCTCTCTCCTCTTTCTCTCTCCCCGTTTAGACCCAAAACCCCTCTTTTACTGTTCATCTCCTCCAACCTATTCCCCGACCAGCTCCGTCCACCCCCATCTTCGGCGACCATCCCCCTCAGTTGTCGTCCTCCGGTCGACACCCAGAGCGCCGCCCAGAACCACCCTTTCTCCTCTCCCCTTACCTTTCAACAACAGACAGAACCCAAAAACCCCCTCCCGTCGACGTCACCGCCACCAGAGCACCCCCAACCTCGCCCTAGCCCTATTTCCCCTTTCTTCATCGACGACCAGACCAGAGCAGTGCACCCTGAGTGCCGCTCGATCGCCGATATCGACTGTGCCGTGCCGCCTGTCCTGGTCGCGCGGCCTGCGACGCCACCGAGGCCCCCCCTTTACTGTTACTATAGCTGCTCTCTCTCTCTCTCTCTCTGCTGTAGCAGATGCTGTCTCTTTGAGCCTTTGTCTCTATTGTTGCTGTTGATGCTTTGTTCCCCTTTCGTACACGTGGTTCGCACGTGTTTTATGGTGTGTTCGTGAAATCATGTTGTTGCGGATTTGTGTTTGTTGCTTCGAGATTCTTATCCCGTTATTCTTCGTATTCGTTTTCATCGTCTAACAGGCAAGTAACTTGTATTAAATTTCTTTGCATATACAAGTACTAAATACCACTTATAGTCTAGTTGGGTTCTAGAGACAATTCGTGTGTGAAACCCTTTGTTGATATTGTCTCTATTGTGATAATTTGACCATAGTTGTCTCACGACTTATATAACATGAATTAACCTAGGGTTGACCACTTTTGATGTATATGTTCATGCTATCTTGAGATATTTGTGTTTGATGTGTTATTCATGTTATACTTGTCGAATACTTGTGAAATACCCTATACCATATTGCTTGGACATCTAGTACACCATATTCCATATTATCATCCTATTGTTTCCCTATTATTATTATTGTTCATCTCATGTCTCGCATTGCATATTGTATTGTTGCATTAATAAAATAATTAACAAGCCGGGGTTTAAGGGTTGACCTAAGTAGTGGACAATATGGAGACTGTACTCGGAAGGGAGCTCATGGTTACCCTACAATTACTGAATGACTGAATGACTGAATAACTGGATAACTGTATATTTTTCCATGGATATCGATACTGAATAACTGAATACTGAAAAGAATTGTTTATATCGTTTCCCGAGTACATGAACTATAGAGCCCACCACTAAGTCTAAACGAAATGAATTGTATGCATCGAACCTGTGATACGGAACACATGGGACACAGTAATACATGCATTAGTTAGGATTAAAATGAATAATAGACTTAAGGATTAACACAACATCGACATTGTATTTGTTCATCATTGTTCCTATTGATATCGAATATTACATGATACTTGTTCACTCGATAGTTATTACATGCTACTTACACTTATTTATCTTGTCATGCTAGTTGTTATATTTTGTTATCATGCATATTCCATGTTATTAGTTATCCTTTTTCCCATGTACTTGTGTCTGTACTACAAGCAGCCCGTAACTTGCATTGACGGGCATTTTGTTTTCTTTTTCTCTTCCTGCAATTTATTAAATTGCAGATTTTGGAGAACAGTTGCCTGCTGGAGTTGGAGAACAAACATTCTGAAGATTTCTGCTTTCTAATTGTTTATTGCTTTAATAATCTTAATGTATTGAGACTTATTATTATTTGGATTGGATTTATTATTGTATTGGACTTATGTCCCGAATATTGTTATTTATTTCCAGACGTTAGATTATTATTATTGTATTTGGATATTTTTATTGCTTAATTCCAAGTATTATTGTTCATGAGATTATTATTATTGCCTGCGTAATTGTTCTGTATTGTTTATATTGTTGAGTTGATCGGATAAACAGCTTATGGGTGACGTTAGTCATTCGCTGGGCCAATGTCGCGTACTTGTATTCCGTATTTTTGGGAAGCGGGGCGTGACACTTAGTTTCTTTATTTTCTGTGAAATATTCAGTTTTTAAATGGGGTAATGAGTTATACAAATTTTTAATTTTTGTGCTGTATAAATATCTTTAAAGGTAGGGTTATTTTTGTAAGATTTTGTTCAACGGACCTTTTAACACAAATAGTTTGGCTGGTGGTCCCTAAGTGGCCCCTAAAACGCAAATAATTTGTCCAATTGGCAGATATGTTTGTGATCGTCTTTTGGCGTAAAGAATTAAAATGTCTCCCCACTTGAAGGTTTAGTGAAAACGATACAAAAGATATCTTTTTGTTTCATTCAAAAGCTTGTCCTTACTAAAATTTTGTCGATAGCTACATCAGAGATAACGACCTCCATAGAGTAGAACTCCAATGGTTTTCAATGGCACGGATCTTAGAGAATTAATCATCGCTCGGTATGAAATTTAATGACCACAGCCTCATTTTTCCTTCTTTCCTTCCTTTGATTTTAGTATTACAAATAAGAAATTCGGAGCATATACTTTAAGAATGAGTCAATACTATATATTTTTTTAAAATGACCCACTTTTTGAAAGTATTTACCAAACTGACCTACTTTGGAAATATATATCAAATTGACCTACTTGCTGTTTCAAACGGCGTGTTATTCGAAAATAAGTTTAATATTTCAAACAACTAGTGTGGTTCTATAGTTTTCTCCAACACTTGAAGACAAAGTTTAAAGACAGACTCGTCAATTCTTTTTAAAATGAGTACAATTACATTTACTATCTGAAATAGCGAGTTCATTTAAACTAAATCCGCTATCTCACTTTTTTCCAGAAAAAATTCAAAAATAAAATATATACGACTACACTTCCTGTCTGAGAAGCTCTCTTATGTTTTATTAAAGCTAACAATTCAGAGAGAGAGAGAGAGAGAGAGGAGAGAGAGAGGAGCAGATAGATGGAAGGGAGAAGAAGAGGTCTTGCTTCTTTCATTCCCTCAAATGAGGAAGATGGTAAGGAGAACATTGTCTCCCACATCACTCAGGTATACCTATCTTTCTATCTTTTGTATTTTGTCATTTTAGGATGTTCACTCTTGATTTTGTTCACCCTTTACTTTCAAAGAGTAGTTTTTTTTTTTTTGTATGAATTCGAGAAAGATATGAATGAATGGTTGAATTAGACACAATTTGGGTTTCTCTGATTAGTTCATAGTGGCTCCAAAGTTGGAATCTTGTCACAATAAATTGTACTAAGGTGCATATTGAAGATATTGTCGGGTTAAGGTCCATGAATAAAATTGGCATTATAGTTTCTTATTACGAGATTCGGCTTTAGGTAGCTGGATTGGAGCTCATCATATAGGCATTAGCATCAATTCCATTTTTTGTTTAGGGAGGTTCCTTAGATACATCAGCTTGAAGCATTTGGGACATGCCTCTAGCAGGGCCGGCCCTGGCCCTGTGCAACCTGTGCAGTTGCACAGGGCCCCCTAATGATGAGGGCCCAAAGAAAAATGTGTTGGAATTTTATAAACACTTAAGAACATGCATAAAACATTAATAACAATCTAAACATGTTTCCATGAATCTAGATCTTAATCATGTTACAAAAGTGCTTTAATATAAAATCCTAAATCATGAAACTATAGATCTTTGCTAAATCAAAAGAAGAACAAAATTAAAAGCGGAAGGACTAACCTGAAGCCATTGATGGAGATTGCGCCATTGATGGAGATTGCGCAGAGGGTTTGGATCTTCCTATATAATACGCACTTCTATGAGATGTCTCTCTATTCTTCTGTTGATGGATGACAGATGGAACAAGAAGATGCGTATATATAGGGGACCATAACCCTAATTGATTATTATTGATTTCCAATTTTGCCCATCACAAAATAAGAAATCTACTTTACGGTCTCTACATGTGTTATATCACACTTAACATTATATGCTTTTAACCCATTACTTAATCTTGATTAGATCACTTTAATTTGGGTTAGACTTTAGGATAGCAATCATACATTTAGTCACATATGTGAGCCCACATAGATTATTTTCCAACAATCTCCCACTTGGGCCACATATGTTACTCCTTATAAATGTACATACTTTATGAGCTCAAAATTTTGCTATCATAATCAAAAGCATAGCCAAACAATCTCGTCCATTAATCATGCAAATATAGGATCAAAGCAATTTTCGTTACATTTATCGTAACTAAATTCATCAATGGTCACATATATCAACATAATCAAATGACATAGATCAAGTGTGAATGTGTAGCATGGAAATTTCATGTAATGTGATCTATACACATGCCTATTTCCAACTGGTCCTCTTTAAAACTTAAGTGAGGTCAGAACCAAAACATGACAAATGAGTGAGAAAACTGAATTCTTTATTTCTGATCAGAAAATAACCAAATGTATAAATGTCTCACACAAACATAATGCAAATAAAATACAAACTCCCACTGAATCATGATATCCTCAAATAATACAACACCCATATGAGCAGTATGCTCATAAAAGACCTTGGGTGGTAATCCCTTTGTGAGCGGATCCGCTATAATGGAGTTTGTCCCAATGTGCTCTATGGACATCTGTCCACTTTGCACTCTTTCTTTCACAACTAGGAACTTTATGTCAATATGTTTCGACTTTGTCGAACTCCTGTTGTTGTTGGAATACATCACTGCTGACTTATTGTCACAAAATAACTTAAGTGGTCTTTCTATATTCTCCAAAATGCGCAGTCCAGTGACAAAAAATCGCAGCCATATTCCATGATTTTATGCCTCATAGCATGCTACATACTCCGCTGCCATAGTGGATGAAGCTACAAGTGTTTGTTTGACACTTTTCCTGGATATAGCTCCTCCAGCTAACAGGTAAATATAGCCTGATGTAGACTTTTGCTATCTTGGCACCCTAGTGAAATCAGAATCAGAATACCTTATGACCTCCAAATGATCTGATTTCCTATATGTGAGCATGTAGTATTTTGTTCTCTGAAGATACCTCATGACCCTTTTGGCTGCTATCCAATGGTCCATGCCAGATTTTCTTAAATACATGCCTAACATCCCAACAATGTATGCAATATCCGGACGCATACATACTTGAGCATACATTAGACTCCCAATAGCTGATGCATAGGGAATCTTTTGTATTTCCTGAATTTCAAGGTTACTTTTAGGACACTGATTGAGACTAAATTTGTCTCCTTTAGCAATAGGGGTATTCCCTGATCTACAATCTTGCATGCCAAACCATTTGAGTACTTTATCGATGTATTCCTTTTGTGATAATCCAAGAGTACCTCGAGAACGATCTCGGTGTATCTGAATTCCTAATACAAAAGAGGCATCCCCAAGATCCTTCATCTCAAAATGCTTGGACAGAAACCTTTTAGTTTCATGCAATAAATCTATATCATAAGTGCCAAGCAATATGTCATCGACATATAGAACTATGAATATATGCTTACTCCCACTAAACTTGCGATACACACAATCATCAACTACATTCATCTCAAAACCAAATGAGATAATCACTTGATGAAACTTGTGGTACCATTGACGAAAAACTTGCTTGAGTCCATAGATGGATTTTGTCAATTTGCAAACCATATTCTTTGGATTTTCCGACACAAAATTTTCTGGTTGCACCATATAAATTGTCTCATCAATGTCGCCATTGAGAAACGCCGTCTTCACATCCATCTGATGTAGCTCAAGATCAAGATGAGCAACAATTGCCATAATTGTCCTAAATGAGTCTTTCGATGAAACTGGAGAGAAAGTCTCAGTAAAATCAATGCCTTCTTTCTGAGTATAGCGTTTAGCTACAAGACATGCCTTATACCTATCCACATTACCATTTGCATTCCTCATGGTTTTAAATATCCATTAACAACCAATTGTTTTGCACCTTCTGGTAATGGAACAAGTTCCCAAACTTTGTTGTCTTGCACAGACTTATACTCCACATTCATGGCATTCATCCACTTTTGAGAGTTACAATCTTTCATGGCATGATGAAATGTGATTGGATCATCTTCCATCATTCCATTTGTCATCCTCATGTTCTTGGAGAAATGCAATATAATCATCCGGAATAGCATTCCTCCTTTCTCTCGTGGATCTCCTTAGTGGCACTAGTTCTTGAGGTTGTTGAGTTTGTTCTTCTGGAACAATTACCTCATCTTGAATGGGGGGTTGTTCAACATTGTCTTGTTGAGGTTCCAGATTCACTTCTTGATCAATAATAGGTGTAGGAACCTGTATATTGTCAAAAGTGATAGTAGAAATTGGGTTTGTAATTGAATCCAATTCCTCCTCAAAAGCAATGTTCCTGACTTTATTTCTCCCCCCAAACTCAACTTCCTCAAAAAAAATGTTGCAGTTCACGTCTCAAAAAAATTTCCTAAGCGTGGAATCATAAAATTTATAGCCCCTACACTGTTTTGGAGTCCAATTTCTTTTCATATGGCCTGTAAGGCCTTGCCTCAGCTGGACATCCCCAAATGTGAAAGTGCTTTAGACTAGGCTTTCGACCTGTCCAAAGCTCATAAGGTGTTTTTGCAGCAGCTTTAGGTGGTACTCTATTGAGAATGTAAACTGTTGTCTTTAATGCTTCTCCCCAGAGGGAATCAGGTTAGGTGGAATGAACTATCATACTCCTTACCATATCCTTAAGTGTCCTTTTCTAATCCTTAAAATTTGTCCCACTAAGCATGGGAACAAAATTGATGTTAGCAGTTATTGAGGCAGCAGATGATAAACTAGCTGAATATAGAACAAAAAACTAAACAAAATAAGCTCACATGAAAATCCATATAAAACAACAAATTCAAATAATGGTTAATCCCATCTCAAGATACCAAGCACAACGTTAATATCAAGTCTTTGGACAGTAACATTAACTGTAAGCGGTACTCTTGTTGTAGTAATCAAATATTGACAATAAATCCTGTCAAATAACAAGTCATTCTTTGGACTGATTTATTATTCACATGGAATACCTTATAATTGTCACATATTTATTACCACAGATGTGTATGAAATTCGGCCAAATATCAACTTACCTTTGGGTCAGTTAATAAATGCATGAATTACACACACAATCATCTTGATATTTTAAATAAATTAATCTACACAAAAGAGGTCACTTTGGCGACATTTTGTTTCAATTAAACTATTCAAAATATTAGACATTCATAAGAAAAACCAAAACCAAAATTTGAATTTAATTGTTTCCCAAAATTTTATCTTTTCCTTAATATCATAATTTTACTTTATTTGTAGATGGATAATTTCAAGATAATATCTATGATAACAAAACCATAATTGAACCATATCTCTCTACTATTTTGATAATATCAAATTAATCAAAATCATAACAGATAATTGAACATTTAATGAACTTGACTTACAGCAACTATACCTGACTTACAGCAACTATACCTGACTGTTCGTTAATTGAACATTTAATAGAACACAACTGTTTTGATAATACCAATCTACTGTTTTGGTAAATGAATGGGAAGATTTAATGAACTTGATTGAAGCCATTACCCGTGGGCCCCAGGTAGCAATTAATTCAAAACCAAATCCAAAAAACCATTAAGCTGAAGCCATCTAATACCAATTAATTACAACCAGATCTTAATACCAAGGTTAGTAATTAAATTACTTGATATTATTTATACACAACAGAATCAAAACCGGCATCAAACTGTATCTTAAAATACAAAAAAAAACTTTATCAAAAACAAAACCAAAACCAGATATGGATACATACTGAATAAAACCTCTTCAAAACTGAATCTTAGGTCATTGATAAAACTGCACCATCTTCCCGTATGCAATATTAACTTAATGAGAACAAATGATCATATAATTCACAAAAAATCAATCAATATTCAAAACCAAATAATTGTACATCCCCTCTCAAGATATCAAGTGCAACATTAATATCAAGTCTTTGGACAGTAATATTAACTGCTAGTGATACTCTTGATGTAATGATCAAACATTGATAATAATGCATGTGCAATGACAAAACTCTCTTTGGATCGATTTATCATTCACAAGTGCAACCTTATAATTATCATATGTTTACCATCACAAGTGCAGATGTAATCCGGCCAAGTATAGACCTACCTTTGGGTCGATCAATACTCGCATGGACATACACTTGCACAACATTTAATAATTTTCATGAATAATCTTCACAAGAGAGGACACTTTGGTGTCATCATGCTTCAATTAATTCACTTAAAATATTAAACACGTACAATTTGAGATATGATCATATATCAAAATAAACCAAAGCCTTTGGTAACATGAAATCTAAAGCTATTATTGCACTTGCTTCCTTACGGTTTTGAATCCTCCTTTTTTTTTTTTATGTCAATATTCACCACCCTTACGGTTTAAAAGATCCAAAACCATCCAAAACCATCCAACACCAAATTCTCAAAACCATCCAAAACCATCCACCATCCAAAACCATCCAGCACCAAATTCTCAAAACCATCCAAAACCATCCACCATCCAAAACCATATAAAACCATATCCTATAGGAAACTCTGACCGAATATCAATGGTTTTCAATCTTATTTGCTTAATGGTTTTGAAATCCTGACCGAATATTAATGGTTTTCAAACTCTGACCATATAAAACCATATCCTATAGGAAACACATGTTTTATGTTGTTATTTGTGGTTTTGAAATCTTGACCGAATAGTATACTGGTAAGTAATGGATTTATTAATGGTTTTGAAATCTTGACCGAATAGTAATGTATGTTGTTTAATAACCATTGGGTAAACATAATGTGTACACATCAGATCCAATAAAACTTGAACAGACTCAACGAATCATCAAAACCACTTCTAATGCACACTTACGGTTTTGATTTTTTTTTTTTTTTTTTTTTTTAATTTCCAGATCTGATCCAATTACTTCATCAATAAAAAAAAATTATTAATCGAATTTCTTAACCAGGAAGATCAAAAAGAAACCCTAAATTTCTTAAATTTCTTAAACAAAAAATCCTAAATTTCTTTAAACAAGAAACCCTAAATTTCTTCAATTAATTCAGCAAAGATGGCTCTGATACCAATTGTTGGAATTTTATAAACACTTAAGAACATGCATAAAACATTAATAACAATCTAAACATGTTTCCATGAATCTAGATCTTAATCATGTTACAAAAGTGCTTTAATATAAAATCCTAAATCATGAAACTATAGATCTTTGCTAAATCAAAAGAAGAACAAAATTAAAAGCGGAAGCACTAACCTGAAGCCATTGATGGAGATTGCTCCATTGATGGAGATTGCGCAGAGGGTTTGGATCTTCCTATATAATACGCACTTCTATGAGATGTCTCTCTATTCTTCTGTTGATGGATGACAGATGGAACAAGAAGATGCGTATATATAGGGGACCATAACCCTAATTGATTATTATTGATTTCCAATTTTGCCCATCACAAAATAAGAAATCTACTTTACGGTCTCTACACGTGTTATATCACACTTAACATTATATGCTTTTAACCCATTACTTAATCTTGATTAGATCACTTTAATTTGGGTTAGACTTTAGGATAGCAATCATACATTTAGTCACATATGTGAGCCCACATAGATTATTTTCTAACAAAATGACCCCACTATCTGTCCAACACTGCAGCCATTTAATCTACAAGTCAAAATGATCAACTTACCCTTTACATTAATTAAGAAAAGATCCTAAAATGAAAACAATATGATTTTCGTTTGACCAAAAGATATGAGTCCGATTAATTTTTAAAATGATATGAGTACTATATGATTTTGCATCTAAACATGTGAGACGATAAATTTTTAAATGATCCATTTTGTTGTTGGATTTGTTGGTTAATGTATTATGTATTTCTTCTACTGGTATGCATCTAAACTAATAATTTTGATATTTTATTGTTTTGTTTTTTTACAGTTTTCTTATAGAATTCCTACAAGATGCTGGAATTTTAGAGAGATTGGAGATTTTTGAAGATATTAAGATTTTACAACTATGAAATGTATTTTAAAATGAATTCATATAAAATTTTGATTGATATAGAATGTACGCTACTCATATTTCTCAATTGAATTCATATAATATATATATAAATATATATACATGACGTCGAAACAAATATAAAGTAAAATTAGTATTCGAATATGTAAAAAAGGCCCAAATTTTTTTTCCTGCACAAGGCCCTAAAAATCTCATGACCGGCCCTGGCCTCTAGCAGAGTTGAGATAGTTACAATTTACATAACAATTGAAGTCATTCTACATGAGCAAGGAGAGCGTTAGCCTATGTAGGATTTCAATCCCAAAATCACTAAATCTAAAGGTACTTGGTCAACTGGTCTGGCATTATAAGTATGCTCTGAGAGCAATTATCTTGGACTGTGAACTAACATTCCAAAACATTCCATCCTACTCAAATACAGTCGTTTCTCGAGTAGCATTGCCAGAAAAAATCATAACTTCAGTTAAAGGTCTCCAGTTCTTCTTTACCATATGTGAGGCGATATGGGGATTGATTAAGATGTGGTTCAAATCTAGTATAGAAACTCATGTTAAAGTTTCGAGAAAGGTTTAAAGCTCAGGCAAGATAAATGGTAACAGGAAAGAGGAAACACATAAATATTACAGAGATGGTTAAATTAGTTTGGACCCAAAAAACTGTAATAGGTTCCTCTTTAGCAAGGCATGAGTCTCAAGCTAGTTGGCTAGATACCTATGAGCACTTTTCATGGCACGAGTTATTATGGATTCATGTATACATAGATCTTGATTTACTGATCTAGAGAAAGTAGTTTTCTTCGAGTAAACATCGAAGTAGTTAGCAAGAGAGTTTTGTTGGGTTTATGTCTTGCATACTATGGTTCAATGTGAAGAGAAGACGATGAAGCGAGAAGAGGTTTGAAGCGTCGTTAGAAGAAAAAGTGTTGTGCAGGCTGTGCATGTATCGAGTGTCATTTGACAGTCGACTGCCATGTTGGGTAGTCGACCATCTTGGCTCTCTGTTTTGGATGCATCCATTGCAGTCAAGTACACCTTAGGGCAATCGACCGGCACTGGCTGGAAGCAACGTAGGGTTTTGAATTGCGCCAATCTTCTTCTCTATGTTAGATCGGACAGTTCTTATCATGCAGCTTTCTTTTCAGGATGTATATCGGACTACTAGGATTTCTCTATATCTCTATATATGATTGTAACAGACTCCTTTTAAAGGTAAGAGTGTGTAAAGACCAAAAGAGGTACTTCATTGAGAGTTCTCAATTGACAACAACAGTATCTTCCAGTGAGGCTTGAAAGATAAATAGGTTTTTGGTGAGAACATTTGTAACTCTTGTATCTTCTCTACTTGAATAATATCTTGGTTAGTCTTCCCGGATTAGGGTTCGCCCAAATCAGAATTTTTTTTGTTTTTTGAGTGTTTTGTTTGATGTACTATTGCTTGGTGGTTTGTTCGTAGTGATTGGTTGTCGCAAACTGAGCAGTGAAATTCCTAACAATTCGTATCAGAGCTGCGGGTCGTAAATTTTCGCAATTCAGGAATTGGTCGAGTTTCCTTGGAGAAGATGACAGATCATGGTTTCACAAAGATCAAGCAGTTCGACAGTAAAATCAATTTTAATCCCTTGAAGGAGGACATGCACGATGCATGTGTTTAACAAGACTTAGATCTAGCCCTAGAAAGAGATAAAGGGAGACCAATGGCATAAAGCAGGAGAATAGGGAAGAGATTTGTTCAGAAGCCTTGGATTTAACCCGGATGTTATTGGTGAACGACGCCAGGTATAGAAGTGCGGCGAGTCTGTGAGCAAGATTCAGAACTGACTACTCGGAATTTCCATTACAAGATAAAAATGTTCAATTATTTAATGAAGAAAAGTACCGATCTTGTAGATCATATAGTGAAATCCAATTCGGATTTATCTGAATTGAGGGCGATAAACGCAGATGATTAATCTTTCAACTTGATAGATTCACTACTAGATCCATATAAGCATCTGATAACCATCATGCTAGACAGAGAGTCTGCTAAGGAGAAGTTTTTGGTGGTAGAGGCGATTGAGGACTTGGAGGATGAACTTAGGAAGGAGACTCAGAAATCGGCATATACTTTTATGAGTTCATGATATTCAAGTGGAAGGAAAAGTGCATGTAAGGATATGATCATTTGCTACAATTGCAGAGGAATTGGGAATTATAAGAGTGACTGTCGTAAGTGGTTGAATCAGAAGAGCGCCGACATTGCTAGTGTTGCTAGCGCCATTGAATCAGGTGATAACTTAGACTGGACTCTTGTCTCAAGTTCTATAGATGTGTATTTTGGATGGTTTCTTGATTCGGATAGTTCTTCTCATATTTGCTTCGAGAGGAATATGTTTTCTACTTACAAGTTCATAGGGGATCATTGTATGAGAGCAATGGTTGGTGAGATTTGTGAAGTAATTGGGTGAGGGAAGAGTCGAGTTGGATACGTCATATGGAAAAGGGTCTACTCTAGAGAATGCCATGCATATTTCTTTGTTGAAACGTAATCTTATATCCTTGGGAACTTTGGAAGTACGGGGCTGCAGATACACAGTCAAGGTGGAGTTCTAAAAGTTTGAAAAGGTCTTCGTAAGGTGATGAAGAAAAAAGGAATGTCCAGCACAACCTCTACAAGCTTTGCGAGAACGAGAAATCTTAGCCAAGTGTTTCTAAGCCCGGATCGAAACGAGATTGCGATGTTCGAATATCGTCAAGAGGTGAAGAGTGTCTCGGGGTAGGTGGAGTTCGTGCACGGGGCGTCACATTCGTGTTAACGCCTACTAGAGTATTCCCTTGAGGGGGGGCATACTATTGGAAAAATAAAAGTGGATATAGATTCAATTAGCAGAAGAAGTCACTGAACCGGTTTCGTTTACAAGAGGAGAATAAAAAAGTCTAGATGTGATTACTCACACAGTGTTGGAACCATGAGTGTGCAATTTAGGGTGGAGATTGTTTGGTTTATGTCTTGCATACTATGGTTCGATGTGAAGTGAAGAATATGAAGCGAAAAGAGGTTCGAAATGTCGTTGTAAAAAGAAGTGTTATGCAGGTTGTTCATGTATCGGGTGTCATTTGATAGTCGATTGTCATAATGGGCAGTCGACCGTCTTGACTTTCTGTTTTGGATGCGTCCATTGGAAACGATTGCACCTTAGGGCAGCCGACCAACAGCGGCTGGAAGCATCATACAGGTCGGGTCTGGGTGATCTATTTTAAGCTCATTGTCCTCTCCAGGTTAGATCATACGGTTCTTATCATGTAGTTTTCTTTTCAAAATATATCGGACGGTTATTGTATCAAGACTACAACCTAGTCTCTAGATCTATATATATGATTGTAACGGCCTCCTTGGAGAGGTAAGAGCGTGTACAGATCAAAAGAGCAAAAGAGATAAAAATACTTCATTGAGAGTTCTCATTGTAAACAGCGGATTATCTTCCAGTGAGGCTTAAGGGATAAATAGGTTCTTGGTGGAAGTGTTTGTAACTCTTGTATCTTCTCTAGTTGAATAATATCTTTGTTAATTTTTTCCCGGATTAGGGTTCACCCGAACCGGGACAAAATTGTTTGCTTTGTGTTTTTGGTTTGATCCATTTTTGCTTGGTGGTTTGTTCGTAGTGATCGGTTGTTGCAAACTCAGCCACGAAATTCCTAACAAGATTGTATGTTCCGAGTCATGCCTTTTTTCAAATTCGATGTGTTGCATGTTGACCCCCATTATACGAATTGAAAATTCAAAAATTCTGTTTCATTTTGGTGTCAGCAAGTTCATGCTCTCCGAATGTTAATATTCTGAGTAAGTGTAGTTATCAATATGTTTGTTTGTATTCTTTTAGCTTGTAGGTTGGACACCACTGGTAGAACTTAAAACCCTAACAAAGAAGGAAGGACTTAATGTACGATTGGTTGCAAAAATGGAGTGCTACCAGCCACTTTCTTCTGTTAAAGACCGTAGTGCGCTCAGGTTTGTTCGGAAAAATTCTTTAAACTACAAATTTTCTTTGTCAACATAGATTACTCTGTATTTCATTAATAAGTTTTCAATGAAACTGCAAATTACAGACGTGAGATAACAAATTTTCTGTCCTCATTTTCATAGAAAGCAAAACAATGCACCTTCCCAAATATATGGAAAGTGCTCCATCTCTGAAGTTCCAGGGTCATTTCAACTTTTAAAAAAACTCAAAACATAGAAAATGCACAACAATACAGAACAATAGTCACCAATAAGTAGTGAACTTGGAGAGGGTTTAACATGTCCCGATTTCTCTAGCTAAATTGAATGAATCCTTTTTTATTCATTCGGTTCAACAATTGCTTTCAAATCAATCACCTTCCTTGTGAGATAATAAGTAATGGTGTACGTGATAATAATTAATAAGTCTCTTCCACTAGTTCATATATTATTTTTGTAGAATGGTAGAGGATGCAGAAGAGAAAGGCCTTATTCATCCTGGCATCACCACACTGGTGGAACCCACCAGCGGCAATCTTGGGATTGCGTTGGCTTGCATTGCTTCCAGAAAAGGATACAAGTTCATTGCAGTTATGCCATCAAATTATGCAGTTGAGAAAAGGATGCTACTTCTGTACTTGGGTGCTGATGTATCCATAACTGGTGAGAAAGAAACTAACTATGATTTCAAAGTTTTTAGATGATAGTTTTTTGGCATAGTTATTTAAGTTCATTATTTTTTGAGAAAATAATTGTTTTAGATTTGAAGGATTTTTTAAAAAAAGTAAATTTCAAATGTAATTAATCTTTAAAAAACTCAAATAGCTATCTATGCCTACTACTTTGTATGGAAGAACTTGTTGCTGCTTTTTTCTGTGTGAGAGCAAATAGATGATGTGAATTCTTTTATAACAATAAAAAGAACTGACCTTTTGACTTTTGCCAATATTGACTATTTCCAACTGATCTCGACTCCTGAATATGACTTGTTTGAACCGTTGGATCTAATTTGTGCGGTGACGATCGCTGTGATTGACTTGCAAAAGTCTGAAACACCGAGGTTTACCTCGGCAACAAACTCTTCAATGCTTAAGTCAGAACTCAGAAAAATATGAGAGCTTTTGGTGGCAAAATACTGATTATCTGATTTCTGTGGTGGTCATGGAGTCTTTATAGTCACTTTTGGGGGTTGTTTTAAGATAATGATTTATCTGTACTTCTTGGTGCTTTTGGATTGAATTGATTATCTCTTCTTCATAAAGAGATAAGAGTGGTTGTGGAGATTGAGTTAAAACTCTTCTCACGATAAGTGATATGGTTTTTGAACCGTCTCTTATGGATAATTATGAGTTTAAATCATATTTAAATAATCATGGACTCTTTGGGCTATTGGGCTTGAAAGAGGCCCAATTCCATTTTTGTGGACCTGTTTCTAGGGGAATTTACCGTTTTACCCCTGCGAGCTTTAAGATTCGAGGTCGATTTGAACGAACCCGATTTGGTTCTATTTTTTACCCATATCAGAACCCATAACGAATCAGTAGGGATCATAGCATATAATCCTTATACAAGCAATGTAACTATAATACAAGTTTAGGAGTATTAAATATCCCAATTCTCAAGCACCAATGTGCCCTTTATTCTCACTCTCCACTTGCACTCTTGCAACAGAATTTTGATAGCATTGTTCACGTTCTTGAATAGCACGAGCTTGTCAGTGGTCTCGCTCCTAAGTATTCTTCCATTCCTTTCTTTCTAAATGAACCAAATAGCGGCAGAGAGGGTTAGCCTAGCTAAGCATGACACCTTGTTCTTCCCTTTCAAATTATGCTTAATCATTCCCACTTCTTGCAGTAAAGAAAGCTGACCCGCATTGTGAATAATGCCCAATTTTAACCTACGAAGTGACCAAATATATTTGGAGTAGGAACACTCAAAGAATAAGTGATCAATTGTTTCATCTGCTTCTCGGCATAGGACACATGTGGCTTCCTGTAATATATTTAGAGAAGCTAATCTACTGGCGGTAAGCAACCGATCATGAATAGCATGCACTACACAACACGCCATCTTAGGAGAGTGTGATGGGAACCATACCTCTGTAGGATAATGGCTCGATTCTGGTTCAGATTATTTTGGAGTATCTGCAGCAAAAGAAAGTTACAGCATAAGTCGACTGATAGAAGGATCAGGCGACTGTCCAGAGAGTTTTCGAAGGCTAAAGATACAAGCAGCAGCAGAGGATCAGTCGACTGATCGGTCGACTGCCAGATGGAGTGCCAGTCGACTGGTAAGTCGACCAGTCGACTGTCGACGGGATTTTGAACTAGATCTGGCCCAATTCGAAAAGGCCCAATAGTTTCCCTATAAATACACTTGTTAGGGTTTTGTAATCTGTGACGAAAATTAGAGATCCCTATTTCGGTTTTGCAGCCGTCATTATTTGTAAGGGTTTGTTTTCGCCCATTGGTGATAATTTGAAGAAGAAGAAACCCCAACCGCCCCGTGGATGTAGGCATGTATTTTGCCGAACCACATTAAATCTGTGCGTCCTTTTGTGTTGGTTTGTTTTGTGTTTTCTCGCTGGAAGAATCTGATTTCACTAGGTGCTTTGGAGGCCAGTGGTTTGAAATTTGCTAGTGAAGGTGACGTTCTGAAAGTGACTAGCGGATCACTCGTGGTGATGAAAGGGCAAAGAAAGAGGAACTTGTTTTTCTTGCAGGGAAAAACATATTTGGGTCAGGCTGCCAGTGTAACTGAGAAGCCTAAACAGGTTGTTCCCGACTCTACTAGGTTGTGGCATATGCGACTCGGGCATGCAGGAGAAAAGGCCTTGCAGGGGCTTGTGAAGCAAGGGTTGCTTAAAGATGCTAAAGGGTGCAAGTTGGAATTTTGTGAACATTGTGTTTTGCGTAAGCAAACTAGGGTGAAATTTGGTACAGCTGTACATCAGACAAAGGGTATCCTCGATTATGTGCACACAGATGTTTGGGGCCCTACTCAGACACCTTCTATGAGTGGTAGACACTGGTTTGTTACTTTTGTTGATGATTACTCCAGGCGAGTTTGGGTATATACCATGAAGCACAAAGATGAAGTTTTGACATTGTTCACAAGTTGGAAGAAGAAAGTTGAAAATCAGACTGGTAGGAAGATTAAGGTTCTGAGGTCAGATAATGGAGGAGAATACAAGAATGATCCGTTTCTGAAGTTGTGTGAAGATGAAGGGATCCAGAGGCACTTCACAGTTAGGAAGACTCCACAGCAAAATGGGGTTGCAGAAAGGATGAACAGAACCTTATTGGAGAAGGTGAGATGTATGTTAGCACAGTCTGGATTGAAGAAAACATTTTGGGCAGAAGCTGTTATATATGCAAGCCACATCGTCAACCGTTTACCATCAGCAGCACTTGAAGGCAAGACGCCTATTGAGGTATGGAGTGGTAAACCTGCATCTGATTATAGTTTTTTGCATATATTTGGTTGTCCTGCTTATTTTCATGTAACTGAAACTAAACTTGATGCAAGAGCCAAGAAGGCTATATTTGTTGGTTTTAGTACTGGTGTCAAAGGTTACAGGTTGTGGTGTCCAGAACAGAAGAAGTTAGTAATCAGCAGAGATGTCACTTTTGATGAGACCAGCATGATCAGCTCGGGACAGTCGACTGATGGTATAGGACAGTCGACTGGTGAGCAGCAGAAGAGTGGGACAGTTCTTCAACAGGTGAGTAGAAGAAGTTCGGGACAGTCGACTGATGAACAGGAGCAGTCGACTGATGGTCCAAAACAGCAGAATTGTGGGAGCTCGGGACAGTCGACTGGTGGCAATAACCAGTCGACTGGTAGGAGAGTGTTCCAACAGGTGGAGTTAGAAAATTTGTCAGTTGAAAATCCTGTTCCTGTCCAAGATGAAGATGATGTGGTTGATACTGAGATTGATGAAGAAGCTCCTATCCAGCAGGAAGAATCAATTGCAGTAAGAAGGCAAAGAAGAGATATCAAACGACCGTCTCGTTTTACAGACACAGTTGCATTTGCTCTTCCCATTGTGGATGATGAAGTTCCCTCCAACTTCAAAGAAGCCACTAGAAGTTCAGAAAATGCAGATTGGAAAGTTGCTATGGGTGAAGAGATGAACTCTCTTCATAAGAATAAGACTTGGGATCTAGTGCAACTACCAAAGGGGAAGAAAGCAATCGGTTGCAAGTGGGTGTATACGAAGAAAGAAGGTCCAAAAGGCAGTGTTCGGTTCAAGGCAAGACTAGTTGCAAAGGGGTATGCTCAACAGGAAGGAATTGACTATAATGAAGTGTTCTCTCCAGTTGTGAAGCATCCTTCTATTCGGATTTTGTTGGCATTGGTAGCACAGTTTGACCTTGAGTTGACACAGATGGATGTGAAGACTGCGTTCTTATATGGGGAACTAGATGAAGAAATTTATATGTTACAGCCAGATGGGTTCAAAATTGCTGGGAAGGAAAATTGTGTTTGCAGGTTGAAGAAGTCTCTCTATGGTTTGAAGCAATCTCCAAGGCAGTGGTATTTGAGGTTTGATCAGTTTATGAAGGTGCAGAGATATTCCAGAAGTGAGTTTGATCATTGTGTTTACTTCAGGAAGTTGCAGGATGGCTCTTTCATATATCTGTTATTATATGTGGATGACATGTTGATTGCCTCTAAGAATGCTAAGGAGATTCAGAATTTGAAGAATCAGTTGAGTTCTGAATTCGAGATGAAGGATCTTGGTGAAGCCAAGAAGATACTTGGGATGGAGATAGCTAGAGACAGGGCAAAGGGCACAGTGAGTTTGACTCAGAAGCAATATCTTTTGAAGGTGCTGAAACGGTTCGGTATAGATGAGAAGACTAAACCAGTAAGTACACCCTTAGCCAGTCATTTCAGAATTAGTGCTTCTCAGTCTCCAAGTACAGATGAAGAGAGACAGTATATGGCAAATGTACCTTACACTAGTGTGGTTGGCAGTTTGATGTATGCCATGGTTTGTACTCGACCAGACATCTCTCAGGCGGTGAGTATGGTTAGTCGATATATGCATGATCCAGGCAAAGAGCATTGGCAAGCAGCTAAATGGATTCTAAGGTACATAAGTGGCACCACAGATGTGGGTTTGAAATTTGAAAGGGATGACAATATTAGCAGGTTATTGGTTGGATATGTTGATTCAGACTATGCAGGTGATCTAGATAAGAGGCGGTCTACTACAGGCTATTTGTTTACGATGGCTAGAGCACCTATAAGTTGGAGGTCAAATTTGCAGTCCACTGTAGCGTTGTCTACTACTGAGGCTGAGTACATGGCGGTTGCTGAGGCCATGAAGGAAGCCATTTGGATACATGGACTTTTGAAGAGCTTGGGGATTCATCGGGAGAAGGTGGAGGTACACTGTGACAGTCAGAGTGCTATTCATTTAGCGAAGAACCAAGTTCATCATTCGAGGACCAAACATATTGATGTCCGTTATCATTTTGTGCGTGATTTGATAAAGGATGGTGATATTCATTTGGTGAAGATTGGGACAGCTGATAATCCTGCTGATATGTTGACAAAAGTTGTTGGAGCAGCCAAGTTCAAGCATTGCATGAACCTGGCTAATATTTTGCATGTTTGATGATTTGGAATGGGGGGTTGGAATAGTGCTTCGCTATTTGTTCGCCTAGTATGTGACATCATACTAAGGTGGAGTTTGGATTTGTTGTTACATTTGATGATGAGCATTTGGAGTATTTGTGGAGATTGCTTGGGCTACTTGGAAGATCTTGCCAAGGTGGAGATTGTTGGTTGGTGGAAGATCTCGCCAAGGTGGAGATTGTAGGATAATGGCTCGATTCTGGTTCAGATTGTTTTGGAGTATCTGCAGCAAAAGAAAGTTACAGCATAAGTCGACTGATAGAAGGATCAGGCGACTGTCCAGAGAGTTTTCGAAGGCTAAAGATACAAGCAGCAGCAGAGGATCAGTCGACTGATCGGTCGACTGCCAGATGGAGTGCCAGTCGACTGGTAAGTCGACCAGTCGACTGTCGACGGGATTTTGAACTAGATCTGGCCCAATTCGAAAAGGCCCAATAGTTTCCCTATAAATACACTTGTTAGGGTTTTGTAATCTGTGACGAAAATTAGAGATCCCTATTTCGGTTTTGCAGCCGTCATTATTTGTAAGGGTTTGTTTTCGCCCATTGGTGATAATTTGAAGAAGAAGAAACCCCAACCGCCCCGTGGATGTAGGCATGTATTTTGCCGAACCACATTAAATCTGTGCGTCCTTTTGTGTTGGTTTGTTTTGTGTTTTCTCGCTGGTTCTCTCTTTGTATTCCGCATTGATTCTTGTTGATTTGATTTGTACTCGCGCACAACAACCTCACTGTACCAGTTTACCTTCGGCGATGGGTTTCTGCTTACTTCCAATGGTAACTTGAAAGAGAATAATCCTGATTTGGACTGTGTCCATACCCAGTAATCTGTGGAATCAACAGACAGGAGAGGGATGGTGAGAATTTGGTTGCTTCAGGCTTGCAAATTTGGTTTCGCTAGTCCTTAACTCCATCATGAGTAGAAATTTACCATTGCTGATACACAAGTATAATGTCGGTGCAAAATATTCTCATTTTTCTACATGCATAATACCATTATATTCAACTTTAAATCAGTTTCTTGGTCTTCCTACAGATTCCAAACTTGGGTTCCAGGGAGTGGTTGACCGCATAGAGCAGCTGAAAGTGCAACATCCAAATGTACATGTTCTTGATCAGTTTAGTAATCCCGCAAATCCTGAAGCACACTTCATGACAACAGGTACTATCTATGGTATTTGATTTCATTGTGTATGATGAAATATAGAAACATGTAAACGTGTCCATGCAACATGACTCACAATTGCGTGTATATATTCTCTGGTTCAGCTCTTTCTTATCTTTCTTGAAATTAAGTGTTGTTTGTTTTGTTATAGAAAATGGAATTAAAATTAAATTAATTAAAAGTAAGACACATATCAGGGTAGGACAAAAAAATTCTAAATTTTGTTTTGGAGAAGAGGTAGCCAAGACTAGCTGAAATAAAATTTTCCGAATATTATTTTTCATGTGTACAGCTTTATCTTAATCCCAAACTTGAGAAGGGCATCTATAAGTTTGTATTATTCAATTTTCTTTTGTTACATTGCTTGATCTAGAATCTATGGGATTAAATATTTTTTTAGAAAAACCCTGTATGGTGTTTCCATATATCATCGCTTCACTTTGTAGTTTCTTGAAATATAAGATGACCTTAAACTACGCTCGTATGGTGAATGAATGTCCACTTTTCCTTTTTTTATGTAAAACTAACTTCAAAACAACACATCCCTGAAGCTATGCTCATCTAAAATACTAGCAATTATATTGTTTAATGTTATTGATAAAAGCCCATGAGGGTTAATAGAAGTTAGTATATTGAATTTCAGGGCCTGAAATTTGGAAAGACACAGCAGGGAGAATCGACATCCTTGTATTGGGTTCTGGAACAGGGGGCACACTCTCGGGTGCTGGGAAGTATCTCAAGATGAAAAATCCGGCATTGAAGATTATTGCTGTTGAACCTGCAGAGAGTGCTGTTCTTTCAGGTACGATTTGATCTTAAAATCACATTAATTAGATTCAAGCCAGGAATGAGATTCTGTTCTGTTTACCTCTTTTGGTGTATTGAATGTAATTCCTTAAAGAAAATCTCTGGTCTTCTTCTGCGTCTATGGTAGGAGTCCTTTACTCTTGTTAGATTTAGGATTTACAGCAAGCCCACTCTCCTTCGTAGCTTAAAAAAGAACTCTCTAGATTAACATATTTATATCATCTTCAATCTAACATGGTTATATCCAATCGCGTACATGAATAACGGTTTGCAGGCGGCCAACCGGGGTGCCACAATATCCAAGGACTTGGACCAGGTTTCATTCCGAATAACGTGGATGTGTCTTGCATCGATGAGGTCATCCCTGTTTCAACAGAAGAAGCAATGGTTCATGCAAGAAGGGTTGCAAGAGAAGAAGGTTTGCTCGTAGGCATATCATCTGGAGCGAACTTAGCAGCATGCTTAAAGGTTTGCTTCACCTTTTTTTCCAATATTTGAATCTCTCTAAGGTCGATTGTGTTCAATAAATAGTAAATCATTTTGTTGTAAACTCCTCATTTCGCCATGATTGATCTTCCCTCTACTACTAACCATTGCAACTATTTTGAAAACCGTTCTGTTGTAAAATGATATATTGTAACTGAAACTAAATGCGTCAAAAACAAAAACAAGAACAAAAAGAAATTAATATTCTCTAAATAATAACTTACTTTTTTGCATCATACGGCTTGATGAATCATGTTTTCGGCAGGTTGCAGGTAGAGTTGAAAACAACGGCAAGATGATTGTCACAATTTTTCCAAGTGGTGGTGAAAGATACATAAGCACCCAATTGTTTGACGAGGTGAGGGCCGAATGTGAGAATATGAGTTTTTCTTAAATCGTATACCTTGGGTTTTACTATGTACTCGAAATGCTTCAGTCTTCCTATCAGCTTGTTGTGTACCAGAGAATAAGGAATGCTTACCATGTGATGTAATATGAGAATACCTCAAATTTTCTCGTCCACAATAGTTGGTCATCGTCATTCTCATGGGTCTCTACTAAATTAATAATCTCGCTTTTTTGTTTCTATTTTTCTTTGCCAAACGTAGCACACTCATCGGAATCGTACAAAACCCCTTGTGGCTCTCAATAATATCGTCGAATTCACTAGTCCGATCAGTAACCTCTTCTTTAATATCAACATCATAAATCTTGAATAGATTTCACCTTTGTAGTTGTATTTCCTTAGAAAGCTTGCAACAACTGACTTGAATAGTTTGACATAATGTTTAAGAGATGCAATGTGCACTGTCTGCGTCAAAAATGAATTTCCTAACATGAGCATTAAGATGAGAGTTTGTGCTTGTGTGAGGCACATGAGTTTCTATCCTCGGTTTGTTTCTCGACATGTACATCAATATCAAAGATGTTTGTTTCCTTACATATATAAACATACATGTGCCTGTATGCAGGCAAACTGCAGCAAATCATTTCCACATTTAGTGCATTAGTGCATTTTAGTTAGCTAAGAATAACCCAGCTTCCTGCACCACAAAGAATTCCTTCCAACTTGCTCTCTCCTCCTCCCCTTCTCCACCTCTGTCAACAGTAAAACAAACAGAGAAGAACCAACATAACATTTCCTGTCTAAATTTCTACACACAAGGAGTAAATTAGACCAAGCCCTTCTGATCCTCTTTTTAAAACTATCCGTCGGGACCTTCAGGCAAAAAACCACCACCGTACTATTACATACATCCCCTTCTCATTGCTGGGACTGCTGCCTCCATGACCGTCTTTGGCAGCCTCTGTGGTTCCTGCCGTCGCAAGCCAGCAACATCAGGATCCCCCTCTATTCAATCCCAGCATTGGGAAGGGTCGAACGGAAGTAAAACTGAAACATCTGATCACATCCTAGAACATGAAGAACAAGACGAGGGAATAACTGAGCTGGAAGCTGCCATACATGGCCCAATCTATCCAACGATACCAGATGGATCGACATCTAAGAAGAGGCTGTCGGTAAGCCTCAGCGCTAGTGTCAAAGAAGGATTGTCAAAGATAAGGACAAAGAAGGAGAAAGTGGGGGCGGAAGATTCGTTGTGGATGAAGACGATAATTCTAGGTGTAAAATGTAGGTTTCCGGTTGAGGATGGTGAGGAGGCAGATAATGTTGCACATTCAGGAAGCGTGACGCATTTGCATTCAGGAATCGTGTCACGGAATGCATCGTTCACCCATGCATCGGCTACTATGTCTCGGGATACATCATTTGCCAGTGCTGCAACGCATTCTTGAAGTGTTTCCAGATGAGGGTATGGATAAAACTCGTTTTATCGGGAGTGGTGGGAAGCAACAAAGTTCGGCTTCAGGGTTGGAAATTGCATGGGGATTACATAAGGAAGATGAGGATTTGATTTCAGTTCATCCATGCATTGCAAACATTTCTCATGATCATGCATGCCAATTCGGATGTGAGGTTTAGCTAGATCAGAAGCATGTTGAGCCTTTTCGTTTGATTTTAATGGTATTCTTAGAAACCTTTCTCTACTCCTGATTTCTATATTTATTGTTTCAAAATCAGATTTGGAGAAATTTTCTTTATTGGTATTTTCTTCTTCTTCTTCTTCTGTTTACCTCTTTATATATACATTATATTCTTGGGAAAGATGTACAATCAATTGAGGAGAAGATCAAGGAGATGAGAGATTTGAGGAAATTTGTTTCCTAATTTATAGGAAACATAATATACATATTTATTCTTACTATATTTCAACACTCCCTCTCAAGTTGGTGCATAGATATTGAACATACCCAATTTGTCCACAAATTTTAAGAAGAGCTGATTCGAAACTGTCTTGGTAAGAATATCAGCGAGTTAATCTTCTGACTTCACCTTAGAGATCTCAATAATTTTCTCATCGAATATCTCCTTGATGAAGAATCCGTCCACCTCTACATGTTTCGTCTTATCATGTTGAATTGGATTGACAGCAATATCACATGCTGCTTGATACACCTTAATAGGCTCATTCGGACCACAGCATAAATCTTGTAACAAGAGTTTCAGCCATAAAACTTCAGTTATACTTAATGCTAATCTGCGATACTGAGCATCTGCACTAGAACGTGCAACGATATTTTGTTTTTTGCTTATCCATGTAACTAAATTTTCTCCAATAAAGGTAATGTATCCTGAAGTGGAGCGTCTATCAACAACATATCCTCCCCAATCAGCATCAGTATATGCATCAACCTTCAAGTGACCATGTTTCGTAAACAAGATCCCTTTTCCTGCAGCAAACTTTATATATCTCAGAATTCTCATCACGGTATCCATGTGTTTTTCACGAGGTGCACGCATTGTTAGGAATTGTGGCCTCAAATACACGTAGGCGCTGAGTACTTGAAATTGGAGAAGAAGAGGATGAAATAAAGAAGCAAGAGAAGACAAGCAGCGAGTAGAAGAATGCAGTCTGGAGAGTTGCGGTCGATCGACCTGGGGGTGGGATCGACCGACCTAGTCTACTGAGAGTTCTTCGAGTGTAAAGGTCCAACAGAGGACAGGACGGTCGACCGACCTTAGGGGTGCAGTCGATCGGTCAGCTCTCGGGTCTGGACTTACACGTTGCGGCGACCGACCTTGGGAGTGCGGTCGACCGACTTCGGCGGCTGATTATTTTTGGGCTTACGAGTTTAAAGGCCCAATTGCTAGATTTGTATTTATCTTTTAGGATTTACTTGGGGGCTATATATATGGTCGTAAACTCTAGGGTTTAGTCATCTAATCTAATCTGAATAGATCAATTTGTGTAATCAAGAGGTGAGCTGTTATCATTGTTCAACTTCAAGAGGGGATTGTGCCGAGTGTTTCAAATATGAGAGAGAGAGATTGAGAGTTGTAATCTCTTTGTAATCTTTGTATTTCTTGGGGAATAAGAAGTATTGGTTATCTCTGCATATTGATTGTGTTATTATGAGATCATGCATATATTGTGGTGGCTTGTTCTTGGTTCATCTAAGTCTTGGCAGTTTCTATTGCTTGTGGTGTGTTTCCGCTATTAGCACTACGAGTTATGGGGTAGATCCTCAAACAAGTGGTATCAGAGCAGTTGGTTCGAGATGGCCGATAACAAGATGAAGATCGAGAGATTCGTTGGGAGTGACTTTGCGATGTAGAAGATTCAGATGATAGCGTATCTTCGTCAAAAAGATCTTGATGGTCCGTTGTTTGATGAGAAGCCTGTAGGTGCAGACAAGGATGCGAAGGTCTTGGCGGATTGGAATTGTTTGGATCAGAAGGCACTGGGGAAGATTCAGTTGGGGCTGAGTAGGAAGACGTTATTTCATATCTCGAAGGCAAGGACCACAAAAGAGGCTATAGAGATTCTTACGGATATGTATGAGAAACCATCGGCAACTAATCAAATTCTTCATCTGAAGAAATTGGTTAACTTGAAGTTGAAGGAAGGGGGTTCAGTAGCAGAACATGTGAACAATTATTGTATGGTTTACAACCAGATGGAAGCTGCAGGTTTGAAGTTTTCAGAGAGGAGACAGCCATTGTTACTTCTATCTACTTTACCTGATAGTTATGGTACGGTAGAACAGACTATTACATGCATTATGACAGATTCGACAACTCTACAGGATATGGTGAGTAGCATTCTGAATGAGGAGGTGAGAAGGGTGAGAAACGGGGTATATCCATCATCATCTTCTAGAGATTCTGCCATGTACGTTGAGAAGATATGTGGGAGATCTAAGAGCGGTCGAAGAAGAAAGGATCAGAGTAGTTTATCTGAATGTGGGTCTGATGACAACGATAGGGGACATGGGCCTGAGTGCTGGTATTTTCACAAGAAGGGTCACATGATGCGCAGTTGCAAGGCTTATATGAAAAAGAAGCAGGAGAAACCGAAGAAAGATACCCCAAAGGAAGCTCAAGTGGGGCTTGTTGAGGATTTATGCTTATCAGCTCGGGAGGAGTTGGGCACTCAAGATTGGTGTATTGATTCGGGAGCTTCTTTTCATTGCACTCCGAGGAAAGAGGTATTTGATGACTACGAGGAGGGTTCTTTTGGAGATGTGATCGTGGAGAATGGTCACCGATGTCCTATACGTGGGGTTGGTATTATTCGCGTGAATACCATTGATGATCAAAGTGTTGTCATGTGGGAGACAAGGCATGTTCCAGACTTGAAGGAAAATCTTATCTCGATTGGAAGGATATACAAGGCGCGGTTATCTACTACAGTTGATAGTGGGGAGTGGTGTATAGCTGCAGGTTCAAGGGTGATTGCAAAAGGGAAGCGTGAAGGAACGCTGTATTTTCTTAGAGACGTGAGGGGCGTTTATCTTGTAGTTGACTCTCAGCCGAAATCGAGTAGTAGGTTGTGTGGAGTACAACCGAGTTCTTTCAGTTGTGGAGGGGAGGTTACTAATTTAGTGGGAGTTGCTAGCCGTGGAAGTGATCCTAGAGGGCAAGACGTTGCTGCGGTGAGGGTACTTTGCGAATTGGTAGTTGAAGCTTCAAGTCGCTCTTATGTGATAGAGAGCACTGGTATCGATATGTAGGGTGATATCGATGAGGGTAACCGAATTGGGACTGTAGGGGTTGAACAGTATGCGGAGTTTGTGGAGGTGTTGTCCACGGAGATTTCTAATGCAGATGGTGCATTGAGAGGCTTTGAACTATGTCCGGTGTTCATGGAGATTTTGCGAGTTGGAGAGTCTCATAACACGGAACCGACACGGGAGATTGTTTCTCCGGTATTCGTGCTCTATGCGATTGGGGAGCACATCCTTCATGAGGCGATGAGGGGTGGTTGGTGCACTCCACGTGGTGGAGTGGCGGAGGTGCTTTTCATGAGAGTGAAGAGTACTTGGGTCTTCCATGAAAGTGAGAGATTGGCAAAGATAATGCGAGGTGAAGATTGCAATAATTTTGAAGCGTTGTGTATTTGGTCCAAGTGGGAGATTGTTAGGAATTGTGGCCTCAAATACACGTAGGCATTGAGTACTCGAAGTTGGAGAAGAAGAGGATGAGACAAAGAAGTAAGAGAAGACAAGCAGCGAGTAGAAGAATGCAACCTGGAGAGTTGCGGTCGACCAACCTAGTCTGCTGAGAGTTCTTCGAGTGTAAAGGTCCAACAGAGGAGAGGACGGTCGACCGACCTTGTAGGTGGATTCGACCAGTCAGCTCTCGGGTTTGGACTTACACGTTGCGGTCGATCGACTTCGGCAGCTGATTGTTTTTGGGCTTACGAGTTTAAAGGCCCAATTGCAAGATTTGTGTTTATCTTTTAGGATTTACTTGGGGGCTATATATATGGCCGTAAACTCTAGGGTTTAGTCATCTAATCTAATCTGAATAGATCAATTTGTGTAATCAAGAGGTGAGTCATTATCATTGTTCAATCTCAAGAGGGGATTGTGCCGAGTGTTTCAAAGGTGAGAGAGAGAGAGATTGAGAGTTGTAATCTCTTTGTAATCTTTGTATTTCTTAGGGAATAAGAAGTATTGGTTATCTTTGCATATTGATTGTGTTCTTGTGAGATCTTATATATATTGTGGTGGCTTGTTCTTGGTTCATCTAAGTCTTGGGAGTTTCTATTGCTTGTGGTGTGTTTTCACTATTAACACTACGAGTTGTGGGGTAGATCCTCCGACACGCATAAACTGACTCACCATACTTAAGGCATATGGCAAATCCGACCGCGTATGTGCAAGATACATCAGCCGTCCTACCAATCTCTAATATCTTTCCTTATCACACGGTACATAATCTGGATTATTGCAAAGTTTCCGTCCTTCTTCTACCGGTGTATCAATAGGCTGACATCCGTCAACAAATCAAGAGCATACTTTCTTTGAGACAGAAATATACTCTTTCCAGAGCGAGAAACTTCAATACCATGGAAATATCTCAAAGGGCCTAGATCCTTTATTTCGAACTCTTGGGACAAGTAACTATGTAGTGCCTTTCTCTCATCAGGATCATCTCCAATTACTATCATATTATCCACATATATAATTAGAGCAATAATCTTACTTTCTTTCCTTTTTAGGAACAATGTATGATCTGAATTACTCTGACAATATCCAAATGTTCTCATTGATTTTGTAAATTTTCCAAACCAAGCTTTTGGCTACTGCTTAAGATCATACAGTGCTTTCTTCAAACGACACACTTTATTACTATGTTGGGCGGGTCTGTTTGATCCTGGTGGTAGATCCATATAAACTTCTTCTGTCAATTCCCCATGCAAAAAGGCATTCTTCACATCAAATTGTTGTAACGGACAGTTAAGATTTGCAGCAAGTGACAGCAGAATTCGAACTGTGTTAAACATTGCCACATGTGCAAATGTTTCATTATAATCAATTCCATAAGTTTGGGTGTACCCTTTGGCAACCAACCCTACCCTGTATCGCTCTATTGAACCATCAGACTTATACTTCACCGTATAAATCTATCTTCATCCACCGGCTTCTTTCCAGCTGGCAATTCGACTATCTCGCAAGTCTCATTTTTCTTCAAGGACTTCATCTCCTCATCCATACTGCTTTCCACCTTGGGTCGGCTAAGGCATCCTGCACACTGTTAGGAATAGATACAATAGATAATTAATTCACAAATAACTTATTTGATTCACAAATGACTTATTTGATTCAGAAAATCGGCGAGTGGAAACATAATGACTCATGGGATACTTGATATTACTAGTGGGATCAGGCTCATAAGTAGGTTTTGGGATACCTCTAGTGGTACGATTCGGGAGTTCCCTTCTTGGAGCTTCGGACAACAATGACGATTGGTTTTGTTGCTTATGGGTCGGGTTCGGGTTTAGATCCAACCAACAAACTCCCCCACAACTAGAAAACAAGTACTATGGCAGACGGTGACAAACAACAGACAGCAGCACACCATACAGCAATCGAAAGTCCAGACAACAAATAGCAAAATAGGCCAATGAGGAATCTACTCTGCGGGTCAGGTTTTGGGGTTCATTGTGTATGGAATCTAACAAACATCACCTAATCAACTGCGAAGAAGGAGCAGTCGCTTAGGTTTGTGATCAGCGACGGCAGCACCAGCGGTCGACGATGGCGACGACGGACGGCAGCTTCGGGCTGTGGCAACGTACGGCGGCGGGTGACGGTGATGACTGCGGGAGAGGCTGACAGTGGAGAGGGCGGAAACAGAGGGTGACGAGGATCATTGGAGTTGAGGGCAACAGCAGAAAGCGACAGGGATTGAGGGCGATGAGGATCGGCGCTACGAGAGCGGCAGAGCGGGAGCGGTGACGACTTCGAAGCGAGAGCGACACTATGGGACTGAAGATGAACGGGAGCAGCGCTATAGGAGCGGCAGAGTGGGACTTCGGAGCTTCAGGAGTCGTGCGGTGGTGACTTGGGGTTTCGAGGTTCGGATCTAGATCTGAAGACGGGGAAGAGGTCGGTGATCGGTGAGGCTAAACAACGCCTCTTCTTCTACCTCTTGTTCACTTAGCCTAGGATATTTTACGTTCTGATACCATATTTAAATCAGATTTGGAGAAAATTATATTTTCTTTATTGTTATTTTCTTCTTCTGTGTACCTCTTTATATATACATTACATTTTGGGAAAGGGTTACAATCAATTGAGGAGAAGATCTAGGAGATGAGAGATTTGAGGGAATCTGTTTCCTAATCTATAGGAAACAGAACATACAGATTTATTCTTGCTATATTTCAACATTAGATTCATCAGAATCATCAAAAAAGAAGAATGGATAATCACGAGTTAATTTAAGAATTAATGATTAACTGTCATGGAAGTGATAGAATGTGCATTTTTTTATGTTTATTATCCTCAAAGTTTAGCAAACCCAGTTGATTTTTATGAGTTTAAATTATTTTTCTTTAGTATAGAACGAGTAATGATTATAACAATAAACCGGGATAATTCTAGTCAAACCAGTAATATAAATGTTCAAATAATTGATGACCTAACTTTTTATGAAAGATCTTTATTATTGTTTGAAAATGGAGAATTTAGTAGATATATAACTACTCCTACAACAGCATATAGGCAATATCTTGAAGAAAACGAATATATGGAAGAACCTCCATATGATAGTGAAAGTGAATTTTTAGAAACTGGATCAGAAACTATGAGAGGATTTGAAGATATGATTGATTATCTTGATATTTGTGAGAATGATAATGTATGATATTTTCAAGAAGATTAATTTTAAAGTTTTTTGATACTCTTTTGTTCTCTTTTGAAAGCAGTCACAACTCTTTCAAGCATAGTCACGCAACGCATCGAAGTTGGTATCAGAGCCTGGTTCAGGAGTAAATAACTCTCATTTAATTTTTACACAATAAAAATTGTAATATTCAATATAAAAAGTAGAAATTATTCTAAAACCAAAAAACTTAAACTATTTAATAAAAGGTCACACATCCTATAGAAAATATTATCGGAAGTGTATTATAGAAATTTAACTGAAAACTATGTTACATTGATAAACTAGGTTTGCCCGTGGGCACGTGCCTACGGCACGTCTTCGGAACGATGCAGCATATGACAAGCTTTGTAAACATTAAAATATATGCAATTATGTTTGACTAACAAATTACATAGGTTTCAACATTTATATGCAATACCACCAGGTTAGAAACTCCACGATAAGTTATAAAAAACAATTAGAATATCGTAAAACAATCACATAGATATCTTTATATTTTTTTCATACGGAAAGAGCAAACACATCTATATAAAACAACATTTTTTCCCGAGTAAGACACTTTTTTAAACTAATTCTCAAAATAGGCCACTTTCGAAACTAATTCCCAAAATAAACCAACACGGTACCCAACTACGGCCTATTTGATTTCGATGTCACAGTTCACAACAGCGGCCTAAGTATAATATCATACATATTTGACTAATAGGCTCGGAGACTTAGAAAAAAAATTGCCCAAGTGTAAAATGTGAAAAATAGGAGGCCGCAGTTAGGTACTGCGGCCTCAAAACTACATAGGCCGCAGTACTGAACTGCGGTCTCTTTGATTTCAAGGACGCAGTTCACAACTGCTACCTAAGTATATATCATACGTACATATTTGGTTAATAGACTTGGAGACTTGGAAAAAATTGCCCAAGTGTAAAATATGAAAAATAGGAAGCCGCAGTTGGGTACTGCGGTCTTGATACTACATGGGGCGCAGTACCGAATTGCGGCCTCTTTGATTTTGAGGTCGTAGTTCACAATTGTGGTCTAAGTATATATCATACATACGAGAAACATAGGAAGGTGCAATTGGGAACTGAGACATCGATAATACAGAGGTCGCAGTTCAATTATATGGTCGATGGGGTCCAGTTCTTAAAACCTTCTAATATCCATTCGACCATATAACTGAACTGCGGCCTCTGTAATATCGAGGCCACAGTACTCAACTGCGGCCTCCTATTTTTCACATGGGCAACTTTTTTCCAAGTCACCGAGTCTATTAGCCAAATATGTATAATATTATACTTAGACTGCAGTTGTGAATTGCGGTCTCGAAATCAAAGAGACCGCAATTGTTTACTGCGTGGTCTATTTTGGAAATTAGTTTCGAAAGTGGCCTATTTTGATAATTAGTTTCAAACAGTTGCCTATTTCGGGGGGAAATCGGGTGACATCAATATTATGAGCCTAAAGATGTAAAAAAGAATTGTTATAAATGATACTGTTTGAAATAAAACTGCTTACTTTTTTCGGAATGTATTAATTTAAGCACGTCTTCGTGAACTTAACCTAACACCGAAATCTACTTCAATTGCTCTAGAAACAAACCACATTAACAGTGAAACCTCCAAAGATTCATACATTTAGTAGAATTAAGTGATAGTCATCTAGGCATTACCAATTCAAAATATGCTCCAGTACCCATTCAACATCATTCATTTCCTCATCAACTAAAAAGAAAACAACCTACTTAGGAAATTTAGTTCTGGTATTTCTCATTCAACACTATCTTTCCTACTCGCACTAAGTTGACAGCGTAAATTGACAATGCCACTCAAATATCAGACAATTTCTCAATAAAAAAAAACAGTAATACATACTTTCCAAACTTAAACTACCACTCCAATTTTTCCCAAACTAAACCACATTCACACCGAAACCTCCAAAGACTCAAAACTTTCCACCCTCTCACCAGAAAAAATACTCGCAGTACACATTCCAAACTCAAAATATCACCAAAACCAACCCCAAAGACCTAAACATTATCAACAAAACCAACAAAAAGAATTAACCTTTAACAGCGGAATAAGCACATCATCCAACATAGAATTCACTGAAATCTGTGTCGTCTCCAGATCCTCAGCCGAAACACATACAAAATTTAAAAAGTTCAAAACTTTATCATCCAAAACCAAAACACAAACCATTTAAAAGCTTAGGTATAAATAATTAAAGGTACATAATTCAACCTAACTACATTCCAATTTGAAACACTAAAAATGTACACATATACTCCAAACTATGATCAAAACATAACAAACATGTCTTTCAACAGATTTTGTCATGCCACTTCATCCTCCCAACAAATTGTAACCATGTTTCATCCGTCCATCGTCTTCTCTCCCTATTCTCCCATAAACTCTTATTCCTAACCCTAGCTTAAGATTTAGATTCAATTTCCATTTAGTTCAGTTATTCTATGGTTAGACTAACTCAAACAGGGTAGATATTCAACCCTGAAATCTCTCAATCACCAAAAATTACTAAAATAAACCAAGCCACCAAGCCCCACAACCTAATATAATATATTTTAATCTCCAAAACCCTAGCTGCTTTCATGCAATAAATTAAGGAGGGGGACTGATATGGCTACAAATGGGATTAAATCGGAACCATTCAAATTGGGCACGAATCTTAAAGTTCACATGGGCTAAACGGTAATCTCACCTACAGACGGGTCCAAAATAGGAACTGGGTCTCTTCTCTAGGGCCCAATAACCCATGAACGGATCTGTTCAACTGGGTACGGGTTCCAACCCGTTAAGAGCCAGTTCCTAAGGATATGGAGAAATCTTGATTCGTCCTTATCCTTAGGAGGTGGTTCTAACCACTTCTATCCAGTCACACCGGGAAGTAGAGATTCGTTCTTATCTCGAAACAGATCCCCACGGCAACTATAAAACCCCCTACCTCCTACCATTATAAGGTGATCACTCTTTGCCTACCTAAAAGCTCTTTCATATTCCTTTCTGAGTACTGACAAGAGCGCCGGAGGGTTCATTGTCGGGATCAACCCTGGTGTTTCGTACTTTGTGCAGGTCAGCGACAGTAGTAAGGAGCCAGCCAAACAACAGCGGAAGTGGTCAGGTTTGACCCATTTGATTTCCTACGAACCCACAAATTCATCTGATTGCTCCCACACCGAAATCAGCGGCAACAGGGACGAACTGCCACGTGAAGTGAAGGGGCCACTGGGAGGAGTTCGACGGGGGAGGAAGGGGCTCAACCAACGGCGTGTGATGTGAATTATTTACAAGTGTACAAAATCGCAACAAGTAGTAAAGTTAAGTGAAAAGAGTGTCGAACCCACAAGGACTAATTATTTTATCGAGTACCGAAATTACTAGATTAACTACTATTTGGAAAATTGAATTTTAATAAATAAAACAACTAAATTAAATTAATCTGAAGGACTAACTAAATTAATTAAAAGTGAGCGGAATATGAATTTATATTCTTTATTAATTGCAAAATTAATTCTAAGGCTTGTGATTTGTTAATGGCAAAATTAATTCTAGGGCTTTTGATTTCACCTAGTTAATCCCACACAATTCATAATTCCATATGAATAAAAATATTATTTTTCTAAGTTGTAGACCAAAATCCCCTAAGTATTCAATGCTTTCTCTCGAACAACACCAAAAATATCTCCAACTAACAGTTTGTCATAGTTCATGCACAAATTAAATTAATTGAAGACTCGTTAAGATCTATGAATTTCTTAACGGTCAAATTAAGAGCAGTTCGCTCTTGTAACGGTTTTTAATTATATAAATTCAAAATCACAAATTACTAGTTCGGTCTCTCCATGATTTAATAGATCATACAACGTCGGTCAACCAATTGTACACATTAAGAACAAAAATCAAACACACAACCATGAAAAAATAAAAAAATAATATATAATTAAAAATTGTGTTCTTAAAACTAGGCTACATCGAAGTCCCTAGAAAAATAAATTTTAGTTCATAATAAAATTGCAACTAACAAATTTTTTTTTGCATAATAAGGCATATTTTAGCAAATGCCCCAATTCAAAATGTAGAAACTAACATATACCCCCAATATTTTTAAAAACTAAGAAATACCCCTAGTTTGGACAGAATCGTTAAAATTCTGTTAAGTTAACTTACGTGCATCACATGTGATACAGTAAAATGACCAAAATACCCCCAATAAAATTATTTTAGCAAATACCCCTATTCAGAATCTAAAAACTAGCATATACCCCCACTATTTAAAAAAACTAAGATATACCCTCAGTTTGGAAAATGAAAAATTTGTATGTATAATTAAGCCATTAGGTTAGCTCGAAAATTTCCCAAAAGTGCTATGTATAATTATGCCATCACTACTTTAAATTGAAGGATTTACAACCGAACTTGCTTCTGCAGATAAATACTTAGAAAGGAGCTACAACAATGACTAAAAGGGGAGCTACAACCGAACTATGACCCAAAGGGGAATGACTTACAATAATCTTAAATTGCACATTTATATTCTCGTAGATTAGGAGATATGCAACTTATTGGAAAATGTGTGGAATAGTTCTATAGCTAGCTACAAAGTACATACACTTCTATATGGAATCTCATATGTAATAGCTAGAAAGTTCTCTATGTGAATGCAAGGTAATGACTAATGAACTAATTTTCTGATAGTATTTATGAAATTTTTTGAAATGCCATCTTTGTATATCAGAATGTCACTCACCAACGAAAGCTTTGTTGATATGATACCTATGTGCCGTACATAGTGTTTTTTCCATAGCATAATATTTTTCCCTTTACTTTGCAATTTTTAGATAGTCAATTATACTTGGTGGTTTTGCTTTTATTTTTTTCTCAGTGTAAATTTTATGGACGACAAAGGTGTTATATGTTCCTAGTTATTACCTGTTGGAACCAATAGATAAACAAGGCGATTTCTCTATAGACAAAGGTGTTATATGCATATGCTGATATTACATATGAGATTCTATATAGAAGTGTATGTGCTTTGTAGCTAGCTATAGAACTATTCCACACATTTTCCAGTGGGTTGCATATCTACTAATCTACGAGAATATAAATGTGCAATTTAAGATTATTGTAAGTCATTCCCCTTTGGGTCATAGTTCGGTTGTAGCTCCCCTTTTAGTCATTGTTGTAGCTCCTTTCTAAGTATTTATCTGCAGAAGCAAGTTCGGTTGTAAATCCTTCAATTTAAAGTAGTGATGGCATAATTATATATAGCACTTTTAGGAAATTTTCGAGCTAATCTGATGGCATAATTATACATACAAATTTTTCTTTTTCCAAATTGAGGGTATATCTTAGTTTTTTTTAAATAGTGGGGGTATATGCTAGTTTTTATATTCTGAATAGGGGTATTTGCTAAAATAATTTTATTGGGGGTATTTTGGTCAGTTTACTGTGTCACATGTGATGTACGTAAGTTAACTTAACGGAATTTTAATGATTCCGTCCAAACTATGAGTATTTCTTAGTTTTTAAAAATAGTAGAGATATATGCTAGTTTTCACATTTTAAATGGAGGCATTTGCTAAAATATTCCGCATAATAAATTAGCAGGAAAAAAAAACGGAAGGAGCTCCGTTTTGTTAAAAATTTTCCAAACCGACTGTCCTGAAGTTCGCGCCGCTACAGTAACCCACGTGACCTCTGAATTTCGAGCCGCCGCCACGTCCTGTTCTACTGCTTAGTTTCTGTCTCGAACCGCGCGCCCGCTGACGTCAGCACGCGTCAGCGCCCAAGTCCTCTTATTCCTCGGTTTTTGTCGTTTTCTGCCTTTCTCGAACTGCGAGCCGCACACAGGAGAGGTGCCACCCAGCCCACGTCACCCTGTTCTACTTTCCCCTCTCTCCTCCTTTTTTTCTTTCTGTCTTTACTGCCTTGGAAACCGAGCCGCAAACGCTTAGCCCCTCTCTCCTCGTTTTTTTCGTCTCGAACGCCAACGTTTTATTTTTTTAAGAGTAATTCTTTAGCCACTACCAATTTCACTACCATTTCCTTCACTACCTTAGGTGACATACTCCTATTGGAGAGTTCTCCCACCTACTCTATCATCCCCTATCTATTGGAGTGTGCCACCTAAGGTAGTGAAGAGAAATGTAGTGAAATTGGTAGTGGCTCTAGCATTACTCTTTTTTTAAACTGATTAGCCGTTGTTCTTCTCTCTCTCGTTCAGCGTGTTCTTCTTCTCTTAATTGTTCTTCTATTTATGGACACAGCAAATAGAGATTATAATTTATTTTTGCAGGAAAACTCAAATTCTTTATTTATTTGTTTCATTCTTTAATTTGCTCTTTATTTATTTATTCTTTTTCTTCTATTTCTTGTTCTTGAAACACGTGCTGCACACAAATAAAATAAATTAGAAATTATAATTTAAAAATAAAAATAAAATTAATTAGTTTAAATTAATTAAACTAACTAAAAATTATATTAGCCTTCTAAAATTATTTATTGCACTTTCAGCTCAAGTAGCAAGTTAAAATTTATATTTTATTTTTTTCATGACCAAATTGTAAAATTTAAATTCAACAAATTAATAAAAATAAATAAATCATTCTGTTTGTTTTGTTTGTTGGTTTTTTCAAAAATCTTCATATTTTGCATCAAAAAATTTCATTCCTTCAAAAATAATTAATTAATTGAAATATATAGAAATAAAATGAATTATAAACAATATAGACGAATACAAACAATTTTTATGGATAAATAAGTACAGATAATTATATAAAAATTAGACACATCAGCGTGACAGTCTGGTTGTTCTAGAACTTCTCCTCACGCTCTTAGCGGGTGAGGCGACGGGGCTGGGGAGGGGAGAGGGAGGGCGGCGCCGGCGGGAGGTGCAAGTGCAGGGGAAGCGGGAGGCACAGGATGGGGTGGGGGAAGGAGTTTTTCGGCGATCGCCGGAGGAAGACTAGGGGGAGTAGGAAAGTGAAAGAGAGATGGAGCTGAAAAAGTAAAGAGATATGATAGAAATATATATATATATATATATATATATATATATATATATATATATATATATATATATATATATATATATAAAAGAGGTGAAAAGAGGTGAGAGAGAGAGAGGGTAATGAAGTGAGGAGGATTTATGTTTTGGGGAAAAACTTTTGGAGAAAAATATCTTTTGGGATGGTGAATGTGAGTCACTGATTTGGTTTCAATTGAATGAGAGTCACTCGATAGCTTTTTTAAAGGGTTTTTTGCACACGGGTCACTAACAAATATGGAAATTTCATATACCTCACTGAAAAATTGATATTTCTATATAACTCACTCACAATATTGACCAATACAAAAAAAGTACTTTATTTTTTTAATTGTCGCCCTACTTATGTTAGATCTTATCCTAAGTTTAAAAATTACTATTTACCCTCCTTTTAGGGTTAGGGTTAGGGGTTTAGGGTTTAGGGTTAGGGTTAGGGTTTTGAAAGAGGGCAAAATAGTCCTTATTAACCCTTAATTTTAAAAATAGCCCTAACTCTAAACATTAACTCTTAATTTTAAAAGAAGGCAAAATAGTCTTTTTTAAACTTGTGGTAAAATTTAACATAAGAAGAACGAGAATAGCAAGTTAGTGAGTTATATGAAAATATCAATTTGTGAGTGAGGTATATGGAATTTCTACATTTTTTAGTGACCCATGTGGAACTGACCCTTTTTTAAATTGACTTGTGATTTATTATGTAGATAATTTTCAAATTAGACCATTTTCGTAAATATTTTCAAAAAAGAGGTCAGGATAATTATGACTTTTTCCTCGTACTAGGTCACTTTTTGAAAATATTTGCCATTACGGGCCAATTTTGAAACTATTAGCGCTCGTGGACTACTTGGTGTCACGTCAGCAGCGGCCGGTATTCTCATTAGTGGCATCTTCACTTTGAAAGTCGCTAATGGGAATAGCGGCCTATGTTTTACAATATTTAGATTTTTTTTTTTTGCTATCGCTATTCCCATTAACGACCGAAGTAAATATGATGTCTCTAATGAGATTTGCGACCTCAAATTAATGTATTGAGACACTTAGAGATTTTTAGAGAACTTTTGCTCTTTTGGGTAAAAAATTTAAAACTAAGGTCGCTAGTCCAAATAGCGACCTCAGTAGAAGACTAGATCTCTTTCCTCTCTGTAAGATTTGCAAAATAATCATCAAACTAAGGTCGCTATTGAGAAACTCAATCTCCTTGCTCTTTTTAAAATTTGCAAAATAGTCACACAGCTAAAGTCTTTATTCGGAATAGCAAGTACAATAATGGCCTCTATCCCGAATAGCGACCTTTGTATAACTAAGGTCGCTATTCCGAATAGCGACCTCAGTTTAAAAAATAAATTGATTATTATTTTTTCATTGAGCAAAAGCTCTTTAGATTTTACTTAGCAGTGGAATACAGTTCATTGAAGGTCGTTAATCCCATTAGCGACTTCATATATGTTTTGGTCACTAATAGAAATAGCGACAGTAAACAAAATTTTCAATTTTTTTAAATAGAGGCCGATATTCTCATTAGCGACTCTAAATGGAACAGGCCGCTAATGAGAATAGCGACCACTGCTGACGTGGCACCAAGTAGTCCATGAGCACTAATAGTTTCGAAACTAACCCATAATCGTAAATATTTTGAAAAAGTGGCCTAGTACGGCAAAAAAATTGATAATTAGCTTGTAAATTCATAGGACTAGTAATATGTACGTGCGATGGACGTTTTAATTTTAAAAAAATTATAGAGTAAATAATAAGACGTAATCTGACATCGAACCTAAAACCTCATTTTACTCTTACATACCATTTACAAATTATCTCTAGCAAACTTTTATTTTATATAAGTGATATTTTTGTAAATAATTATGTCGTAAATAAATTTGAACTTTGAAGGTATTATGGTAACCAACAACACTTGAGTAAATGAATGGTTAACATAACTCCTACCTAAAAATGAATGATTGAGATTAGATGGTTGAATGTTTACAAATAACATCCCAATTTTACTATTAGAGATTGTGTGGTATAGATTTAATTGAGGTTGAATGTATTTATTTACAAATGACAATTCTCCCATTATAATATTAGATTAGACATTAGAGATAAGGGCTCTCATCTTCTATTAAAGCTAACCACTCAGATGGAGAGAGGAAGAGAGAGAGAGGAGCAGGGAGATGGAAGGGAGACGAAGAGGTCTTGCTTCTTTCGTTCCATCAAATGAGGAAGATGGTAAGGAGAACATTGTCTCTGACATCACTCAGGTATACCTACTTTCTATCTTTATTATTTTGACATTTTTGGTTGTTCACTCTTGATTTTGTTCACCCTTTACTTTCAAAGTGTAGTTTTGTGTGTGTGTGCGTGTGTTATAATTTCAAGAAGATGTGAATGAACGGTTGAATTAGACACAGTTAGGGTTTCTCTGATTATTTCATAGTGGCTCCAATGTTGGAATTTTGTCACAGTAAATTGCACTAAGGTGCATATTGAAGATATTGTTGGGTTAAGGTTCATTAATAAAATTGGCATTATAATTTCTTATTACGTGATTCTGTGGAGAATCTGAAACTATTTGGAGTGCTAATAGCGGAACACACATCACAAGAACAGAAATGCCCAAGAATTAGATGCACCAAGAACAGGTGAGTACAATAATCGCAAGATCATACAAAAACACGAACACAATAATATGCAGTGATAACTAATACTTATTTCCCAAGAACTACAAAAATTACTGTTGCCGCTAATTTCGGTGTGGGGGCAAACAGATAGAATTTGTGAGTTCGTGGAAAACCTGAATAGCAAACACCTAACCTGTTCCGCCGGAGCTTGACCGTTGACTCCCGCGTTCACCTGCAAGGAAGTGCGAGACACCGGGATTGATCCCGGCGACGCACCCTTCGACGCTCAAGTCAGTAACCAGAAATGATTATGAAAGAGCGTTTAACTAGAAAAAGATTGATTACCTCTTAATGGAGATGGGTGAGGGGTATTTATAGTCGCCGTTGGGATCAGATAAGGAATGTGATTCCTGTGATCTGATAAGGCATAAAATCCTCGTAATCAGATTAGGAATGTAATCCCTTAATTCCCGGTGAAAAGATAGATGTGAATCAGAGCCGTTGATTAGGATTAATCAGAAACCCTAATTCTATCTTTTCTAGACTGGGTGTGTTTCGGGTTGGGACCCGTACCCAGTTGAGGTGGATCCGTTCACGGGTTATTAGATCTGTGAGAAGGAGACCCAGTACCCGCTTCGGACCCATTTGCATGTGAAATTACCATTTTACCCCCGAGCTTTAAGATTCGTGTCCGATATGAACGGTCCCGATTTAATCCTATTTTTAGCCATATCACGAGCCCCCCACTCCCGAAGACTGAGTTTGATCAGCATTTGAGGAGTAGTTTTACTGTTTTAATGGCGTACGGGATTTTATCGGTGTTCTTAAGGGAGTTTGGAATCTTGCTCGGGGTGTAACAGTGTTATTATGGGCTTGTAAAATGCCCAAAAATATTCTCAGAATTTTCTGGATTTTTGGTGATTTTTCCAGATTTTTCTGAATTTTTTCTCATTTTTTTGAATTTTTTATTCATTTTCCGAATTAAATAATTAATTATCAAAAATATTAATTAATTATTCTAATTTAATAATTATTTTTTTAGAATTTAAAAATAATTTTTTCTGAATTAATAATTATTTTTAGAATAATTAATTAATTTTTTTCGATTTTTAAATATTTTTTTCGGATTTTTTAAATAAAAAAAAATTAAATAAATAAATAAATAATTTAAATATTACCTGGACACGTGGCAAATTTTTGGCCGTCCATCGTGAGGCAGATCGCGATTGGACACGTGGCGCGTTTCTGGCCGTCCATCATGATCAGATCTGCGCGCATCGTGAGGCAGATCGTGATCTGGACACGTGGCGTGTTTCTGGCCGTCCATCATGATCAGATCTGCGCGCATCGTGAGGCAGATCACGATCGGGACACGTGGCGCGTTTCTGAGCGTCGATCGTGTCGTGACGCGAATTTTGAGACGATCGGACGGATCGTGTTGGTCGGTCCCTTTTTTTCTCAATTTACAGCATCGGTACCCCGGTACCTCGGCTCGGCACTTCGGCGCGGCACCTCGGATCAGCCGACCATGCCAGATGCCGCCACGTGGCATGCCACGTGGCTTTTTTTTTTTTTTCTTTCTTTCTTTCTTTCTTTCTTTCTCCTGCCTTCTTCGCTGCTTCTTCTCTCCTTCTTCGTTTCTCCTTCTTCGACCTTCAGCTCCGACTCTTCTTCTTCGCGTCTGGGTGCTCGAGATCGGAGATCGTCGTAGTGGAGAGAGGAGCTCGGAGGTATTCGACGAAGGAGTCGGGGCTCGCGACGTGGAGGTCGACAGTGAGCTCGCGAAGGAGACGTTGAGTTCGGCACCGTCGGAGCTCGGAGGTGAGCTTGGCAGCGAAGCTCGGCACGAATGGAGCTCGGCAAGGCAAGAGCTTCGGCGAAGTGGGTCGGCGTTTTGAAGAGCTCGACGCTTCAGTTGCCGTGAGGGTGAGCTCGCGATGATTTGGCGAGCTCGACAGTGGGGTAGCTCCGGCGTGTTGATGACGGAGATGGGAGGCGGACGACCAATCTCAATGTGACGAGAAAGAGGTGGAGCTTCGACGATTGTTGCGAGCTCGGCGACGAAGGTGGAGAGCTTGGTGATGGGTTGAGCTCGTGACAAAGTGGAGTTCGGAGCTTCGGAGGATAGCTCGAACTCGATAGAGGAGGTCTGCAGTGTCATGGAGCTCGGAGGTGTTCGGGGTTGACGGAGGAGCTCACTGTGGATGACGAGGTCGGCGTATTGGAGAGCTTCGGCATCGCGGAGCTCGGAGCGGAGGTGGTCGGCCATGGCGGAGTTTGGAGACAGGCCATGGTGAGGCTTCGCTTGTTGGCTTCGGCGGATAGAGGAGATCGGTTCGGCATGGGGCTCGGCAGTGGAGCTCGGAGTGGAGTTGTGAGCTCGGCAGTTGAAGACGATGAGCTTGGGGAGCTCGAGTTTAGGTGAGGAGAGGCCACCGGAGGTCAGGCTGGACGAGCTGGAGCTTAGGTCGAAGATGAGGCCACTCGAGCTCAAGCTTAGGCGATGTATTGGAGAGCCGAGGTTGAAGAAGGGGGTCAGTTCTTGGGTTTGTTCTTGTTTTTTGTTTTGGCGGGAGATTGGGAGAGAAGAAGAACGGTTGGTTCGGGTTGGGACCCTAATGGGTCCGACCCGACCCTTCTTTGAATTTTTTTTTTTCTTGAGCTCCTCGGATCTGCTTCTTGCTCGGCCAATCTGAGCACGGATTTTGAGGAGATTTTTTGCCACTTTGCGGTTCGGTAGTTCGGTAGCTCGGATTTGAGATCCGAGCTACGTGGCTCAATCTGGACGGTTGATCACGATCGTGGCGCGAATCACGAGACAAGAGGCACGAGTTTCGAGAAAACGTTATCTTGTCGTTTTGTGGTGACGTGGCGAGATCTGAGCCGTTCATCATGTTTCAGCGTAAATTTTGAGACGATCCGACGGTGAGATGAGATCGGTCGAATTTTTCTCCATATACGAGGGTCGGTACCCCGGCACCTCGGATCCTCTCCAGGAGCATCTGGTTTGCTCGGCAAATGAATCTGGTTCGGCAGATCCGAGCACGGATTTTGAGGAGAATTTTTTTCCACTTTGCTGTTCGGTAGGTCGGTAGTTCTTCTGAGAAGAAAAAGGAAGGGGAGGAGAGGCATTTGGGTTCTCTCCTCTGCCTTGTTCTTTCGTACAGTGGAGAAGAGGAGAAGAGGAAGGGGAGGAGAGGCAATTGGGTTCTCTCCTCTGCCTTGTTCTTCTGCACAGTTGAGAAGAGGAGAAGAGGAAGGGGAGGAGAGGCAATTGGGTTCTCTCCTCTGCCTTGTTCTTCCGCATAGTTGAGAAGAGGAGAAGAGGAAGGGGAGGAGAGGCAATTGGGTTCTCTCCTCTGCCTTGTTCTTCCGCACAGTGGAGAAGAGGAGGAGAGGAAGGGGAGGAGAGGCAATTGGGTTCTCTCCTCTGCCTCGTTCTTCCGCACAGTTGAGAAGAGGAGAAGAGGAAGGGGAGGAGAGGCAATTGGGTTCTCTCCTCTGCCTTGTTCTTCCGCACAGTTGAGAAGAGGAGAAGAGGAAGGGGAGGAGAGGCAATTGGGTTCTCTCCTCTGCCTTGTTCTTCCGCACAGTGGAGAAGAGAAGTGTTGGGGAAGAAGGAGAAGAATGAAGGAGCTAAGAAGGGTATGGGTCGGACCGTGGGTATCGGATCCGACCCCGACCGTTAGCCTCTTTTTCTTTCTTCCTCTTCATCTGCTTGCTTTGTTCGGCGGATCCGAGCCCGGATTTCGAGGTACATTTTTCGCCGCTCCGCAGTTGGGTAGATTGGCAGATCCGAGCTGCACGGCTCAATCTGGACGGTTGATCACGATCGTGTCGCGAATCACGAGACAAGAGGCACGAGTTTCGAGAAAACGTTATCTTGTCGTTTCGTGGAGACGTGGCGCGATCTGATCCGTCCATCACGCTTGAGTGCGAATTTGGAGATGATCTAACGGTGAGATCGTCTCGGGACGATTTTTTGCCATATACGAGGGTCGGTACCCCGGTACCTCGGCTCGGCGCATCAGGGCTGTTTGGCCGAGGTGCTGAATTGTCTGTTTTGAAGGAAGTGTTCCTTGAAGATTCCGCCCCTCCGTGCTCAGTGGCTCGGCCGTTCGGCTGAGCTGTTCGGTAGCTCGGCTGTTCGGACGGCTCGAGCGTGAGGAGAAGCTCGGTGAGTCGGCATATGGAAGAGGTGATGCTCTGCTTGGTTTTTGGAGATTTTTGAAGAGGAGCTCCACTCCTAGGGGTGGAGAAGAGGTGCTAGGAAGATCCTCGTAAGAGCCATGGGAAGACCCATTCTTTGAAGTGAGCGCGAGGAGCAATTCTAAGAGAGTTTTAGCTCCGATCTCGTCGAGAAGAGCTATTTGAGAGACAAGTTTGAGGAGGAACTCCAGGAGAACGTTGTGCTCCGAACCTGTGGAGAAGAGCTCCGCTTTGGAAGTGAGCGGAGTGAAGAGCTTGACTTGTGGAAGAGCCATCTGGAAGAGGAGTTTGAGGAGCAACTCTAGGCGAGAGTTTTAGCTCCGAACTCGTTTGAGAAGAGCTCCGCTTTGGAGGCGAGCAGAGCGGGGAGCTCGACTTCAGAAGAGCTGACTGGAAGAGGAGTTTGAGGAGCAACTCTAGGAGAGTTTTTAGCTCCGAACTCGTTGGGAAGAGCTCCGCTTTGGAGGCGAGCGGAGTGAAGAGCTTGGCCTTGAGAAGAAAGAGGAAGGGGAGGAGAGGCATTCGGGTTCTCTCCCCTGCCTCGTTCTTTCGCACAGTGAAGAAGAGCAGAAGTGTTGGGTACTTTTGGCGGGTAGACTGAAGAAGGAGAAGAATGAAGGAGCTAAGAAGGGTATGGGTCGGACCAAGGGTATTGGATCCGACCCTGACCCGTTAGCCTCTTTTTCTTCTTGCTCTTCATCTGCTTTGCTGCTCGGTAGATGCATCTTGTTCGGCAGATCCGAGCATGGATTTTGGGGCACATTTTCCGCCACTTTGCTTCTCGGTAGATGGGTAGCTCGGCTCGGATGGTCGTGGGGGCAGTTCGGAATGGCCATCTTCCTCCGGCCCGTTTAAGGACGAGCCGGTGAAGTAAAGTCGAGCCATAGGACCCCGACCATCGTGAGGTTAGTTTGAGGGATGCAGGAGCAGTTTCGAATGGCGAGCTACTTCTAGTCCGCTTAGGAGCGAACTTGCGAAGTAGAATCGAGCCAAGTGTTGGACTCCGATCCATTCAACGGCTGCAGGAGCAATTTCGAACGGCGATCTACTCTTGGCTCGTCTGAGGACGAGCCGAGGAAGAAGAGTCGAGCCGAGTGCTGGACTCCGAACCATTGTGAGGTTAGTTCAAGGGATGCAAGAGCAGTTTCGAATGGCGAGCTACTTCTAGTCCGCTTAGGAGCGAACTTGCGAAGTAGAATCGAGCCAAGTGTTGGACTCCGATCCATTCAACGGCTGCAGGAGCAATTTCGAACGGCGATCTACTTCCGGCTCGCCTGTAGACGAGCCGAGGAAGAAGTGTCGAGCCGAGTGCTGGACTCCGAACCATCGTGTGGTTAGTTTAAGGGATGCAGGAGCAGTTTCGAATGGCGAGCTACTTCTAGTCCGCTTAGGAGCGAACTTGCGAAGTAGAATCGAGCCAAGTGTTGGACTCCGATCCATTCAACGGCTGCAGGAGCAATTTCGAACGGCGATCTACTTCTGGCTCGTCTATGGACGAGCCGAGGAAGAAGAGTCGAGCCGAGTGCTGGACTCCGAACCATCGTGAGGTTAAGGGTTGTGGGAGCAATTACGAATGACGAGCTACTTCTAGCTCGCTTAGGAGCGAACTTGCGAAGTAGAATCGAGCCAAGTGTTGGACTCCGAACCTGTTGTGAAGTGCTTAGCAAGTTGTGGGAGCAGCCATGTAGAAGAAGCTGGACTCCGAACCCACCATTTAAGAGAGTCGTGACCCGGAGAGATAGAGAAGCAAGAGCAATAATTTTCAATGAAAATATGTAAAGTTTTATTGAAATAAACTAAGTGGCTGCTCTAATAGGGCGAGCCATTATTACATGCTGTCGGCCGGGTTACAAGCATCGGCCTTATTGAAAATCAGAATCCTACTTCTACAATAAGGTGAAGACCTCTTGGGAGGAGCTGAGTCTTGAAGCTCGGCGGGCCTTTCTGTTCGTTCGGAAGAGGTGACGATCAGGGGAGGAGCTCGGACCCCTCTTTTCGGACGAACTTGATCAGGTGCCCCCGCTTTATGAGTTCTTCGATCTCTTCCTTGAGAGCCCGACAATTATCCGTGTCGTGGCCGTGGTCCCTGTGAAAGCGGCACCACTTATCTTTGTCCCTCTTCTTGCCAGGGGTATTCATTCTAGGGGGAGCGCGGAGTAGTCCTTCCCTGTCCACCTCCATAAGGACTTCTGATATATTAGCAACGAGGGGGGTGAACTTCTCAAACCGAGGAGTCGGGCGGCGCTGGCCATTGCCGTCCTTCTGAAGCTTCTTAGCCTCTTCTTCTTCGGTCAGCTTTCGTTTCGTCCCTGAGGTAGACCTTCCGGAGCTTGGAGGGTAGGCGGCCTCTTCGGCACGAATGTACTTGTCACACCTGAGAAGGAGGTCGGCAAAGTTCTGTGGAGGCTTCTTAGCAAGCGAGGAGCGGAGGCTGGAATTGAAGACGTTGGATTGGAAGGCGGCTGTTGCGACGGATTGGTTGAGGGAGGCCATGGACCTGACCTCCGCAGTGAACCTCTTCACATAGTCTCTTAATTTCTCACCTTTCTCCTGTCTGAGTTGGAGGAGTGAGATGCTGGTCTTCTCCGTGCGTCTGCTGCTCACGAAGTGGGTGATGAAGAGTGTTTCGAACTGCTCGAAGGAGAATATGGAAGACGGTGCGAGGCGGGAGTACCATTCTCGAGCTGGGCCCTTCAGCGTTGCGGGGAAGGTCTTGCAGAGGAGGGCGTCGGAAGCTTGATGGAGGAGCATCAGAGTCTTAAAACTCTCTATGTGATCAACGGGGTCAGTTTCTCCGGTGTAAATCTCGAACTGGGGATGTTTGAACCCGAACGGCACTGGTGCATCCACTATGGTTCGGGAGAAAGGAGGTCTACTAGGACGAAGAGTTCTCCCCCTGAGCTCTTCTTCTCGGTTTATCTGACCCAGGCGCCTCTCTACTTCATGAAGACGACGGTACATGGCGTCATCTCTCCGACAGTAATCTGCTGAGCCCCTAGACTCGTCTTCGTATGAGGGAGTGAGAGGGCTATGGCGACGGTAACTTCGGGAGCGACGAGGGCTTCGAGTATGTCGGGAGTTGCTAGGAGCAGGGGCAGGAGATAGGGACCGTTGGCGAGGGCTTCGGACCGGAGGGGGAGAAGGGTCCTTGGGTGCATTGTTGTTGGGACGAAGATTGATGGCTTGAAGGATGGTCGCTTGGAACTGCTGGAACTCGGCACGGGTGATGGGTGCTTCATTGCTCCTAGGCTGTTGCCGACCTGCGGGGGAGTGCCTTCTTCGGTGATGCTCGGGGGACTCTTTCCTCCCTCTGCGGACGGGGGACCTGTAGTACCGGTGGCGAGGAGACCGCTCGCCCGGATGGTGTTGGCGGGAGGTTCCCTTTTGGGCCCGCTTTTCATCCAGATGGCGGCGGAGGTCGTCCTCTTTCTGGCGATTGGGGGCCGCATTGTGGCGACCAGAGGCTCGGGGATGATGGGAGGCCATAGAGTCTGTGGAGGCGTTGTGGATGGAGACGTTCTCTTGGTGAAGAGGTTGCTTCATGCGGGAGCCCCCCGCACCGGCGTTCTGTGGACCGGTAGGACCCTTGGGGGGTTGCCGATTCTGAAGAGGAGGCTGATCTTGTTGAAGAGGGTCCTCCACTTGAAGCGGGGGTTGTCCCTGCTGCGGAGCGGGTTGGACGGGGACTACCTCTTGCTGATCAGCGGGGTTGGGCCCACGGTTGGACCCTCTAGATCTGACTTTTCTGGGAGGCATGGCTGGAGAAGAGCTAGTCGACGGGAAGAGGAGAAGGCTATTCGTATGGTTTTCCCACAGACGGCGCCAATTTGTTGCCGCTAATTTCGGTGTGGGGGCAAACAGATAGAATTTGTGAGTTCGTGGAAAACCTGAATAGCAAACACCTAACCTGTACCGCCGGAGCTTGACCGTTGACTCCCGCGTTCACCTGCAAGGAAGTGCGAGACACCGAGGTTGATCCCGGCGACGCACCCTCCGACGCTCAAGTCAGTAACCAGAAATGATTATGAAAGAGCGTTTAACTAGAAAAAGATTGATTACCTCTTAATGGAGATGGGTGAGGGGTATTTATAGTCGCCGTTGGGATCAGATAAGGAATGTGATTCCTGTGATCTGATAAGGCATAAAATCCTCGTAATCAGATTAGGAATGTAATCCCTTAATTCCCGGTGAAAAGATAGATGTGAATTAGAGCCGTTGATTAGGATTAATCAGAAACTCTAATTCTATCTTTTCTGGACTGGGTGTGTTTCGGGTTGGGACCCGTACCCAGTTGAGGTGGATCCGTTCACGGGTTATTGGATCTGTGAGAAGGAGACCCAGTACCCGCTTCGGACCCATTTGCATGTGAAATTACCGTTTTACCCCCGAGCTTTAAGATTCGTGTCCGATATGAACGGTCCCGATTTAATCCTATTTTTAGCCATATCAATTACAAAGAGATCATAAACTTTCAATCTCTTTCACTTTTGAAACACTCGGTCCTCACCCTCTTGAAGTTGTACAATGATAACGGCGCTCCAATTCTCCGTTCTCTTCTCTTGAGATGGATACAAACCCTAGAGTTTATAGCCTCTTATATAACCTTCAAATAAACCTTAAAAGATGAACATAAATACATCTTATTGGACCTGAAACCTGCAGCCCAAATAACATATAGCGTCGCTCGCGGTTGAATGCATCCCTTTGCAGTCAACTGCAATGAGTCTCGCCAAGACCTAAAGACTGGACGGTCAACTGCAAAGTCAATTATCCCACTCTCTGGAATGACAGCAGCCAAGGTCGGTCGACCGTACCCACATTGTGGTCGCCCGCAACTCCTTCAGCCGCCTTTCTTCTCTTGCTGCATTGTTGTGTTCTCTTCACTGCTTCGTGTCTCCTCTTTTTCTTCTCCAACTTCAATTTATGCCTACGTGTGTTTGAGACCACAATCCTAACAGATTCGGCTTTAGGTAGCTAGATTGGAGCTCATCATATAGGCATTACCATCATTTCCATTTTTGTTTAGGAGGCTCCTTAGAGACATCAGCTTGAAGCATTTGGAACATGCCTCGAGCAGAGTTTTTTTTTTTTTTTTTTTTTGTTGTGATCAACGGGATAGAGCCTTAGGCTCCAGCCACAAAAACAAACATATATTAAAAAAGTAGAGTACAAATTACAAGAAACCAAAAGGCACTTGCTCGGAGAGATACCGAAGCAATAGGCCAACAACAAAAACAGCTACAACCAACATGAAAAAATAACGGCCAATGAAAGATTAGCCAACAGCAGAACTGTACATCAAAATACAATGGGACAACACAAAATCACTTGCAGTAGATTGACAGCACAACGACCAGGGTGTCAACAGCATAGGAAAGGTTCACCACAATCGAACAGCCGCAGGAATCGATGGACTGAGCAAAACCACTCTGGCAAACACATGAGACGCCTAGTAGACGGCCAATAGATGCAGGAAACAGTAGAAGATCCAAAAAGACTTGGAGACCAGGCAGCGCCGAACTTCAACTGGCGCTCAGGGACACCGAAACAAGCACTCAAAAACAGTCAGGAAGAGAATGTATACCTTAAGCGATGTTCCTACCAAGCCGGAGGCGAGGCAAACGGCGCAGTATCTACAAAGGAGAGATAACCCCGACTGGGAGGCCAGGGAACAACCTCCGAAATGAGGTACCACAGCATACAAAGACAAAGTAACAAAGTAATCAGCTAAGTAGACTGAATAAAAAGCACATAAAAGGAGGGTTAGAAGGCAAAGATCACCACTATCATCAATAGAGGAGTCCCAAGTAACTGAGGATAAAACATATACAGTGAACGAGAATAAAGTAGTAAAGCAACATAAAAGAAAACACCCCACAAAGTAACTTGTCAAAAGCGATACAGGGAGCAATCAGGAAAATCCCTCCGCCTGCAGGAGACCAAAAAACCAAAACGAGCGCTAGCAACGCTCCAAAATGCCTCGAGCAGAGTTGAGATAGTTACAATTTACAAAACAATTGAAGTCATTCTACATTAGCAAGGAGAGCATTAGCCTATGCAGGAGTTCAATCCCGAACTCACTAAATCTATAGGTACTTTAGTCACCTGGTCGGGTATTATATGTTTGCTCGAAGAGCAATTATCTTGGACTGTGAACAAACATTCCCACCTACTGGAATACAGTCGTTATATGTTGCTTCTCTATTCGACTAACACTGTCAGAAAAAAATCATAACTTGGGCAGTTCGAGATCTCCAGTTCTTCTTTACCTTATGTAAGCCAATATGGGGTTTGATTAAGATGTGGTTCAAATCTAGTATAGAAACTCATGTTAAAATTTTGAAAAAGGTTTAAAGCTCAAGCAAGATAAAAGGAAACTATTTTTTTTTTCAACTAAAGGGAAACACATAAATATTAAATAGATGGTTAATTTAGTTTGGACCCGAAAACCTGTAAGAAGTTTCTCCTTAGAAGGGCATGAGTCTCAAGCTATTTGGCTTGATACCTATGAGCACTTTTCATGGCTATTATGGATTAATGTGTATATATATCTTGATTTATCGATCCAGAGAAAGTAGTTTTCTTCGAGTAAACATCGAAGTAGTTAGCAAGAGATTCGTTGGGTTTATGTATTGCATACTATAGTTCAATGTGAAGAGAAGATGATGAAGCAAGAAGATGTTCGAAGCACCGTTGGAAGAAGAAGCAGTGTTATGCAGTCCTTGGAACTTGGAAGAAGAAGTGTTGTGCAGTTTGTGCATGTATCGAGTATCATTTGACAATCGATTGCCATGTTAGGTAGTCGACCGTCTTAGCTCTCTGGTTTGGATGCTTCTATTGCAGTCGACTGCACCTTAGGGCAGTCGACTGACAGCGACTAGAAGCAGCATACGGGTCGGGTCTGGGTGATTTGTTTTAAACCCAGTGTCGGACCTGAGATTTTGAGACCTGAGGTGAACTCAAAAAATGGTGCCCTCAAAACTTAATGTTCATAAAAATTTTGGGCCTGAGACAACGGCTTCTTGTGCTTCATATCAGGTCCGGGCTTGTTTGAGACCATCTTCCGCTCCATGTTAGACGTACGGCTTTCATTGTGTAGCTTTCTCTTCAAAATAAATCGGACAATTAGGGTTTCTCTATATCTCTAAATATGATTGTAACGGCCTCTTAGGTAAGAGTGTGTAAAGAGCAAAAGATAGAAAAGTACTTTATTGAGAGTTTTCCATTGAAAACTGTGTAAAGAATCTGATACCACTTGTAATGCTAACAACGAAACACACACCAAAAGAAACAGATACGCCCAAGACCTAGATGCACCAAGAACAAGTCACCACAATAATCGCAAGATCTTACAATAATATGCAGAGATAACCAATACTTCTTATTTATCAACAAATACAAAGATTACAGAGAGATCAAAACTCTCAATCTCTCTTTCTTACCTTTGAAGCACTTGACACTCACTTATCTTGAAGTTGTACTTGATAATGGCTCACCAATTCTCTCTTCAGTGTTACAACTTAACCCTAGAGTTCACATCTATTGCTATATATAGTCCCCAATCAAATCCTAAAAGATAAATATAAATATAGCTTATTGGAGCCGTTGCGGTCGACTGTGCAAAGGTGTGGTCGACTGCAATGACCCTTGGCCAAACCAGAGGGCTGGACAGTCGACTGTCCACTACGGTCGACTGTCAACATGATTGTCGAGTGCAGTTCTGCTTGCTGTCGCTACTGCTTTCTCTCTGCTGTCTTTGTCTACTATTCTTCTTCTCCAACTTCAACTTGTGCCTGTGTATTTGAGGCCACTTTCTAACAATCTCCCACTTTGACCAAATACATGACGCTTTCAAAGTTTATTGTATATTACCTCGCATTATCTCTGTCAGTTTTTCAAAACTCACGAAAGACCCAAGTACTCCTCTCAGAGCACCTCCGCCACTCAATCACGTGGAGTGCACCAACCTTTCCTTATAGGCTTATGAAGGATGTGTCCCATCAATTGCATAAGGCATGAATAACGGAGGAACAACTTTCTGTGTTGGATTCCATGTTACAAGACTCCAATTTACAAAATCTTCATTAACACTAGACATTGTTCATAGTCTCTCAATGCACCCTCTCACTAAAAGTCTCCATGGATGATACCTCCACAAAATTCGTAGACTGCTCAACTCACCTCACAAGAACGACTTGAAGCTTCTTCTGTCATATCTCAAAGAACCCTTACCGCAGCAACATTTTGCTCTCTAGGATCTCTCTAATGGTCAGCAGCTCCCACTAAATGTGTAACCTCCTCTAAATCCACCCCACAACTGAAATAACTCACACAACCTACTACTTGATCCCGGTTGAAAGTTAACAACAGAAGAAACGCTCCTCGCGTCTCTAAGCAAATACAATGTTCCCTCACGTTTTCCTCTTGCTATCATCCTTGAACCTACAACTATACACCACTCCCCACTGCCAAATGTTTTAGACAAATCCTCTTTGTCTAGCCTTCCCATTGGCTTCCTTTGGGTTTTTTTTTCTGCTTCTTCATATAGGCCGTATAACTGTGCATCATGTGACCCCTCTTGTGATAATACCAATACTCAGGTCCACATCCCCCGTTGTTGTCATCAGATCCACTCTCAGACGAACTACTCTGATCCTTTCTTCTTCGAGTGCTCTTAGATCTCCCGCGTCTCTTCTCAATTGACATTGCAGAATCCTTAGAAGATGGTGATGAAAATCCTTCGTTTCTCACCCTTCTTACCTTCTTGTTCAGAATGTTGTTCACTATATCCTGTAGAGTCGTTGAATATGTCATTGTACCTATAATAATATATTCCACTGTACCATAACTATCGGGCAAAGTAGATAGAAGTAACAATGACTGTCTCATTTATGAAAACTTCAATCATGCAACTTCCATCTGATTGTAAACCATATAGTAAATATTCACATATTCTGCTAGTGAACCCCCTTTCCTCAACTTCATGTATCCAATTTCTTTAAGTGAAGAATTGATTAGATGCGGACAGTTTCTCATACATATCTGTGAGAATCTCCATAACCTCACTTGTGGTCTTTGCCTTTGAGATATGAAATAACGTTTTCCTGCTCAGTCTCAACTGAATCTGCCATAACGCCTTCTAATCCAAACGATTCCAATCCGCCAAGATCTTTGCATCCTTGTCTGCACATTTCAGCTTCTCATCAAACAATGGACAATTTAGATCTTTCTAACGAAGATACCCTATCATCTGAATCTTCCACATCGCGAAATCACTCCCATCGAACCTATTGACTTTTGAATTGCTATCGACCATCACAAAATCTTTGCTCTGATATCAATTGTAGAGAATCTGATACCACTTACAGTGTTAATAGCGGAACATACACCACAAGAAATAGATATGCCCACGATCTAGATGCACCAAGAACAAGCTACTACAATAATCGCTATATCTCACAACCTCATGAACATAATAATATACAGAAATAACCAATACTTCTTATTTCTCAAGAAATACAAAGATTATAAAGAGGTCAAAACTCTCAATCTATCTCTCTCACCTTTGAAGCACTTGGCACTCACCTCTCTTGAAGTTGTACTTGATAACGGCTCACCAATTCTTTCTTCAGTGTTACAACTTAACCCCAGAGTTCACACCTATTGCTATATATATATAGCCCCCAAGCAAACTCTAAAAGATAAATACAAATACAGCTTATTGGACTCGAAATTCGCAGCCCAAAATAACATACAACGTCGTTGCGGTCGACTGTACAAATGCGGTCGACTGTAATGACCCTTCGCCAAACCAAACAGTTGGACAGTCGACTGTCCACTGTGGTCGACTGCAGTTCTGCTTGCTATCGCTGCTGCCTTCTTTCTGCTGTCTTTGTCTTCTCTTCTTTTCCAACTTCAACTTGTGCCTGTGTATTTGAGGCCACACTTCCTAACAAAAAGAAGATTATCTTCCAATGAGGCTTGAGAGATAAATAGGTTCTTAGCGTGAGTGTAACTCTTGTATCTTCTCCAGCTAAATAATATTTTGATTATTCCTCCCTTGGATTAGGGTTCCCCAAACCGGGACAAAATTGTGTTTTGTTTGATCTACTATTGCTTGGTGGTTTGTTCGTAGTGATCAGTTGTCACAAACTCTGCAGCGAAATTCCTAATAAGATTGTGTTCCGAGTCGTGCCTTTTTCAAATTCAATGTGGAGTTCTAACAATTTGGGAAGGTCATTGTAAGGTGATGAAGGGAAAGAAGGGTGTTCAGCATAACTTATACAAGCTTTGTGGAAATGAGAAATCTTGACCAATTGTTTCTAAGCCCAGTGTTCCTAAAGCATTATTTAGTATGTCATCACTAGAATCATCGAAGTGTGACAACGACGTTCAAATATCGTCGAGATATGGAGAGTGCCTCAAGGTAGTTGTAGTTCGTACCGAGGGCAGCACCTCCGTGTTAACGCCTACCGGGCTATGCTCTTGAAGGGACATGCTATTGGAGAAATAAAGGTGGAGATAGATTCAACTAGCAAAAGAAGCCACTGAATCAGGTTCGTTTACGAGAGGAAAATGAAAGAGTTTAGAGACGATTAGTCACACAGTGTTGAAAGTATGAGTATACAATTCAAGGTGGAGATTGTTGGGTTTATATCTTGCATACTATGCTTCGATGTGAAGATAAGACAATGAAGGGAGAAGAGGTTCCAAGCATCGTTGGAAGAAGTGTTGTGCATGTTGTGCATGTATCGGGTGTCATTTGATAGTCGAATGCCATGTTATGCAGTCGACCGTCTTGGCTCTCTGTTTTGGATGTGTCCATTGCAGTCGACTGCACCTTAGAGCAGTCGACCAACAACGGCTGAAAGCAACATATGGGCCAAGTCTGGGTGATCTGTTTTGAGCCCATCTCCCTCTCCATGTTAGAACGTACGGTTCTTATCATGTCGCTTTCTCTTCGGGAGATATCTAATGGTTATTGTTTCAAGACTACAGCCTAGGATTTCTTTATATCTCTATATATGATTGTACGGCTTCCTTTGAAATATAAGAGCATGTAAAGAGCAAAAGATAGAAGTACTTCATTGAAAGTTCTCCATTGTAAACAGCAGATTATCTTCCAGTAAGGCTTACGAGATAAATAGGTTCTTGGTGAGAGTGTTTGTAACTCGTGTATCTTCTTTAATTGAATAATATTTTGGTTATTTCTCCCCCGGATTAGGGTTCACCCAAGCTGGGACAAAATTTTATGCTTTGCGTGTTTGGTTTGATCTACTATTGCTTGGTGGTTTGTTCGTAGTGATCGGTTGTCGCAAACTCAACAGCGAAATTCATAACAAGATTGTGCTTTCAGAGTCGTGCCGTTTTCAAATTCGAGGTGTTACATATTGACCCCCATTATGCGAATTGAAAATTCATAAATTTTGTTTCATTTTGGTGTCAACAAGTTCATGCTCTTCGCATGCTAATGACTTGATGTAGTTATCAATATGTTTGTTTGTGTTCTTTTAGCTTGTAGGTTGGACACCACTGGTAGAACTTAAAACCCTTACAAAGAAGGAAGGACTTAATGTACGATTAGTTGCAAAAATCGAGTCCTACCAGCCACTTTCTTCTGTTAAAGATCGTAGTGCGCTCAGGTTCGTTTGGAAACATTCTTTAAACTACAAATTGTCTTTGTCAACGTAGATTATTCTGTATATCATTAATACGTTGTTGATGAAACTGCAAATTACGGATATGAGATAACAAATTGCTGTCCTCATTTTCATAGAAAGCAAAACAGTGCACCTTCTCAAATATATGGAAAGTGCTCCACCTGTGAAATTGCAGGGTCATTTCCACATTTTTAAAAAAAACTCAAATTATAGAAAATGAAGAACAATACATAACAATAGTTACCAATAACTAGTGAACTTGGAGATGGTTTAACATGTACCGATTCCTCTAGCTAAATTGAATGAATCCTTTTTTATTTGTGCATTCAAAACAATCACCTTCCTTGTGAGATAATAAGTAATGTTGTTCGGGATTATAATGAATAAGTCTCTTTCACTAGTTCATATATATATTCTGTTTGTAGAATGATAGAGGACGCAGAAGAGAAAGGCCTTATTCAACCTGGCATCACCACACTGGTGGAACCCACCGGCGGCAATCTTGGGATTGGGTTGGCTTACATTGCTTCCAGAAAAGGATACAAGTTCATTGCAGTTATGCCATCAAATTATGCACTTGAGAAAAGGATGTTAATGCTATACTTGGGTGCTGATGTATCCGTAACTGGTGAGAGAGAAACTAACTACTAATTCAAAGTTTTTAGATGATCATTTTTGGCATAATTATTTTAAGTTCATTGTTTTTGGAGAAAATAATTGTTTTCGATTTGAAGATTTTTTTTTTTTTTTTTTTTTTTTTGAAAAGTAAATTTCAAATGTAATTAATCTATAAAAAACTCCTTATAGCTAGGGTTGTTCATACTTGGGTTAAAACCGATTACCGAACCGAACCGAAATTTACCAATTTGGTTCGGTTTTGCAGTTTTCGGTTTGGTTTTGATCCAAACCGAAGTTTTTTTAGAGAGTTCGGTTCGGTTTTTTGTTGGCTTCTAAATAAACCGAACCGAATAAAAAACTGAACTTTTTTTGGACCAAAATAAATTAGACCCCTAGGATCCATCTCAAACTAAGCTGCTATGCAAGTGCACTTCCAGCTAATAGTAGCATGCCTGCTGGAACAGATTTATCCTCCCACTAGATACCTTGCAATCTGATTGTTAGAAATTTGATATAGTGCATGTTATATATATGTCATCCATTTAAAGGAGTATCTGCTTCAGTTAAGCTACCTATTCAACAAGGTAATTATTCTGAAAAATAATAGAATTCTGACATTTCTACATAAACTATTTTACTGTTAAGACTTTTTTATTATCAACCTAACACCCAATCAAAATGCCCAATAAATAGTACTATTGTTATTCCTGATGCCCTAATTAAGTGAATGTGGTTAGTTTCTGTTGTGATCAGTTCACCTATTGATACCAAATACATTTTGAAAACTGAGGTTCGTGGTATTACTCTGCTCGAACATATGTGTGACAGTATCTACTTATCATACGATAAATGCAATAATTTGGTTAGATAATGTAAGAAAATTAGTATGTACTAAAAATTTCGGTTAGTTCGGTTATTAACCGAACCGAACCGATAAAATTCGGTTCGGTTCAAACCAAATTTTATCAATTTTGGTTCGGATTTCGGTTTCAAATATACCAAACCGAAAATTTTGGTTCGGTTTGGTTCGGTTTCGCACCGATGAACAACCCTACTTGTGGCTGTCTATGAAGAGCCCATAACTAATCAGTTAGGAACATAACATATAAGCCATATACAAGCATAACTATAATACAAGTTTAGGTAAATTTCCCAATTCTCAAGCACCATAACTAATCAGTTAGGAACATAACATATAAGCCATATACAAGCATAACTATAATACAAGTTTAGGTAAATTTCCCAATTCTCAAGCACCAGTGTGTCCTTTCTTCTCACTCTCCACTTGCACTTGCAACAGAATTTTGATGGTGTTCAGGGCCAGCCTGAGTTTACGGGGGCCTGAGGCGAACTCCCGAAATGGGGGCCCCATGCGAAATTTATTTTTTTAAAAAAATTGATTTTCTTTTTACTACAATTCTTAAAAACTGATATATCTGAAGAAATAAATGAAAATTTAGAGATTTGAGAAGAAGAAAAAATCTCCATACAAATTCAAGCCTAACTAAAATAAACCGGCCCAAGTACTAATTTTAAAAACAAAAGCCCAAAAAATTAAATTTGGGGGCCACTAAAAAAATATTATGGGCAAAATACGTATATATAAATATAAGGAAATTTTTTTGGGGGCCCTAAAATTGCGAAAAAATCGGGGGCGGCCCCTGCCTCAATTGGGGGGCCGGCCTTGATAGCATTGTTCATTTCTTGAATAGTACAAGCTTGACAGTGGCCTCGCTTCTAAATATTCTTCCGGTCCTTTCTTTCCAAATGAACCAAATAGTGGGGGAGAGGGTTAGCCTAGCTAAGCATGCCACCTTGTTCTTCCCTTAGAAATTATGCTTAACCATACCCACTTCTTGCAGTAAAGAAAGCTGACCGACATTGCGAACAATGCTCAATTTTAACCTACAAAACAACCAAATATATTTGGAGTAGGAACACTGAAATATTAGTGATCAATTGTTTCATCCATCTCTCGGCATAGGACACATGTAGCTTCCTGTAATATATTTAGAGAAGCTAGCCTACTGACGGTAGGCAACCAATCGATCATGAATAGCACGCACTACACAACATCCTAGGAGAGTGTGATGTAAACCATACCTCAGTGTACCAGTTTACCTTCGGTGATGGGTTTTTGACTACTTCCCATGCTAACTTGAAAGAGAAGAACCCTGATTTGGACCTTGTCCATATCCAGTAATCTGTGGAATCAAGAGACGAGAGGGATGGTGAGAATTTTTTCGCTTAAGGCTTGCAATTTTGGTTTTGCCTGTCCCTAATTCCATCATGAGTAGAAAATTACCATTGCTGATATGCAAGTATAATGTCGGTGCAAAATCTTTTTTTTTTTCCTAAATGCATAATACCATTATATTCAACTTTAAAATCAGTTTCTTGGTCTTCCTACAGATTCCAAACTTGGATTCCAGGAATCGGTTGACCGCATAGAGCAGCTGAAAGAGCAACATCCAAATGTACATGTTCTTGATCAGTTTAGTAATCCTGCAAATCCTGAAGCACACTTCACGACAACAGGTAGTATTTATGGAATTTGATTTCGTTGCGTATGATGAAAGAGAGATACATGTAAACGTGTCCACGCAACATGACTCACAATCGTTTGTATATTTTCTCTGGTTCAGCTCGTTCTTATCTTTCTTGAAATTAAGTGTTGTTTGTTTTGTTATAGAAGATGGCTTTCAAAAAAAATTATTTAAAAGTAGAAGACACATATCAGGATAGGTCAAAAAAATTCTAAATTTTGTTTTGGTGAAGAGGTAGCTAAGACACTCAAATAAAATTTCCAGAATATTATTTTTCATATGTTTTATCTTGATCTCAAACTGATATAAACTTAACCCTAGGTAGAAAATTTTCCAAGAATATTAAGAGTTTAAGTTTACCAACAAGTAGTGCCGATTAAGTTAGAAAGTAAAACTAGTGATTGATATATGATGGATTTTCAAGAAATTGAATAAGTATAACAATCTCGATTAAAGATTGAAGCCTAACAATTAACAACTATACTTGAGCGTTCTTTGCAAGTAAGATATTCAATAATGATTCGTACGCTAATTGGCAAGTAGAACACACACTCAATATTTGTGGATGACAGATCATTCAGATAATATTCTGGAGATGATAGGCAGTACCACAAATAATGGAAGAATGGAAAGATCTCAACGGGATTCGATGAAAGTGTCGCCGCGTGTTCTGCCGCTCACACAGGGATCCAATCCTTTGCCCCAAACACCAAACAACAGACTGTCCTGCGAAACAAGGTCAAATCTGATATGATCTATCGTTATTGTGCGCTCTCAAGAGCAAGGAGGAGATTGGTGTTGGGATGCTACTTGCAGTGGGGGTGTGTCGATGACCTGCGGCGGCGCCAGCGCCAACAGCGGCGGTGGGTTGGAGAGGAGGGAGTTTCAGGGTGTAGTGTTGGTCGAAATCTCCATTCCATTATAAAGGGGGCTAGAAGAAGGAGGAGTAGTCGGGGTTGATGGTGATGGTTGCGGGGGGTATGGAAAGGAAGGGTGTGGAGTTGGGGGAGGAGAGGAGGGTCGAGGCGGTCGGGAGAAAAGAAAGGGGGAAGCGGTGGGGCAGTCAGGAAGGAGAAAAGGAGGGGGGGGGGGTATATATGGTGGAAGATGGAGATAGGATCTAGGGTTTCTCACAAATCCTAATGTTTTCTCAATGTCTCACACAGAGAGAAATAAAGAGCAAAACTCAATCACACAAAATGTTAATCAATCAAAGCATATGTTCTCATTAGTCTAAAGGCCTATATATAGTCTCAGAATAAATGCCCAAAATATATCAATGTGCAGAAAATAAGGGTGCAAATAGCAAAACTATTACATATGCCAAAACAACTAGAAGTACCGAAATAAAAAACAACTAGGCTAATAAAATAGCCTTCCTATACGATGTTTGCGGTAATAGAAGCTCCCAAAACATCTCGAACTGATGTTCTCATCACAAACATGACGAGCATCTATAAGCTTGTATTATTCAGTTTTCTTTTGTAACATTGCTTGATCTAGAATCAATGGGATTAAATATTTTTTTAGAAAAACCCTGTATGGTGTTTCCACATCTGATCGCTTCCCTTTGTAGTTTCTTGAAATATAAGATGCCCTTAAACTACGCTCTTATGGTGAATGAATGTCCACTCTTCCTTTTTCAAGTAAAATTATCTTCAAAACAACACAACCCCCGATTCTATGCTCATTTAAAATTCTAGCAATTATATTGTTTAATGTTATTGATAAAAAGTCCAAGAGGGTTAATAGAAGTTACTATATTGAATTTCAGGGCCTGAAATTTGGAAAGACACGGCAGGGAGAATAGACATCCTTGTATCGGGTTTTGGAACAGGGGGCACACTCTCTGGTGCTGGAAAGTATCTCAAGATGAAGAATCCGACATTGAAGATTATTGCTGTTGAACCTGCAGAGAGTGCTCTTATTTCAGGTACTATTTGATCTTAAAATCACATTAAATAGATTCAAGCCTTGAATGATATTCTGTTCTGTTTACCTCTTTTGGTGTAATTCCTTAAAGAAAATCTCTGGTCTTTTCCTGTGTCTATGGCAGGAGTCCTTTACTCCTGTTGGATTTAGTATTTACAGCAAGCTCACTCCTTTGTATTTACCGCAAGCACACTCTAGATTAACATATTTATATATCATCTTCAATCTGTATACATGAATGACGACGGTATGCAGGCGGCCAACCTGGGTGCCACAATATCCAAGGACTTGGGCCAGGTTTCATTTCAGATAATGTTGATGTGTCTTGCATCGATGAGGTCGTCCTCATTTCGACAGAAGAAGCAATGATTCATGCAAGAAGGGTTGCAAGAGAAGAAGGTTTACTCGTAGGCATATCATCTGGAGCTAACTTAGCAGCATGCTTAAAGGTTTGCTTCACCTTTATTTCCCAATATTTGAATCTCTCTAAGGTCGATTGTGTTCAATAAATAATAAATCATTTTGTTTTAAACTCCTCATTTCGCCATGATTGGTAGATCTTCCCTCTACTACTAACCATTGCAACTATTTTGAAAAACCCTTATGTTGCGTAAAGAAGTTCCAGTAGACTATATACCCTGACCAAAAGTAGCACATTTTAATTAAAAGGTACACCTTTATTAAAATGATATATTGTAACTGAAACTAAACGCTTAAAAAACAAAAACAAGGACTAAAAGAAATTGATATTCTCTAAATAATAACTTACTTTTTTGCATCAAACGGCTTGATGAATCAAGTTTACTACATGTTTCCGGCAGGTTGCAAGTAGAGTTGAAAACAACGGTAAGATGATTGTTACAATTTTCCCAAGTGGTGGTGAAAGATACATAAGCACCCAATTGTTTGACGATGTGAGGGCCGAATGTGAGAATATGAGTTTTTCTTAAATCATATACCTTTTGGTTTTACTATGTACTCGAGATGCTTCAGTTTTCCTATCAGCTTGTTGTCTACCAGAGAATAAGGAATGCTTACTATGTGATATATATGAGATTACCTCAAATTTTCTCGTCCGCATTAGTTGGTCGTCATCATTCTCGTGGGTCTCTCTATTAAGTTAATAATCTCTCCTTTTTGTTTCTATTAAGTTAATAATCGCGCTTTTGAGCATTAAGATGAGTTTGGGCTTGTGTGAAGCACATGAGTTTCTATCCTTGGTATGTTTCTCGACATGTACATCAATATCAAAGATCTCTGTTTCCTTACATATATAAACATACATGTGCCTGTATGCAGTCAAACAGCAGCAAATCGTTTCCACATTTAGTGCATTTTAGTTAGCTAAGAATTACCCAGCTTCCTGCACCACAAAGAATCCCTTCCAACTTGCTCTCTCCTCCTCCCCTTCTCCACCTCTGTCAACAGTAAAACAACAGAGAAGAATCAACATAACATTTCTTGTCTAAACTTCTCCGTACAAGGAGTAAATTAGACCAAGCCCTTCTGATCCACTTTTTAAAACAATCCGTCGTGCCTTCAGGCAAAAAACCACCACCATATTATTACGTACATCCCCTTTCTCATTGCTGGGACTGCTGCCTCCATGACCTTCTTTGGCAGCCTCTGTGGTTCCTGCCGTTGCAAGCCATCAGGATCCCCCTGTATCTGATCCCGGCACTCCAAAGGCTCGAACGGAAATAAAACTGAAACATCTAATCACATCCTAGAACATGAACAAGATGAGGGGATAACTGAGCTGGAAGCAGTCATACATGGCCCAATCTATCCAACGATACCAGATGGATCGACATCTAAGAGGAGGCTGTCGGTAAGCCTCAGTGCTAGTGTCAAAGAAGGATTGTCAAAGATAAGGACAAAGAAGGAGAAAGCGGGGGCAGAAGATTCTTTGTGGAAGAAGACGATAATTCTAGGTGATAAATGTAGGTTTCCGGGTGAGGATGGTGAGGAAGCAAATAATGTTGCACATTCAGGAAGCGTGTCACGGAATGCATCGTAATGCATCGTTCACCCGTGCATCGGCGACTATGTCTCAGGATACATCATTTGCCAGTGCTGCAACGCATTCTTGTAGCGTTTCCAGCTGAGGGTATGGATAAAACTCGTTTTATCGGGAGTGGTGGGAAGCAACAAAGTTCAGCTTCAGGATTGGACCATGCATGGGGATTACATAAGGAAGATGAGGATTTGAGTTCAATTCATCCATGCATTGCAAACATTTCTCATGATCATGCATGTCAATTCGGATGAGGTTGGTTTGTGCATGTGAGAATGCCACGCTTGATACACATGAGACCATATATATCAAGCGATAACGTACAGGTTTTTGAATATGAGATATCTTCCACCATTACAATTTTCATGTCTAAATTGAGCAGTTGGTGTTACGGTGTTCCATATGTGCAGGGTCTATCCATCCTCTAGTTAACGTTTTCACCGGTAAAGCTATGCAAATATACAGAACGATATTCCTGCAGCATTGTTTACAATCAATCTTCTCTTCGTTTTTATGCCTAAACAAGTAAAACTTCATAGCAGAGAGCCTACATAATTCAACAGGCATAAGCTAGCTAGCAATGTGTATCAAATGCTCATGCTGTGATAATTTAAAAACATGATACAGCTCAGAAAGAACATAAATTGAAGATCTTTTCCATAACTGATAGCGAACAGCAGTAAGACAAAGTCTCATGCAAACTGCAAACTGACTGGATTCTCTAGTACGTGTGTTGAAAGTATACACTACAAGTCAGAAAGTGCCAAGATCGTCACATAAAACATTCTAAACACAGATGGTATCAAAAGCCAGCCTGGTTCATCAATTTTTTCACATTAATAAGCACCAACATGGCCTCAGAATTGAAAGAAACATTTAAAAAAGAAATTGAGGATTCTAGTAATTACCGACAGGTTGCACCAATAAGTTTACTTTGAGACCCAACTCAGCACACAGATAGCAACAGAGCGCCTCACCTCAGGCCTTGATACAGTTAAGCCCCATGGTCAAGAAGCCCACCTCCTTAAATCAGAAGAATACACTTTTTGAGTAGCTCCCTCGACAAGCAAAAATGATCTTGCCAGTACTCATTTTATCTAATCTCTCACTTCTTTTCTTTTTATAAAGCGAAGAAAGCATTTTCACTCCATTTCTAGTACCGAAGCGTCTCGCTGTCGAAAGTTAAAGATTCCATGCCTTTGAGAGTAGACTCATAGTTCTTGTTTGTTAGGTGCCTTGCAGACAATGAGTGTTTTTGCTCCACAGAAACAGCTGGTGAACTTCTCTGAGCACTTGAAAGCTTCCGGAATGTTCCAGGACTTGCTTCAGAAGTGCGGGGGCGAGATAGTTCTGTTTCACCACCCATTATAATCTCTCTGCTGCTAGACACAGCAGCCCTCCTTGAGGAACCACCAGACCGGCCCAAAAACGTTGAACTGAGCATCTAACGGAAAAAAGTAAATTTAAAAAAAATGACTTGATGTTGTAAAGAGTTTACTTGTCTGAATGAAAGCTGAAAATTTTGGACAACATCAAGAAATTATCGAAATATATCTGTGGTTAGTTAACAAGCAACATTCACAACCTGCAAGTCAAGCGCTCAATTTTGTAATGCATCCAACAAATACCAACTCAATTTTAGAGTTGACTGTCTACTATTTGAAAATGCAAGGATGCCCAAAAATAATGAGTACTTTAAACCTGCAAAAGTGTTTCGAAATTGAAAGATATAAATAGCTTTGATCACAAGTAGAACAGGTTTCACACGTTAGTGCAACTTTTTTGATATACAATTAATTTAACCTCTGGTGGCATAGACATAAACAGAAGACATTATACTATACATAACATAGTGTATTACATAATGGCAAAGATATATATAGACTATATATTACATTACACCGGTAAAAAGCATCTTACATGGCAAAGATGGAATCTCAAATGCATGAACTTTTAGCCATGGTTAAAAGTCATATTGTTTGATTCATGGGTAAATTGTTTGAAACCACATCATATTCTACGTTGATGAAGATGACCAGAGCAAATCTTCATGGAATTTCCACTCCACTTTTATTAATAGATACCTAGTATTCTAGCCTAATATTTATATCCTTCACATGATAGTTCCTCAAACTTTAACAAATAAATTTATGGTCATTACAGATTTTCAGAAATTTTAGTAGCAGCTGGCATCTGTTTAAAAATGGCTATTCTGAAAGAAAAAAATACCAGGGATTACAAGTAGAACAGGTGATTAATATAACTCTAATGTATCTCTCACTGATCTCTACTCACTTGCATATCACACACATCCTAGGATAGTAGATAAGATAATATGGATGATATCCGTTGAGATGTCGCCACAGAGATTTTTTTTCAGCAAAATAAATTCCTAAAAAGTTTTATGGAATACTAAAATATGGATATACATCAAAGGATAGTTTAAAAAGATAAAAGTAGAAAGCAACTCACCATAGATTCTCTTGAAGCAGATGTATCATTTCCCACTGGGGTCATCTGCTTTGATAAGCTACCTGCATTTAAAGCAGGTGCTGAAACTCGCCGACGGGATGGGTCTGTTGCCGACCAACCTGCTGTCCTACCTTCTTCACCACCTGGAACAAAACTAAAAGGCAGGAGATTACCAATTTGACGAAAAATGGATTAGTAATTCTATTAAAAGGGTTCACAATGACAGAGACATCTTAACCGAGCAATAATATGATTCGGTACTGTTAATTGAGAATTTTAACCAAGTGAAAATACAGAAACATGAGCCTAACCCTTCTGGAATTTTGAAATAATGCAGGTAGGTTATGATAAAAAATCAAGTAATGACAAGTTAGAAAAAGGTGAAAGGCTCCCCATGAATCTCTCATAGAAATAAATATCATTGTAAACTGCATGACAAGTTGGTTCGGTTTATAAGATGCTGACTAATACCACGGAAGTTACGCATATTGGCAAAAAGAAATCTCCCCAAGTTTCACCAAAATAATAGCAGATAACGACAAACATCCCCCCCCCCCCCCCCCTCTCTCTAAAAAAAACAAAAAAAAAACAAAACAAAACCAGCCCCACCATAGAGGAAAAAGGGTAAGAGACAAAGCAATATAAAATTTACTTTACAAAAACAATTACCTTGCTGCCTACCGGCGCGTGTAATAGCAGGAGTCACTCCAGAGCTAGGGCCAACACCAGCTCCCTGGGAAGAAATAAAAGAAAAGAAGCCAAAAAGTTCAATTATTTGCCAAACAGTAATTTAGAAATGATACAATAAATCAATATCCCAAATCTCTAGGGGGTGGCTTGAATAGATTATTCAAAACGTTATTCTAAAAATGACGCACCAAAGGACGCAATGGACCGCTTGCAATCTGCGCCTGCTGATACTTCAAAATGGTCCAATCAAACACATAGTCAAATTGGAAACCTGTAAACAGAGAATAAATCAATGGCAATAAATACTGAAATCAATACTGTACATAATTTTGACAAAAGATCACTTCTGTAGAAGTTTTAAGATAAAACTAACCTTCACGAATAAAAAGATCACGGAATATTCTCTTAAGATATGCATAATCTGGTTTGTCATCAAAACGTAGAGAGCGGCAATAGTGAAAGTAAGATGCAAATTCTGTAGGACAACCACGGCATAAGGCCTGAAAACATGAATCGGGTAGTGGTTTCAATTAAATGACAATTTTAGGGGTCAAAGAGATCTCAAGTTCGATGTGTTTAAATAATTTACCTCAATTGATGTAGAAACCTTTCTTTCGCTAATTTTCTCATACTTCTGTTTTTTTGTGCCTGCTTTTAGGCCCTGCCATGGAAGACTAAAAAGAAAACAAAAAAAGGTCATGAGAAAAAAAAATTGCATTTACATATTAAATAAATAAATTTTCAAAAGAAAGCTACACCTTCCTCTCAAGAAATACATAAGAACAAATCCAAGCGATTCTAAATCATCTCTCCTGCTTTGTTCTTAGCAGACAAATAATAATCTAATCAGTAACCCATGGAAAAATGGATAGAATAAGGGGCTGAAGGATAAGTAGCATGAGTAAAACAGACGTTGCTCAGAAGCAAACTTTATTACAACCAGGAATACAGCTTTGATTGGTGCAAAATAAACACAATCTTTGTATACCAAATGAGTATCTTAACAATGTACAGTACTATGCTACACCTACCAATGCCAAGATGTATGTTCATGCTGGCATATCTTGCAGTTCCAGTCAAGTTTTTGTTCTCTCTGCAAAATAAACAAACAAGGTACTTTTAAAATAAACAAACAAGGTAATTTTAAAATAAACAAACAAGGTACTTTTTGTCAAATCTTCTGCTACTATTAGTAACAGATAAAAACTACATAGAGTGACATATAAAGAGGTAAGAATGTAAGAGCATCCACAATGGTTTTTTATTTTTGCCATTTTGCCATATTTTGGCAATAACACCCCCACAATGGTTTGCTATATTGCCATATTTTGAGAAATGAGCTACAGTTGCTTCTCATATTTGAGAAGTGAAATGAGGATTCTCAAAATATAGGGAACGGAACATGTTGTTCCGTCCCAAATTTTTTTTTTTTAATCTCATTGGACAACACAACATGTGTCGTCCGAATTTTTTTATAAAAAAAATAATCCCTAAGACGGAACATGTTGTTCCATCTTTAAGGATCTTTTTTTTTAACATTATCTCCCCATCAAACGGGACAAGTCCCATTTGATCACATTTTGTGATCGGACGGGACAACATGTCCTGACCCATATTTTTGTTTTTTTTGTGTGGATTATTTAGGGTTTTGAAAATTTTGCCCTCCAACAGCTATTTTGTCTCCAACGTCTATTTTCTCTCCAGCGGTTAGATATTGGATGAATTCACTCACTCTCGGTGTATATATATATGTGAATAACTAGTCAACAACAGCAAAGAAGTCAAAAAAAAATTACTCCCTCTTTTAGACAAAAGCAGACTCATAATATCATCGGAAACAATGGCCAATCGGGGTTCAAGGGGCAGAGCCTATACGACAAGTGAAGACATCATTCTTTCACATGGTTGGATAGCAATCACTCAAGATCCTTGGATCGGTGTCGACCAATCGGGTACGCAATTTTGGAATCGTATATTGACTACATTTCAATCTATTTTAGGCACTCCAACCGATCAAACATCAAATTCGCTATGTAGTCGATTCCACATTATCTCCAAAGATGTCTCTCTATTTATTGCAAAGCTGGCGAGTATAACAAATATAGCTGCAAGCGAAACAAATGAGGCCGATGAGGTATATAAAAATTTAAATTTCGTTGTTTCTTTCTATTAAGTGTTTGGTATATTTTACAAATTCTAGGTTGTATTTTTTGGTGAACCGAATACATGCATTCAACCGGGAAAGCATTCAGATTTGATGAATGTTATGAATTACTCAAAGATTTGCCTAAATTTTCTTTACGTACCACCCATGTGTTCGAATCTGCCCCGAGTTCTCAATCATGTGAAGGTGGTAGCAGTCAACGTGTGCCCATGACTGTTGATTGTGATTCAGATGTACCGCATGACATTGATACGTCTACACCCCTCTCCCGGCCACCTGGTCGAAAAGCGGAAAAAAGAAAAGGAAAAAATAAAGAGGATTCTTCTAATTTGGGTCATATGCTTGAAGAGACCAAAAATTTCAACTCTTTCTATAAATAGACGCAAGAACGGAGGATACAGGCGACATAAATGAAACTTGCAATTAAAAAAATCAAGAACTAGAAGAAATAATCGAGGAAGATCGAATAATGGTTATGGACTTGAGTCCCTTATGTGACAATCAACGTTATTATTTTAATTGTAGACAACGGGAAATAATGCAAAAAAGAGGTTACAGTAGGGATTGACATGTACGTAGAGATGTGTCATGTTGGAGTAACATCCCAATATCATGAATTGTACCCTTCTCATTATTAGATTCCTATCGACCATGTGAACCTTTTTAATTGAATTGTATCCTTCTCGTTATTAGATTCCTATCTACTATATGCATCTTTTTAATTGTATTGTATTGTATTGTATTGTATCTTTTTAATTGAATTGTATCTTTTTAATTGTACACTGGATTATAAAACAACATTATAACGGATAAAACTGCATTACATGTTTAACAAAACTTCAATATGACAACATTGCGTTCAAATTTCAATAAGATTATGAACAGATACGAGTACTTGATAAAACTGCATGCATTGAAACTTTAGACTAAATAAGACCAATACTTGTACACTGCAAAAATTAAAACAAAGGGTAAAAACGACATTTCACATTTAAATGAACATGGGGAACAAAATTATTACACTTTAAAAAAGAAAAAAATGGTTGGATGAGGGATCGAAGTCTCGTCCGATTGCGCAAATCGCACCGCAAGCCAAGGACGGGACAACATGTCCCGTTTGGCATTTTTTTAAACTTTTTTTTTTCACTTGGGACGGTTCAACATGTACCGTCCCGCCAAAATTTTTAGAAAAATTTTGCAGGACCACAAAAAAAAATTTAAAATGTTGGAAGGACAGGACATCATGTCCCGTCTCATTCAATAAAAGAATTTTTTTCGATCCAGATATCACACGATACAACATGTATCGTTTGTTTCAATTTTTGAAAAATTATGGCAAACAACCATTGTAGACGATCTACCTATTTGCTATTTCTCATTTTGCCATTTTCTCATATTTGAGAAAAACCATTGTGGATGCTCTAAGAGCATCCACAGTCGTGATTGCTAAAACATAGCAAAATGTATATTATACATATAGCAAAGTGGAGTTTGCCGCAGTGGTGAAATACTATAATATAGCAATCAAAAATAAAATATGATCGGACAGCACTCTCCCGAGAAAAAAAAATCAGCGCATTTTTAATAAATAAATTGAATATTTTAATAATTTTAAGGGCCAGATGCAACTTGAAGCTTTGTCGGAGGCGAAAAAAATAAAAATAAAATGGGACGGAACTTGAAGATCCGTCCCATTCCCATATTTCATGGGGAAGGAACTTCAAGTTCCGTCCAAGGGAAAAATTAATAAAAAATTATTATTTTTTATTTGGGACGGAACTTGAAGTTCCGTCCGATATAATAAAAAAATAATTTTTTTATTTGGAACGGAACTTGAAGTTTCGTCCTCTATAATATGCATATTCTTATATCACCTTTCAAATATAGCAATCTTCTGTATTGCGATTTTGTCAATATATAAATAAATAGCAAACGACTGAAGATGCGCAATTGCTATAATATGGATAATATGTAAATTTAGCAAACGACTCCAAGAGCATATATTTGGCACAGGATCACTCACAGAAGTAATGAAATCATTGGCTAAACTAAAGCATTAATATAGAGTACTTATTAACCGATGTAATAAGTCGTAATATAAAATCAGTGTATATCACAAACAATAACATATTATGCAAAATGTATGTACCATTCGTGAAAGATTTCAACAAGCAAAAATTATGTAACCGATGGACGGACTTTGATTTGTACATGAAGAGAGATTCACAGTATATAAATCAAGAGAACACTATCCAATGAAATAAGTGTACACAATAAGAAAATGTAACCTACAAAATGTTACCTTGCTAAATAGGCTTGACAAATCCAATGTCATTTGGAAAATTATCATCAAACCCATACATTCAAGTTAAAATGGGCTCGGAAAGCATTAAAGAAATTTACTATCACCAAGGCCATTTTCCTTATCAAATACAAATCTTCCTGAATATAATGTCCATTTCCCAAAGATTTTAGTTGACAAAATTACATGGTAGCATTGTCTTAGGTTGGTCTCTTGTTTATGTGCCAATCATCTCCCTTTCTTTTGCGTGATATATTTGTTCAATTTTTGAAACAATCAAGATTATTTGCTTCTTATTATCATTATGGTCATCAACTGCAATGCCATTAGTATCTCAAACATAATACCTACACTCTATCTTTCGTGGGTTGGACCTAGTAAAATGTTTGCCAGATCATGAAGTACCTAAACACGGATACATTGGAGCTTATAAAAAATTATATAGAATAAGAGCACAGCACCATAATAGTTTGTGTACACTATTGTGCCTGTGTGCAGTTTCACACAGTGACACAAACAGCTTGAAAATGGATCTTAGAACTAATAATTGAGTGACAATATGTATGCATGCACTTTAATTTATAGAACAAAAGATCTAGCTGTTCTATTAGGACAAGGACCCAAGGTATAGACTCATAATGAGATAAACTAGTTGTATTGCATAGAATATTGCCAGCTGATATAATGATACTGCATGTGCAGCACTATACTTTTCAAAACAAAAGATATAATTGTTCTCTGAGGACAAGGATCCAAGATACTGATCCATAACGAGACATACTCGATGTATTGCACATAAGATTGCAAATTGATATGATTGATCACGTATACGAACTGATATTACATGGTATCCTACTATGTATACTGATCATGTATCAGCAGTTAGAACTACTATCCTTACACTAACAAATTTCTCATTAATTCCTTACAGTAATCTGTTGCCAGAAATCTGTAACAATACAGCATGGTATCTATAAGCAGTAATGAACAATTGATATCGTGTAATTCATAAACTCTCAAAGATGACCACTAAAGTTGAATTTTGATTTGCAAAATTATAATCTTTTCGAAGAACTCTACCAGCTTCGTCAACTAAAGTAATATCTGCAGAACACTAGAAATAAATATCTATCGGTAATAGCATCTAATAAACAGATAAGGCAAACAATTCCACTCTGGAAAAGACAATAATAATTATTTTATAGAAAAAAAAAACTTCGTAAATAAATGAAATTCCATCTTTTACCTATATGGGATATGTTGCTGAGTAGAGGTGTCCCTGTACTTTTTGGCAAGACCGAAGTCAATAATATACACCTGGATGATGAAAGGTAGTCAGATCCATGGCAAGCAAAAATAAATAAATGGCTGCAATAAGCAGAAAATTATTCATACAACCTGATTAGCCCTCCTTCCCAAGCCCATAAGAAAATTATCAGGTTTGATATCACGATGCAGAAAAGATTTTGTATGAACAAACTCCACTCGATTAATCTGACACAAAAAAGCAGGTTAAGATGAAAGAAAATGTACACACAAATAATACAGTGAAGGTTTCTTGGTATCACCCAGACTTCCTTATTTTGATAAATCCCCTGTAAAGCATGAAGTTATATGATATATACCTCCAAAATGGACTAAATACCCTCAGTGGACAGGTATCTTGAGAAGTATTTGAGTCACTTATGGGGTACAAGTATTGGATATAACTTAAAAGTTGAAAATGGGTTACACGGAAATACAAAAAACTGAGGTTTATCAAAAATAACAAAGTTTTCTGGGGTGACATCTTGAAAACATATAATAAAATAAAATAACAACCAGAGGACCAAAAATTATGCGTCGAACTATACCATCTGATCAGCAAGCATAAGAACAGTCTTTAAGGATAACTTCCTACTGCAAAAGTTGAACAGATCTTCGAGACTAGGTCCCAATAAATCCATAACAAGAACATTATAGTCTCCTTCAACGCCAAACCATCTTATATTTGGGATTCCAGCTGCCAAAATAAAATCACGCAATGAAATCACTAAGATAAAAGAAGCTACTTTAGTACTTTGAGTTAACATTTGTCATTACTTCCTCCTTGTAAAATCCTGTAAAGCTTTGATTCATATAGCAACTGAGGATGCTTTGTTTTCGCATTTTCCTGACAAAAAAAGGTACGATTTTGGAATAAGAGGAAAACAATCAATATCCATGATCAGAATCTTTACAAAATCTTGTAGCATTACATGTGTAAATACACAAACTGATAAACAATCAACAATTTCAACCCCTATAAAGTGTACAATATATTAGCATCTTCTACAAGCCATTCAGCATCACTTGGTTTATTGTTGCTAGTGCTTAAACTTTGCTCCTTTCATACTTATGTTAGAAGTTCAGTAACTAAAAGTGTAAAAGTCAATTACAAATGAAAAGGCACAGTTAATCAAAAGTTCGGTAACTCAAAGTCTAAAAGTCAATTACAAATGTAACGAGACTGTTAATCACCTATTTAGCATACACTGTCCGACAGTAAATTTTCAACATTATCAGACATGCCACATTTTAATGATCACCAGATATAGGACCAAGCAATAGTAAACAAGTATGATTAAAAAAAAGATGTGTAAATAGAAGTAAGGAAAAATGAACTGAAACAGTAAACAGATAGTGATATTGTGAACAAATAATAGACAAAGTTGAGAAACAAAACACCCACACATTCATAACATGATAGAATGTCAAATCACAATGTTTCTCCAAAAACATACGGAGCAAATGCAAAATAATCAGAGTGCTAGAACAAGTCATTTAAGAATAATAGGTAAATACAAGTTTGGGTGTAATGATGGATTTGGCTACATCATCACCTGGGCCCTAGTTTATCCATGACAAACAATTTGTGATTACATTGCTTACAAAGCTACAGAACAGCTTCTAAAGTTGCTAATATTTCAAATAGAAGGCCCTATAACGGTAGAGAAAATATACTATTGCCTTGTAGGCTTATAGCCGAACATGATTGTTACTACTAGTATCATTTCTATGATTATAAATAGTTTCCTCAATATAACAGACCAAAATCAAGATAGACCAACAGAACTATCAGTGTATGCGCAACTACACCACATCAACAAACAAAACATTCATGAAATTTATAGTTCTACTAGGTTTGCCTGTGGAGACGGCACGTCTCCGTGAACGATGCAGCATATGAAAAGCCATGTAAACACAAAGAAAATGCAGGCAAAGCAAAACACATAAATAAGTTAAAGAAAATCCAGCATGCTAGTCTTACTATTAACCATCCAACTATTGAAGAATGTTTGATTTTGTAGCTCATCCTTTTCTAAAAAGTGAAAAGAGGGGAGAGAGAGAGAGAGATATATATATCTGAAAAAGTGAATAGCGGAGATAGAAATAGTAATAAAGTGAGAATGTTTTTTTTTTTGGGGGGGGGGGGGGGGGGGAAGGGGGAAGGAATGTCTTTTGGGATGGTGAATATGAGCCATTAATTTTGTTTCAATTGAAGGAGAGTCACTTGATAGTTTTTTTTTCAAATTGCCTTGTGATTAATTATATAGATGAGCACTTAAACCAATAACGACATCTCCATATCATTATGAATGCGTCAGATAGATTCATCTACAAATACACCTCTACAAAATTAAAGCTGCAATAGGATAGAGACTTCAAAGTTCATAAACACTATATACACTGTCAAATTGCAATGGAGTGTGTTTTGAACAATGATGTGATAATAAAGGATTTAATCTCGTGGAATCAAGAAAACAGTAGTTCTCATGGAGTCTGTTAAAAGGTAGATGAAATATTGTTTTATTGTCTCAAAATTAGCACATTATGTTTCAAAATATTCTTTATATAGTCTGAAAATTTCCTAATTACATTACACATGGCATTTTGTTGATCTGAAACCATGTGTTTAAAAAATTTAAGGCCCTATCGGCAGCAACCACAAGTGATTTGATATGAAGAAAGTATGATAATCTAACCTCACATACATCATATACCCAGGAAGAATATGCAACAAAAATTCATTTGTGTTTCTTGTAATTAAGAGAATTAGCTGAAGTTAACTTCGAGTTTCATGATGTAAGATGTATATATAGACTGTAGTCTTATTAAAATTGTTAATTTGACATTCATCTATGCGACCACTTGTGCCAAAGCCAACTGCTTAAGCCTTTTAGATGGTGCTCCAACAATCTAGTAAAAAGGGAATGAATAGGTAACATTGAAAGGAGTTATAGCACCACGGAAAACTTATCCTTGACAGGTTTGTAATTTATTTCATTGGGGTTTATCCATAAGCTTAAAATCTAATTAGTTTAATTCATTCAATCTTGGTTCAAATTGAAAGACTGAATTAGCCAATGGGGTGTGTCAAAAAACAAAGGTCATGGATCAAATCGAGCAGAACAACAAGATCTGCCCACCTTCCAGTACCAAAATAAACCTACTACAGCACAAGCCCAAACACTCGAGCAAACCAAAACCCAAAAGTATACTCCATCTAGATCTAATATAACCCAACCAACTATATATATTATAGCTAACAAAAGATCGGCAGTTAGTTTCATTCGACTGCTGCAGCCAGGGATGCAAGTATGCAGATAATAGCAAGAGACAAAAACCAATATTTCGTTCACTTAGTTATCCTATTATACTGAAAATAAACTATAGTTCCAACTAAAATTTAAATCTTAAATCAGATGTATATGTGGTTTTCTGAATCTACAATCACTTAACAAACCCACTAAATGCATCTACCTCAATTGATGATTCATACAATCAACTAAAAATTTGAAATCTAAAACTTTAAAAATTTAATAAAATCATAACCCAATACTTACAAGTTTAATAGCAACTTCCTCATTAGTCTGAACATTAGTACCTACAACCAAAAACAACCAATAACCAATCAAAAAAATAATAAAAAACTAAATAATTAAAGACCAAAACTTTATCAAATTCCCACTCAGAACAAACCTAAATAGATCTCCCCAAACGACCCACTTCCAATCTTGCGACCCAGCCGGAACTTATTCCCCACACGAGGCTCCATCTCTCAAAACCCTAACCCTAATCCTCCAAATTGGACAAAAACAAGTGAATTTGGATAAAGATTGGATTTTTATACCAGAGTTTAGGCGAAGATTGGATTTTTATGCAAGAGCTGAATAAAGATTGGATTTTTATGCAAGGGTCTGGACAAAATTATATTTTTATGCTAGGGTTTGGACAAAGGTGGGATTTTTCCTAGGGTTTGAGGAAGGAGGAAGGGGAAGAAGGCATAATGGGAATTAAAATCAAAGTAATAAATGGCATTTGATCCAATTGGACCTCTACACTACTTGGTATGACTTTACTGTTTTTTTTTTCCTGTTTTTTTTCAAAGAGGTTTCTATATGTACTGTTATTTCTTTCTTTATCTAGGAATTAACAAAGCTATCTAATCTAATGTAATCTTCTAATCTAATCTCTATCTTAATATTACTAGTATCATGCACGTGCGATGCACGTGGAGGAAGAAGGAAAAAGGAAAAAAAAGGAAAATAATTTCCAAATTGATCCACTTTCGAAAATATTTACCAAACTTGTCCATTTCGAAAATATGCACGTGCGATGCACGTGGAGGAAGAAGGAAAAAGAAAAAAAAGGAAAATAATTTCCAAACCGATCAACTTTCGAAACTATTTACCAAACTGGTCCACTTTCGAAAATATTTACCAAAGTGAGTTGGCTTCAAAATGACAGAATTAAAAAAAAAAACAATTAATGACAAATACCACTAAGGCCTTCTCCCATTATAATAGTAGAGATAATAGGAGAAGGCCTTAGTGACATTTGTCATTTTGTCATTCTACCAACATGTACAACGCACATGGCTGGAGTCTTTTGACTCTATCCGTTTCATAAAAAAAAAACCAACATGTACAACGCACATACATAACTAATATAAAAGAGTTTTCCAGTTCAAATCCTTCCTACGTCAGAGTTTTTATTTTTATTTTTCGAAGTTATTAAAACGTGCATTGCACATGTAAATTACTAGTAATATTATAATGGGAGAAGGCCTCAGGTACTATTCTTTTTTTTTTACCTTAGATTTACAGTAAGAGCTTCTTGTAAGAGCCTATTTTTGAGGTGTTCTTTTTATATAAAAATAACCTCTTATAAGAGATTTTTGTTTTTTTTCCACCTCTTACAAGAGCCTATATTACCCCAAAGTCTATATTACCCCAAAGTATAAAAATAGTGAAATGAAGGACAATAAAAGATAAGTTCAAATTACTAATAAATAAACTAGTTTAATGGCAAGTTAAATTCACAAATCAGTGTAAATCATCAATTATAATTCCGGAATCGAGATAGAGGAGTAGAAACACAGGAAAACAAAACTAAAAAAAAAATAAAAGGAAATTTACAAGTAGCGAAGTGGCTTAAGATATTATATATTATTATATAGTTTATTATATTGTTTTTTAAGGAATATTATATAGGATATTGCAGTTACTGAATACTATATGATAATATACTATATTATTCATGTACCATATATGAGAGACACTAAATATGTAACTTGCAGGCAATACAAGAGCGCCATGAGAACTCACTGCTCAAGTCAGAGATGGACAAAATCCAGGAAGAAAATCATTTCTTGAGAGAGATCAATATCAAGAAGACATGTTGTCCCAACTGTGGCTTTTCTACTATGAGTAAAGATACTGCCATTCCTAGTGAAGAACAGAAATTGCGAATTGAGAATGCGAGGCTCAAAGCAGAGGTAAAAGAATCATGCTTTTCGATATAAATTTGAAGATAGATGAGATAGATCTATTTAAAGGAAAATTAAATAAGTCCTTAAATTTCCTAGTATTATGCATTGCAGGCTTATTACTGTCAGTATTTGGGGTAATATAGACTTCTTAAGTGATAAAAGACTTATAAGAATTTGAAAAAGGCTACTATAAGGTAGTGTTCTTTTTCTCCTCTTAGAAGAGATTTACCTCTTGTAAGAGGTGGTCCCCCTCTTACAAGAGTTTTTTTAGTGTTCTTTTTTTACCTCTTATAAGACATTTTTCTCAAAATATCTTATAAGCCTAAAAGACTTCTAATAGCCTCTTTCAAATTCTTATAAGAGTTCTATCACTTAAAAAGTCTATATTACCCTAAAGTATATATTATAATTGTTACTAATTAAACTAGTTTATATATTAGTCTATAGTAGCCCGGAATATGCTATCTTAGAAAAAGTGTAATCATATACGTAGTTGACTGTAATATGCTATCCTAGAAAAAGTGTAGGAATTCATTCTTCACAATCTCGAACAATTATGTTAGGGATGCTGTCGAAACAATTAGTTGACTGTAATTTTATTTATTTTTTATTTATTTACAGCTAAGGGAGAATTTATATTAGCCCATTGACCTTAAATTTTTTTAATCCAACTTCTTTGAAACAAATTATTATTATTTATATTTATACATACTAATTTTCATACTAATTAAAAGTCTATAGTAGCCCAGAATTATAATTGATGATTTACACTGATTTGTGAATTTAACTTGGCATTAAACTAGTTTATATATTAGTAATTTGAACTTATCTTTTCTTGTCCTTCATCTCACTATTTTTATACTTCGGGGGTAATATAGGCTCTTGTAAGAGGTGAAAAAAGAATAATTCTCTTATAAGAGGTTCTTATAAGAGGTTATTTTTATGTGAAAAGAACATCTCAAAAAGAGGCTCTTACAAGAGGCTCTTACTGTAAATCTCTCATAAGAGGTAACCTCTTATAAGAGGGAAAAAAAAGAACGGTACCTAAGTCTTTTAGGCTTATAAGAGATTTTGGGAAAAATCATTTAAAAGAGGTAAAAAAAAAGAACACTAAAAAGAGGTAAATCTCTTATAAGAGGAACAAAAGTTACAAGAGTTTTTTTAGCATTCTTTTTTTACCTCTTATAAGTAATTTTTTTCAAAATCGCTTATAAGCCTAAATAGCTTCTAGTAGCCTCTTTCAAATTCTTATAAGCCTTCTATCACTTAAAAAGTCTATATTACCCCCCCAAAGTCAATTTTGTCCCCTTGGATTTGTAATCGAACTTAGCCTCATCTGAGTTAATCGCTTTTACTGCACTGTATTTCGAGCTTCCCATAGTTACACAGTAAAATATTTTTATCGAAAGCCCACCTGAAAGGCCAGAAAGCATCACCATGCAAGCTCAGAACCAATTCCACTGTTTGCTACTTATTGTTGCATTTAGCAGAGTTATGAGCAGAGACGAGGAGGTAGGTACAGGTAGAGACAATGATGGCTGAATGAACTTCCAATACAGAGTTATGAGCAGAGACGAGGAGGTAGGTACAGGTAAAGACAATGATGGCTGAATGAACTTCCAATACACGTCGATGCCTGTTTTTAGTGATTTATAATCATGGTCTGTAATGTTTTTGTATAAAGCCTTGTTATTAATGCAAACCATCAAATCAACCTCCTTCCATGTTTTCTACCCGTAGTCATCGTCAGTACAGATGACATAAATTTTAATGTAGTAACGAACTGGATCTGTTTCTAGTAAAAAGACTTGTTCTTGTTTGCTCCAAAAGTATCAGAGCTTCCTGAAATTTTGGTATTTCTAGATGAATTAAGAATTGATTACTTGTTTGGCTATTGGTTTTTTTTTTTAAAGGAAAATGGTGGAGTATAGCCACCCCATGCCTTTCACCGCATATTATTCGACTCCAAAATCCTAAATATAGGCAAGCATAGCATTAAAATAGTTCTTTTTAGACTTTTCACACTTTTGTGCGATAGGCATCCAAAGTGATGCAGTTGAAAAGACATAATTTATCCAGCATTTGAATTTATCATTTCTTGTCCTTCATCTCACTATTTTTATACTTTGGGATAATATAGACTTTGGAGTAATATAAGCTCTTGTAAGAGGTGAAAAAAGAATAGAAATCTCTTATAAGAGGTTATTTTTATATAAAAAGAACACCTCAAAAAGAGGCTCTTACTGTAGATCTCTTATAAAAGATACTCTTATAAGAGTATCTCTTATATAATGGTGAGTGTCATTTGTCATTTTGTCATTCTACCAACATGTGCAACGCACGTACATAACTAATATAATGGAGGATTCCAGTTCAAATCCTCCCTACGTCGGAGTTTTTATTTTTATTTTTTGAAATTATTAAAACGTGCATTGCACGTGTAAATTACTAGTCTCTACTACTATAATGGGAGAAGGCCTTAGTGCAATTTGTTCATCTACCAACCCGTGCAATGCACGTGCATAACTATTGTAAATGAGGTTTTAGATCAAATCCAGACTACATCTGAATGTTTACTTAAAAAAAAAACTATATTTATTAAGACGTGCATCACACGTGTAAACTACTGGTATAATATAACTAGTAATTTACACCTATGATGTACATCTTAATAAATATATCTCTAATCTCTAATATATATCTCTAATCTCTAATCTCTATCTCTAATCTCTAATATTACTATAATGGGAGAAGGACTTAGTGTCATTTGTCAATCTACCAACACGTGCATTACACGTACATAATTAATATGAAGGAGGTCTTAGGTTCGAGTCCTCACTATGTCAATTTTTTAACTTGATTTTATTTATATATATATATATATTAAACATGCATCACAAGTGTAAATTACTAACCATCTATTCATATATAATATAATATATTTACTTACTATTTAATGGAAGAGTTTGTCACAAATAAACAATTTTTAATATTTTTTTGTCACAAAAGAAACCCACTTTTGTCACCAAACAAATATGTGCATTGCACGTGTAACTCCAAATTTATTTTTCAACACGTGCATCGCACGTACACATCAAAGTTTTTTCCTTCTTAATTTTTAAAAAAATACGTGTATCGCCCGTTCAGCTCCATTTTTTAAAATAAAGGCATTCATCGCACGTGCTAATTACTATTGACTTATGTGCAACGCACTTTTAACCCCAACTTTTTATCAAAACGTGCATCGCACGCGAAAAAATACTAGTAATATATAATATTATAATGGGAGAAGACCTTAGTGTCATTTGTCAATCTACCAACCCGTGCATTGCACGTGCATAACTAATATGAATGAGGTCTCAAGTTCGAGTCCTCATTACGTCAAAATTTTTACTTTAATTTTTTAATATATTAATTGTGCATCACACGTGAAAATTACTATCTATCTATCTATCTATCTATTTATCTATCTATAATATAATATATATAGTAACTATTATAATGGAAGAGTTGGAGTTGTAAATCTACTTACTTCCGTGCAACTCAAACTCTCCCATTAATACGTGCATCGCATGTGTATATTACTAGTATTTTTTAAAGTAAAAATTCTAACGTAGTCTGGCTTCGAACCTGAGACCTCTTTTATATTAGTTGTGCACGGACAATGCACGTAAGTTGGTAGATTTACAAACGACAACTCTAACTTTCCTATTAAAATAGTAGATTATAGTAATTTACACGTGTGATGCACGTTTGAATAAATAAATAATTTTTTAAAGTAAAACTCATACGTATTCTGGATTCGAACTCGAGACCTCATTCATATTAGTTATGTACGTACGTTACACGTGTGAATAGATTGACAAATGACAACTCCTCTTCTCCCATTATGATATTAGAGATAATAATAATCTAATCTAATCTAATCTAATAATGATAATAATCTAATCTATGTACTCTAATCTCTATCTCTAATATAATATTATCTATCTAATCTAATATTATAATGGGAGATTTGAAGTTGTCGTTTATAAACATACCAACTTACGTGTATCATGTGAATAACTAATATGAAGGATGTCTTAGATTTAAGCCCAGACTACGCCGGAATTTTTACTTTAAAAAAAACTATTTATTAATATGTGCATCACACGTGTAAATTTTATAGTCTAATCCTACAATGGGAGAGTTGTGGTTAGGGCTGAAATCGAGCCGAGCCGAGTTGAATACCTTCGGGATCGAGCTCGGCTCGTTTACGAAACGAGCTCAGTTTTGAGCTCGAGCTGAGCTTTGACCGTATTCAAAAATAAATAAATAAATAAATAAATAAATAAAACCCCAAGCTCGAGCTCGGCTCTTTTACGAAACGAGCTCAGTTTTGAGCTCGAGCTCGGCTCCAGCTCAGTTCGAGCCGAGCTTTGACCGAGCTCGAGCCGAATAGCTCGATTCGTTTGCAGCCCTAGTTGTGGTTCTAAAATTTGTAGAGAAACAACTTACATGCATCGCCCGTGCAGAGTAAATTACTTGTTAGTTCTTTCATTTTTTTTTTATTTTTCATAATTGTCAAGAATAAATTAATTGTTAGTTAATTAAAAAAATATTTTACAATATTCTACTTCATTATATTGAAATTGTTCTCAACCCTAAATTATTTTTTATTTTTTCAAAGGCAACATACTACTACTTAAAATTTAGAAGTAAAAGACAATTAAAATACCTCTAAAAATTTATCTTTTCAGAAGAATGGGCCCTTAGAGCATCCACAGTCGTTGATGGTCAAAATATGCATATATGGATAAATGGATATAGCAATTCGCCGTTTTGTTGCAGTCGTTGAATGCTATTTTTTAGCATTTTAATTTAAAATAATAACAGACGACACTTGAAGTGCCGTCGGAGGCGAAAAAAATTTAAAAAACATTAAAAAACGGTGGGACGGCATGTGAAGTTCCGTCAGAGAGAAAAAAAAATGAAAATGGTGGGACGGCACTTGAAGTGCCGTCCGAGGGAAAAAAAATTAGTCGAAGTGCAAAAAAAATTACAGAACAATTATATAAAATTACCAAAAAATTACCAAAATTACAAACGCATTACAAAAAATTACAAAAAAATACAAAAATTACAAAATACCCCCCAAGAGGGTGGGACGGCACTTCAAGTACCGCCTGAGAGAAGTGGGGGTTTTCTTTGGTTTTTTTATTGCGAAATTAATTTTTTTTTGGAGGGACGGCACTTCAAGTGCCGTCCGATCATTAAAAAAAATAATTTTTTTGGTGCGACGACACTCGAAGCTCCGTGTCTTATATATGGATATTTCTCATTTCGTTTCTTATTTATAGCAATCTACTGTACCGAATTATGTATTATATGCATATTTGGCCAACGACTGCAACGTTTTTTTTGGCCAAATATGCATATGATGCATATTTAGCAAACGACTACAGATGCTCTTAAACTTTAATGTAGCCTCATTTTTAGATGCTAGTTTATGGGGACAATCAACAATGTGTAAAACTTTACACAATGATTTGAAAAAATAAATACATAAAGGTATTTAATTTAGGGACTTGCTTGTAAATATGAGAAGGGCAGTTGCACATACTTAAAAATTACATAAATACACGTGTCTCGGAATTTCCTATTTTAAAAGTAATATACACAAAAATTAATTAATGGCGTTGCCCAGGATCGAACTGGAGACCTTTTGCGTGTAAAGCAAACGTGATAACCACTACACCACAACACCAGATTGGCCGATGAGAACATACAATATATTTAACAGATAAACATATAAATTGGAAAATAATTGGGCTTCATATACATTGATAATTCTAGTTGTTGTTATTATTCTGGACCTTACTAACTAGAAATAAAACCATTTGCGAATCAATCCCCCAACTTCTTCCGTCACTATCTAAAAGCTTACTATTCAATCATAGTGGTACTTACTGAACAAATATTTGTTGATCTCAGTGATTTGTAATTATTATTAATTAGTATTTTTCACGTGTGATGCACGTTTTGATAAAGAGTTGGAGTTAAACATGCGATACACGTATGTCAATAGTATTTAACACGTGCGATGAATGCCTTAATTTTTATGGAGCTGAATGGGCGATACACGTATTTTTTTAAAAATTAAGTAGGATAAACTTTGATGTGTACGTGTTACAAATGGATTTGGAGTTGCACGTGCGATGCACATATTTGTTTGGTGACAAAAATCGTGTTTCTTTTGTGACAAAAAAAATATTTAAAATGGTTTATTTGTGACAAACTCTTTCATTAAATGGTAAGTAAATATATCATACTATAGATAGATAGATGGATAGTAATTTACACATGTGATGCATGTTTAATATAAAAAATAATTAAAGTGAAAAGTCTGTGATAGTGAGGCTTTGGACCTGATACCTCCTTAATATTAGTTATGCAAGTGCGATGCACGTTTTAATAAATTTAATTTTTTAAAAGTAAAAATTCAGATATAGTATGAGTTTGAACCTGAGACCTTCTTTATATTAGTTATGTACGTGTGTTGCAAATATTGGTAGATTTACAAATTGGTATATTTACAAATGACACTAAGGCCTTCTCCCATTATAGTATTAGAGATACCTCCTTAATATTAGTTATGCAAGTGCAATGCACGTGTTGGTAGATTGACAAATGACACTAAGGCATTATACTATACCTTAAGCTAATAAGTCTACCTCCTCTCTCCTTTCTCTATTTTGAAATAGAGAAATGAGAACAAAAGTATGAGTTCAACCTAATTTTATTACGTGCATAGCACACCTTCAACTTAATAAAACAAAATAAACGCAAAACAAAACACACAAAAACCTCCCTCTCCCAAATCCCCCCAAACCCCCCTAACCCATCTCCGTCGTTCTCCGTCCATCGCCGTTCGCCCATCCTCACCGTCGCCTCTCTGCCCTAGCCCAAAAAAAGCAGCCATCGTCCGTCGTTCCTCCCCTTCGCCAATCCTCGCGTCGTCACCCCTCGACCCTCACCCAAAAAAAAAACAGTCATCGTCCGCCGTCCCCCCCTTCGCCGATCCTCGCCGTCGCCCCTCGGCCCTCGCCCCAAAAAGAAACGCAACCGTTTGTTGTTCGTCACGTTAGCTAATCCTCGCCGTCGACTCTCGGCCCTCGCACAAAAACCATCAACGATCGTTCGCCGTTCGTCAACAAGCCCAAATCCAAATTGAAATTGAAATCGGTATGTATAATAATCTCTTCTCCCATCTTCTTATTCTTTTACTCAATTTAGTTTGATTTTTTTCTTTGTTGAATTCTAAAGTTGTGATATTTAAAGTGTTTTTTCAGTTGTTTTGATGGAGGGTTTTGGTTAAATTCAGCTAAACATTATTAATAAGTGATTTTGAATGCTGGAAGCTTAATTAATGATTGATTAACATTTTTAAAGAGTAGAATGTAAGGAAAGAAAGAGTAGAATGTAAGGAAAGAAAGAGTAGCATCTGGACACTTATAAAAGGTTACATCTTTAGCAAAGTACAAGCCAAACGAGTTCTTTTGATAATCATTTTTTAGATAGATGAGGGTTTTACTTTTCCCCTAGATTATTGATTTAGGCTGTTCAATGCATAGAGTTGGAGTGTTTTGTTGAAAATTCGATAAGTATAGATATGGGCATAATTATGGGGAAGAACAAAAGAAGTTAATAGGCACACGCCCCTAATTTAGAACACTAGAATTGATTATTCATATTATATAGGAAATTAGATGTTCAATGTTGCTGAGCTACTCAGTACTCGGGTTACTAAAATAAAAAACTGGAGGTTTGCGTTAGGGTCATAAATTGTCATCGAAATTGCTGATTTTATTGATGAACTCTCAAATAGTTATAATTGTCATTCCCCAGCAAAATGATGTCTACTCGCCTACTCGGTGTATAAGATAATGGTCGTGGTAGGGGTGGCAGATGGGTCGACCGGGCCGGGCCGGGCCCAACCCGTGCGGGTTGGCACGCTTGGGTAGGCGGGCCGGGCCGGGTTGGGGTGTTATACGGGCCGGGCCGGGCCGGGTCAGAATCGTAATTGGGTGGCCCGCCCAACCCGTGAACCCTTTAGGGCTCAACCCGGGTTGGGCCGGGTCGACCCGCGGGTTGGCCCGTTTAATAATATATATATAAATATATATATATCTATATATATATATTTTTTTTTTGTGGTAGCTTAAATTGAAGTAATACTAAGTAATACTACATTACTACTAATAATAATACTAAGTGAGTAATACTACATTACTAAGTAAGTAATACTACATTACTACTAATAAGTAATAATAATACTACAATTCTTCAAAATTATAATACTAAGTAAGTAAGTAAGTAATACTAAGTAAGTAAGTTTTATCCAAAAAAAAATACTAAGTAAGTAATACTTAGTAAGTAAGTAATACTAAGTAAGTAATACTAAAACTAAGTAAGTAATACTTAGTAAGTAATACTAAGACTTACTTACTTAGTAAGTAATACTAAGTAATACTAACTAAGTAAGTAAGTAATACTAAGTAAGTAATTTTTTTTGGTAGTTTAAAATTATAATACTAAGTAAGTAATACTACATTACTACTAATAAGTAATAATACTACAATTCTTCAAATATCCCCAAATGATGTTTAATTATAATACTAAGTATGTAATTCACTAAATTTTGTAATAATACTAATAAGTAATAATACTACAATTCTTCAAATTGAATCAAATATCCCCAAATAATGTTTAATTATAATACTAAGTAAGTAATAATACTAATAAACAAAAAAAATCGTGACAATAATAATAATAAGATTGAAAGAGTGAAATTGACAACAAATTTTGAAATTTTATTCATACGAATTTAAGTGATACAGTTTGAACAATTTATAACGAAATGAAATGAAGAATTCAATTCACAAATAAGTTTTATACAATAACATATTTCTTATGTACAATTTTAATTGACTACAATTTTTCTAATTTAACATAAGATGAAAAGCTATTGTTGTTGTTGTTGTTGTTCTTCGGGTGAGTTGCTCCTACTTATAGAGCTTGATAGTGCTTTCCCTTGCGTCCTATCTTCAGCCTTCAGCCAGTCTTCTGTGCAAACGAGCATCTCCAACGCCTCGGGCTTCAACCGGTTTCTGTAATCAGATAGAACCCTGCCACTTGTAGAAAATGCATTCTCAGAAGCAACTGTAGAGACAGGAGGAGTTAGCAAATCTTTAGCCATAATAGACAGCATACTAAAAGTGTGTTCATGTTCTTTCCACCATTGTAAAATATCTAGTGGGAAAAGAGTAGGCTCAGTATCCTGTTGGTTATACCAATTTAATTCATTTGGTTGATTAGTCCTAGGTTTTTTAGACTGAATTTGTTTAAGTAGACTAAATGTTCTATCACCAATTTTACGTTTACCTTTAGAACTACCAGAAGAAGAACTAACTACTGAAGTTGTACTACTAGAAGCAAAACGTCTATCATAATAATCATACAAGTTATTTAATGTAGATTCAAACTGAACTAAAAAAGTAGCGCAATCAATTGTTAATTCTACATTGTCATCTAAACATGCAAAAAATATTTCTATCAAATTCTTCGTACCTTCTAATTTGATACGAGGATCCATAACAGTAGCAACACAAATCAATATAGGAGGAGGAAAATAATATTTCAAAAATTTTTGAAATGCAGGTATTACAATGTCACTAATATAGGGATCATTTAACATTTCGTTAAATATTTGCATCATGCTAACTAATTCAATAAAAATGCTACTAGAAGTAGATTCATATGTTTTTTAAAACTTTAAAGTTGCGGTTTTAAAAGGTTCTAAAAATTTCAACAAAGCTTCGGCAAAATACCAATCGGGCGGAGTCATTTCAAAATTGTGCATATTTTTTGCGATACAAAAATCATTTACAACTGCTTTATAATCGGTGACAACATTCAATAAATCAAAAGTAGAATTCCATCGGTGTCTAACGTCCTTTGGAAATTTTCTAAAAGGAACATTTCTAACCCTACACCAAGCTTTCCATTCTTGTAAAATGCTTGGACTTAATGCAATGAAATGTACACAATTTCTAATTTTAATTATATATGGATCAGCTATTTTTAATGCATCTTGAACACATAAATTTATAATATGACATGCACATCTAACATGAAAAATATTGTCAGCTGGAGGGTTTAATACAGATTTTAAAGTAGTAATTGCTACATTGTTGTTAGATGCATTATCAAAACTAATAGCCATAATTTTATCGCGAATATGAAAAACATCACAAATTTCTATAATACGGTTTGCTATTTCAGAGCCACTATGGGGATATGGCAACGCCGCAAGTGATATGATTCTTTTTTGAAGAATCCAATCATTGTCGATCCAATGACAGGTTATTCCTATCGTTGGAATATTGTTGACACCCGTCCAACAATCCGAAGTTAAACTAACTCTACAAGTTAAACTCCATAAAATTGCAATCAACGCGTCCTTCATTTCAACGTACATTTTAAAACAATCCGATTTGCAAGTATTTCTCGGAATTCTTTTAAAATGAGGGTTTAAGGCCGTTTGATTAAAATTTTCCAAGTTCCTACTCTCGGGATAGGAAAATGGCAACTCTTCCTTAATGACTAATTGGGCCATTTCCCGACGAACGAGTTCGGGATCATAAGGGTGGCTATCTACTTGACCGGTCCTAGGGTTAATTTTTTGTTGGCCTTGTATTTGATCAAGGAGTTCTTTGTGATTATGTTGTATGTGTCTACTAATTGTACCGGTGCCGTCACCCCTCTTGAATTTGTATGTTTTGCTACATGTTTTACACACTTTCAAACCTACACCCGGAATATTTTCGTCCGGGATATACTCATAAAATTTGTGCCAATCGCTAGTTTCTCCTCTACTTTTCCTACTACTACGGGGGGTGGTTTCGGGTTGTTGTTGTTGTTGTTCTTCTTCTACTTGAATGTTACCTACAACATCCATGTCGTGTGTACCCCATTGTTCCATAGTAGGATCAATGTAATCTTGGGCGGGCTCAATAATTGGGACAATTGGTGGCCTACGTGAAGATGAGGAAGAATCTTGTCCGCTACGACCGCTACCGCGTGATCTAGACATAGTGTAGTAATGTGGTATGTAAATAAAATCTACAATGTAGAAGCGGTGAATTATACAAAAAAAACTACAAAACAAGAGGGTTGAGATAGAGAAGTTCAAAAAACAAACAATAATTTTAACTACAACGAAAAAAAAACAAGAGAGATAGAGATATTTTGATACCGTTCACCGTGGAATACGCGTATAAAAAAAACCGTGAAAATTAGAATATAATAGAAAAGATGGAAGAGCGCTTTGCCGATTGCGCAATTGAAGAGTTGAAGTAGATTTGAGTCGATGGTTGAAGAGAGTTGAAGACGTTGAAGACGTTGAATTTTGTTCTCCGATACGACCGAAATTTGATCGTGTATACGCCTCCTTGTACACTTGTTTGATGATTACTACAATTGTTCAATTTTTTTTTTTTTTTGATGTATAATAGTAGAGAGAGTAAGAGAGAGAGGTGTGATTTTTTTGGAGATTTTTGGGGACTATTTATAGGCTTAGAATTGGGTAAAAACAAAAAAAAAAAAAAAAAAAAAAAGAACACCAGCAGCAAGCAACGGCTCTAAGAGCCGTTTGCTGCTGCCGTACCCAACGGCCCAAACCAAATCCAACGGAAGAAATCCAACGGCTAGAAAACCCAACGGCACCAAACCTAACGGGCGACCCGCGGGTTCAATTCACGGGTCGGGTGTCGAAATTCGCGGGTCGACCCGCGGGTTGGCGGGTCCAATTCGTGGGTTGACCGGGTTCGTGGGCTGGGTTTCGCGAATCCAATTCGCATAAATAGCGACCCGGGTCGACCCGGTACTGTTCACCGGGTTCGACCCGAACCCGCAAAAGCCTTAACCGGGCCGGGTTCGTGGGCCGGGTCGCGGGTGGGTCGCCGGTTGACCCGGCCCAGTTGCCACCCCTAGGTCGTGGTCATGTTTTATGCCTTAACTTCCAAGAATTTATTATCGATCTATGTATATGACTTTACCGAATTTAACTTTGAATTAATCTGGAATTAATTTTTGGGATGGGTTAGTGTTTTGCGATTAGTACTTCTTCCAACATATTTATGATTGTTTACGTCAATGTGTTCAGAACCATATGTTTACGATTAATTATGATTAACTTATGTTCTATAATCCAAAAACTTTGTTTTTTTATGGTAAGAAATATACTTTAACAGAAGGAAGCCGAGTGCCATCTGCTCCAATTTGCCTGTGGAGGTTCAAATCAAGGTTGTTTCCTTAATTCTCCCTCTTTTTTACTCTCCACATCGTCTTGATTGTTGCTATGGATTTGGGAGAGAAAGTTAATATAAGAAGTTAATAATATTCGCCGCTGATATTCATTAATCAAGAAATTGGTATTTTTGACGTATTTTCAACTATTTGTTTGCAATATTAGGTATGAAGATTCAAAGATAGTTGGAGATTTCCAATTATATTGAGGGAAGTCAGAGTTTTTCATTACATCAAGTATGTTAAATGTGTTATTCTCTCATGTTATACTTCTTTCAACTTAATCCCTACTCTTATTTATCTCAACATGGATCGTTTCATTCTGTTTTTCTTCACTTTGTTTAATTACATAAATAATAAAATTAATATTATTATTCATATTTAAATAATTATACAAAACCACACTTATTAATTTAGGATGTAAGACAAAAATAATATGTCTTTCCAACTCAATAAGGCAATTTCTGCATGTGCACGACGTCAAAGGTTTGAAATATTGCGGCGAAAAGGCATCGTCCTATGAGGACAATCCTGACTTCAGATCCACACAAAATTGCACGTACTATAAGAATTATAAAGTTAAGACAAAAATGCGTGCGAAGTGTTAGGGCAAATGATTTTCTTACCCGTACATCTGAAAGGTGGATGACATTCAACCTAAACACTTTAGATCAACACTATGAGAGAATTAAAGACATGCTTCAAAAGAACATGTCAACTGAGGGTCATTTATACAGCGACGTACAATACTTTGTGTGTTGGTCAATCACCAACAAAGGCTGGACCATCTTTGCTATCAGATGATTTGAGCAGTAATAAAACTTGATGTGTAGGCGAGCCATCAAACGGAAGTTCATCATCTCTATCAATTGAATATGAAGATACATGTGATGATGGTAAGAAAGTGTACTGCACTGTAATGTCTAAACTACTAATAGTATGAAGTATCTCTCCTACAATTCATGACATAATTAATTATTTTCTTTCTTTACTTTTTTCATAAAATTCATTGTGCAGCATGTTCCGCTCAGATTGGTCATGCAATTGTAATTGGAAGAGGTGAAGATGTTGATCCCATAAGAAGTAAGAATTTACAATTTATATATTGTTAACACTATTAAATAATTTTATAATAGAATTATAAAATGTCTTAAATTCTCCTTAATAGGTACGACTAGAAGATATAAACCAAATATCGGGCAAAGTTTCAACTTAGGTAAGCAAGATGTTGAGTGTAGATGTTGAGTGTAGTAGAAGATATAAACCAAAATGACTAAGGATGCTACATAAGGGTATAAAACTATCTGAGTTATGAAAGATGTATGTCTCTGGAATTTTGGAAATTGGTGGGGATACATACCAAGTAATAAGAAAGCATGAAAGAAACATTCTTAATACCTTTTCTTTTTACTCTGATTCATAACATACATTCATCAATTACTTTACAGCAAGTGGGAGTCAATTCAATGTGGACTGTTCTCCTTGATGCAAGTTACTTTCTGTTCATTTCGATGTCAATACATATGATATGTGATTGCTTAGCACATTTTTTGTGAGATGATATACAGTTCTTAAGTTTGTAGATTTTCCTTGAATTTCATTATCATACATTTGACTTTTAATTTTGTTCTTCAAATAAAGATGTCATTACTAAGTTCAATCTTTGATCGTCATTCATCCTGAAAGGTATCTTGTGGGAGGACAATACATGTGTGCAATCAGGCTATGTAGTTTTGCCCGTGGAGGTTCAAATCAAGGTAGTTTCAAATTATCAAGGGAAGTAAGAGTTTTTCATTATATCAGGTATGTTAAATATGTTATTCTCTCCTATTATACTTTCTTTAATTAACATTTAAGTATGAAAGATTATTGTGATTGAGTTTGGAGGTGCCTTATTTCCATTAAATATTTGAGTTTAAAGATTGTGTTTTCTGTAACATCTTTACTGCATAATTGTTGAATGTTGATAGATTATATTATAATTATACAAGAAAAAAGTTGTATATATGGGAAAGTTCTGCCGAATTTTTTATTGAATATTTTTGATATTTTAATATATCTTTTGGTAAAGTCTGTGCAATTTGCACAGGAGGTACACTAGTTCTCCCATTATATTATTATTATTATTATTATTATTATTATTATTATTATTATTATTATTATTATAATAATAATAATATTATTATTATTATTAGATATTAGATATTGGATTAGTGATTAGAGATTAGAGATTAGAGATATATATATCTATTTCTATTATAAATCTCTATTATATTATATCTCTATTATAAAAGCCACAATAAATCTGTTCAGAGTAGATCTAGATCGTAAATCTGATATTCCTAAATTAAATCTCAGCCATCCAAACCATTCACCGGCTATTATCAATTTCAGATTATTTATTTATCTCAAATATCTCTACCCGTACAAATTCCCAATACCGTATACCCAATATAGACTCCTCAATTACTCCTCTACTTCTTCCTCGTTCATCTAATTCTCACCCCAAATCCCAAACCCCAACCTCCTCTCTCCAAAAGATTAGGTCCCGATTCTTGATGCAAACCACACTGAAATCCAGTCGCGAATCTTGATGGCGCCGGCGCAGGTGGCTGTTAGCGGCAGTGGTCGGGACAAGAAGAGCGTCGAAAGCGGCACCGGTGAAGACTTACTGACAAGCATTGTGTTTGGGGTTAGGATCTTGGCCGATTAGATCGCGATTTAGGGTTTGTGATAGCGATTATGGATTTTTGGGGATTTGGGGGGCAGTCGATTGATTGATGTTGTCGATAAGCAAACAGAGAGAGAAAAAGAAGAGAAGCAGAAAACCCCCTTGGCCTCCTCCCGCTGCCTTGATCCGCACCGCCCCACTGCCAGCCGTGCCCTCATCCGACGCCTGACGTCGACAACTCCCCCAATCCCGATCACCCATCGATATCCTTCTTCTTCTTTTATTTTTTTATTTTTTTGACCGATATTGATTGGTGCATGATGAACAAGAGGAACATTGAGTTGAATATGAATAAAAAGTTTTGCTTTTTATGATTCTTTATGAATGGCTAGAAGTCAGTTTGTGATCATATGTGGTTTGCGATGATTTAGTTTAAGTTTCTTTGCTTGATTGAAAGTTTATTATGTTGGGAATTTGAGAGAATAAGTGTGATTGTAGATGAATTCATGGGTTCTTTTTATATATTCACAAGGTAGGGGATGACGCACGTGTGCACGTGCATGTTTAATTCGATTTCCATTAATATATCTTTGCATGTGTGTTTGTTTTTTTAATAAAAATACAATTTTTATTAAACCCATACCGAGGATTTTTCTGATTGAAAAACACTCGAATTAAGGACCTCTTACTTATATGTGTACCTGTCGTTATAACTCAAAAACCGAGGAGCCATTCTTTCGACATGTTCTTTTCAATGGATTAAGCCTTGGATGATCCTCACAAACAAAACATGCTTAGGGTAAATCTATACATTAGATGGTGGATGAATCATTGTAATTAGACGCGCTTCGTATTTTTGAATTAAAAAGATTGGATTTATCATAAAAAGATTGTTTACTCAAAAATAGTCAAAACTTTCTTAAAGAACCTAACTTTTATAATAAAAATCACCCCCTTTTATGAATGAAATCAAACAAACAAACATGATATTTTGTCAAAAAAATCAACCTTTTCCCAAAATACCCTAATTAACCGATTTTTAAAAGTAACCAACTTTCTTTATTTAAAAACCTTACCTTTCTTTTATAACCCACAAAAAGATATTGTCTTGATTTAAAAAAATCTATTCTTACACCAAAATCTTTTCTTTCACAAAAATCACTCAAAAATAAACATTTTTTCCCAATAAAAACAAAACCGAACGGTCTTTCTTTTGTAAATGAACAAAGCCATGGGAATAAATAAAACGGTCCCCAAGTCTTATGTCAATGGTATGGTTAAACATATGGGTTTTAATATATGACCTTTATTTTCTTTTGTTCTTTTCTGGATTTTGTTGGTTATTCTTGCTCATTTTAAACTTCTGAATTTGTTTATATTGATGCGACATTATTTACGCAGCCTGAAAGATATTTGATGATTGCGACGCACAAGGAATTGAATCAACAGAGAACAGGGGTAAGGTGCTTCCTAAATTGACTTGTAACTTGTAAGATATGTTTGGTTTAATCATCTGGATTTCTATCAACCAACTGTGAAATTTAAGAATTAAGAATTAGTTCTCGGTAGAACCTAAAAGAATTAAGAATCTGAACACCTAATAATTAGCCCTGTTTCAAACTCTAAAGAAACTACAGAAAGTGATTACTTGAAATATCACAGTTTGATTCATAAAATGCTAGGAAACTCTTTATCTACTGTGGGACTTAATTGATGAAACTGACAGGAAATGCTAGGAAATTTGTCATTCATCTGATATGCTAACAATCTAAAAAATGGAAGCATGCATTTGAGCTACATCCCTTAAAAACTCTTTCATGCATTGTGTCTGGTTGAATTTCTTCTCAAGAGTATTACAAGAGTGAATAGTTTTTGCGATCAATATAATGAGTGTAAAGAGTTAAAGCGTTGATTGAAGAAATGCATATTCCATTCTCATTGGGAATATACTTAGGTTTCATGTTTTTATTGTTTTCACTTGACAGTTTTGGTAGACATGAGAGACTTAATGAAATGATTAGTGAAAACATTTCATATGGGTTTTGGGTTCTACAAGATTTTCTATTTGGCCCCAATAAAAGTATAAAGCTAGTCAAATCAATAAAGAGATAAAGTAATTCAAGATAGTTTCAATTATTAATTCATTTATATATTAGCCAAAGGGAAATACTAATTAGTTATATAGGAGGGTTCTCTTGAACATGATATCATGAATGAGAACTAATGATCTCATGTGAGATATCCTATATGTAAGGCATACTTGCTAACCGTATGATTATTGTGTTTCAATAATGTCTACTTTAGTAAAAACAGTCTTAATTTTTATACTCTATATTTAGATAGCCATGGAGAGGTAATGGGCATAGTTTTAAAACTCGGTCACAATAGACTGGGTCGGAATTGAGCATAGGCGATCCGAGATCACCTTGAAAAATCAGGACTGGCAATTTATTTGAAGGATCGCCAAAGTTTGGTGAAGTATCCGGCAAGCTTGCCCTATCTTAAGCCACACATGAAATTATGGAAAGGAAATCAAGCAGAAAATGGCGAAGAAACCAAAGAAATTTGTTTCAAACCTGAACATACTTTGGAAAAGTTAGAAATGAATTGCCTCTATTAAGTAATTGATGCATCATCCTCTTCCTCTTTGCAACAACTCTCCGGCAAGAATGTGTGTAGCAAGAAACTGGCAGCTAGGGTTGATGAGGGGTGATGATTACTAAATAGGTCAGGTAGATCTGTACAATACTTCATTATTTGTGTATTACATTCGTACATTATGATTTATAGGATTTTCTATATATGCCAACAAGTTGTGTCATATTTTTAAACCCAGCATGTGAGGTATATTCATTCTAATTCATGATTCTGAGGACATCCAGTCCGATTTTTGGCATCAACAATCTTGAAACGAACAATAATTTTTTCAGTCTATAAAAACTTTCTAACAAATTTTGATCAATAACACTTCAAAACCAGGAGAAAAAGGAGGATTGGATCTTTGAATGTTAACTAATTTAGTTCTCTTTTAGTTAGGAAAGATCATGTACACATTGCAGTTGTAGTCCATGAATTTTTTTAGAAACTAACATACCTCAATAACATCAAAGTGGTTAAGGATTGAGTTAACAGAAACTAACAAGTCTATTAACTAATATATTTATTCTAATAAATGCAAATTCAATTTAGTTATATACTTATATTACATTCTCTTTTATATTTTTGTTAAATTCTGTGAATATTTACCGTGATTGATTTATGTCATTAGTTGCATTATACAATATTTTATTTGATTAATGACATGTAGAACATACAATATTTTTTTTAGTACAAAAAAATATATATTTATGGAGTGTCCGAAATGAACATCCGAGATTATCACATTTCCCCGATATCTCCTCCCATATCTCCGATCCGAGATGAAACACCCCTAGCCGAGACGAGTCCGAAATCCGAGATTTAAAACCTTGTTCACTCTTTAAAGGTACTCATTATAGCAATGTTCACTATTAGGAGTTTTGTAGCATATTTATAGACATTAAGCCATGATTAGTATAAGTATGTAGAGGATAATCTCTTGCATTCTGTTTCTGTTTCAAAAAGAATATCTTGCAAAATTAGGAACAACAAAATATATATAGCACTCTTAATATAACAATAAAATAATTATGATAATCTGTTTATCTAGCAAACAATTTTGCAAATACAACTAATATTGTTATCACTTCATTTAGTAAATTATAGACATTCTAAAATTGGTTACTTGGAGAAATTTTTTGATTATTATGGATGGTAATATAATACAAGAACCAAACACAATAAAAATATTATATTAACCATTAATGGACATACTGCCAAGTACATTTAATTATGTTAAACTATTCCCTCTGTATGCATTAAAGGGAGAAGCACATTCGTATTGAGAATTTTTGAAGTTGCATTCAACTGATAAATATAAGATAAACAAAATTTTAGATTGCAATTAATTAGTAATTCCTTGCACTTGCAAGAGCGAATCACACCATTGTCAAGTTAAATCCTAAATATCAAACCATCCTTGTAGTTCACAATTATAAGCACAAAAGCGGAAGAATACAAGAAAATTCATAATCTGAACCCATTACTTTGCCACTGTCTCTCATTCTAGAGATGCAACTTTTTGACTGCTGCAAGTAGACTGGGAGGCGCCCTTTGGTGCCGAAACCAAAACGGGTGTCAAGCCATCTCTTGGGGAAGACATAATACAATGGTGAGAAATTTCACTTTCATCTGATAACATCACACATAGTTTGCACTTCAATCTGCATATACCGAAGAGATGAAAGCAAATAAAAACTGAAACTAATATTTGGGGGTAAAAGGAAAAGACAATATTGTAAACCATTAATATTTATTCATAAACACAGTTTTATCAGAGGGTAATTTACTACTTTTTCAGGGAAAAGATTACTTTATAAGTTCTGGTTGCATTTGCTAATGTAGCATGTACATGTGGGATTACATTTATTGGGTTGTGTTAACATTTAAGTGCGTAGCTTTGAAGTAAATAATTCAATGTATTTTCCAATTCAATAAAACAATGACCTTTAGCCCTGCTGAATTAAGGACTCCTGAATTGAGACTCATGCACAGCTTTGAGTCAGCTCCTCCACTAACCACACAATCATCTTTCTACCAGTCCGCACATAATACCTGCATGCATTGGGGCACAATTAAATATGTTGTATCCAACTCAACTGTGTATACCTGTGACATGGAAACAAGAAAAATGATATACGGGCATGTTCTAAGTCAATGACATGTTGTGTTTTGATTTGAGTCATTTATTTGTTGTTTTCTTTCTTTGTCGTGTGGTTAGGTAGATAAATGGTGAGTTAAATGTTTGTTAAAAGTTTATCGGTGTACTTTAGTTTCAATTTTTTTTCTTATTTTATGCAGTTATAGGAGAAAATGGTTGGAAGGCTGTCCGTGATTTGCTTTGTGCAGTATGTTAGGTTGTTGTTCAAAATAGGTAAAGGTACACTTCTAATATACCAGTCACAAATTTTGATTCTAACACTCAATTCAGATTCTGGTGTATCGTAAACCCTTAGCAAACTTCTATTTATACGAAATACTTTAAAAGTCTGCACAAAATAATGTAGCAGATTATAGTTCATTCATGTAGCAAGCTCTTCTGTGGAAACCTCGATGTTTTTGTTTACTGTAATGCAACAAACAAACCAAGTTCTCACTGTGCATACAATTTCTTTACTGTGAATGTTGATATTGCACATTCTCTATATAACTTCAGCTTTATTTATAAAAGATAGTAGTTTAAACATATCATGTTTCATTAGAGAATATTGATCCACATAGCTACCTAAGGACATCAGTTGCATCAAATTTTCAGTTTTTATGAGGTTGCTCCATAAAACTTCATTTTCTTATCTTTTTGTAGGTATGAATCAAGCTGGTCTTATTGAATGCATAGTTCAAGTTGTTAATTCTTGCCATCCTCATCTTTATCCTATACTTTTTTAGAGGTACTTTGACTTATTACAGAAAACTACTTTTGATCTGGATTTCATTATTAAATAAAAACTATTGATCATCGTAACATGTGGTTGTCTTTTTATGAGTTGGGCATTCTATGTTTGTAGTATTTTCTTGACTGGTGGAAGCACATTATTTCCTGGTACATGGAGAAGGATCTTCATCCTCTTGTATTCGATGATTCTCAAGTGAATATAACAGCTTAATAAGAGTATGGGCCTTTCTTATTCTTTATTATTTATAGCTAATTTTACCCCATCCTTACCTACTAATTGTTCTTGTCATTGTAGCCATGTTAAAGATGTTTGGCAAAGTGGATTGCTTCTGGCCTCAAGCCTTGATTTTGAGTCCATGTGTGTTACAAAGACGAGATGAAGAGTGCAGTTTGTTGTCGGTGTCGCTTCTTTCACTGAAAGGGTAGAATGATGGTATTCGGTTCATATCGAGGTTCAAAAGTAAAGTATCAAGACCGTATTAGTCTTGTCACTTATTGGTATATTAGAATTATCGACAGTGTCACAACGTATTATTTCGATCCAATTGGGGCCAAATGTCTTGGTATCGTCCAGTACTTGGATCCTTGGTTAAAATATGACATTTATTTCATTTCGAAGAACTCAGGCAAAAAATGAAGCTATGAAAGAGAAGGAATATCTGCAGCTACTTTTCTCTAAAACCTCTCTTGGCATGCACTTGGGAAACATAACTATTAGCACGCAGAGCTTGAATTCTTTGAGTACGGATTCCCATACTAACTGCTGACACGGGAAGGTGGGCACTTGATTCAAGGGAGCTGCATGCTATCGTCAATTGATTGATTGTATAATCATTCTGCTGTAAATAAGAGATTCAATCATTTTATCTGTGGTGTTGTATGAATTATGTATATAAGAGAGTCAATCCATTACGTTCTATGAATTGTGTATATAGGAGATTCAATCATTTTATTCGAAATAATGAATGTGCCAATTGAGATGAAGTGCAGTTCATATTCCCTTCCTCAATTTAAAATCGTATGTGATGCTTAGTTTATTTTGTGCTGATGGCTATCAATGATTTGCTTTGTGCAGTATGTAAGGTGGTTGTTGGGAATTTTCTGGCTATTAATTGGTTTGGAGAATTAGTTTTGCATTTTATTTTTGTTATATGCACTTGCGGGTAGAGAACTTTTAAAAGAAGGATGACTTGTGAACTTTTAAAAGAAGGATGGAAAACTGAAGCAAATTGCCATTCTACGGGAAGGTTTCGTGTTTAAGTTGAAGTGTGTTGTGTTCCAAATAGCAATACGGTTCACTTTGTTAATCGCCCCAATCATCTTAAGCTTGCTATCACTGGGTACTGGAGGAGTTTGCGCCTAAACATCCCCCTTATGTTTTATGCTGTATTGCATAAAATATTCTTTTTTTTTTGTATTGTGCACTAGACATAAACCTGGTTGAAACATTTCAAGACATGACACTATTTTTCTTTATTCGATTTATTTGATTTATTTATTACTATAAATTATATTGATTAGTGTTATCTGTACTTATTATATACACTGTATTCTGATATTGATGATATGAAATCTATAGTGCACAACATGGTTGATTCTCTTTCTACATTCAAGTGCTTAATGAAACTTTTTTTGTTTCGGGATCATTTACCATATATTTTTTTCTTTGTTTCAAGATAAGCTGTGATGAAATTTTATTAAAAAGTAGCTCCTTACAAATAAACAAAAGAAAAGAAATGGATGTGGAAGAAGTGAAACTAACTCTACTGTGTTATTACAAATTATTTTTTAATCAGCATTTAAAACAGTTATGTCTTTTTGCATCACTTGTGAGCACGATGTTGTGGAGCAAAGTCTCCTTTCTAGCTCAACCATTTTGTTCGAAGATTCAGAGAAGAGTACAAATGATATCTACCTTCATTCGACAATCCTGCCCATCACATTATTTCAAATTCCATAAATTGGATTTTCCATATTCCTACTTACGGCGACGAAGAATAAAACTATCACTATATTTTTTCAATATTTTGTTCAATTCGATATATGTCTAGGAATATTTCGTTGCCTTCTAATTTTATTTAATATTTCTATGCAAAATACTACTATTACAAAGTCTTGCTCAAAAGTATAAAAGATATTAGAGATTTATGATACATTGCATGCAAAGCATGTTCAACAAAAGTCAATGTTGAAAATAATGAAGCTTATTGTCGAAAATGTAAAAAGAGACAATGTATACAAAACACCATATTGTTAGTTTTTCCATTTTTCATTGTTCAGTCAAATATTAACAAAATTTTACTAATTAAGAATGAACTATTTCAGACATGTATTCAAAATTCAATAAAAAATACAAGCACATAGACATAATTGACTTTATTTGATGAGGAAGCAAGATGCATCATCAGCTTTTCCGCAAAAGTCTTGGAACATATTAAGAATAAGATACAATATGCTATCCCCATAAAGTTAAAAATAATGAAGAGCTAATTACTTAATTCTATATGTAGGAAAAAAAATGTTGAACAATTTAATAGAAGTATCAAGAAATGCATTGGAGATTAGTTTTTTGATCAAATCACAAGATGTCACATATGAACATAGACTAGATGCAAAATAAAAAAAAGGATGAACCAGAAGTTATGAGCAATTTTAAGTTTATGAAAGTTAAAATAAAAAAATGATGATTGATAAAAAAATACGATAATATGAGTTTAGGATTTACTAATTTGTTCTTTTTGTAACACCCCGCAAAATTGGAAATTATAATTTTGCCCTTGTGTGTTATGCACATGTATTTTGTAACGTGTTTCATTACATATTTTGGATTTTGACTATTTATGCATTTCCCATATTGATTTTAGTCGACTAAAATATAATATTTCAATATCTCGGTTTTACGTGCTTTTTACGTGTTTTCGATGTACATATCAATTTTGTGTTTCCACCGCTACGTGCAATATTTCTATGGGTTTAAATTATTTATTTTATGTATTCAAATCCAATTTATAAAACGGAAATTCATTTTCCCCCTATTTTGATTAAAATGCATTTTCGGTTTTCTGCACGTATAATGCACATGTTTCCTACGTGTGTAGTAATTACGTTATAGCATATATAAAAAATTAATAAATAATTTTCTTATATTGTATTTTTATTATCTTTAACATTTTTCCGTTGATAAAATCGATTTTCGTACTTCGGCGTTTCACAGGATCTTCTTGTAATATCAACTATCTTCTTCCTAGTATTTCGAATCTTTTTCATACCGCTTTATCGTATTTTATTTTGCTATTAACTTATCTTAGATTTGGTGACTACTCACCTAACAAAATATACATATCTTATTAATTATATTTTGTCTGTGATCCATAATTTATTTCTATATAATTATTTTCGTATTGTTTCGAGGATGTGTTATTCTACTATGATGTGTGATTTTACTCCTAGAAACTATTTATAATTTTCGTATCATACTATTGATTGTTTCACCCTATAATTTTTACGCCTATGTACATATATAGATTTGTATATTGGTTTTCTTGCTCTACTTGACAATTCGAAAGTATTCAATGTATGACTTCTATATCTTAAATTTTCAAATCGTATGTATAATTATTATAGTTACCTTACAAATTATTTTGTGATATTAATTTGTCTATACTTTTAACTGAATTTCATTCTCGTTTATTTTTCACACTCTCATTCACTAGTCTTCTTTTAAATTGCTAATTCAATTTTTATCATACAGCACCAATTCAGTTTTGCAATTTTACTATTTTATCGCTTATTTTGATGAATTTTGATTTCTAAATCTATTTGTAAATTATTTATTGACTATATTTCTCTTTATTACATTGTTTTCCGAAACTATTCCAAATTAATGACTATGTTTATTTTTCTGTATTATCTAATATTTTACCTAATATTATTTGTATGGAACTTCTTTCAATCTATCCTATTTTTTATGATCATATTTATTTCCTTATGTTATTTCCCTAAGTTATTTTGTTTGTTCTTATAAAATTTTGATACTCATGATTTTCTTGTATAGAGTTTGTCTTATTTTCCTCATTACTTATTTCATTTTCTGAATGTTTACAATTGACAATAAGATATTTTCTTTGGCGTGTACAAAATACAACCTTTACTCTAGCAAGTTCCGGGGATGGAACTATCCTAAGGGGGGAGAGTGTAACACCCCGCAAAATTGAAAATGAAAATTTTATCCTTGTGTGTTACGCACGTGTATTTTGTAACGTGTTTTCATTACGTATTTTGATTACCGACTATTTATGCATTTTCAGTATTGATTTTACCCTATTTTAAGTCAACAAAAATATTAGATTTCAATTTCTGCATTTTATGTGCTCTTTACGTGTTTTCGATGCACGTATCAATTCGGGGCGTTACAACTCACTTGGGAAGAATTCCTTGAAGAATTCAGGAGTCATTATTTTCCACTGGACATCCAAGAAAAGAAGTCCATGGAATTTCTGAGCTTGCAACAGGGCAGTATGTTTGTACAGGAATATGAGACCAAGTACAACCGGCTCTCCACGTACGCGCCTGAGATGGTACAAGATGAAGCCAGGAAGGCACACAAATTTGAGCAAGGGTTGAGACCCAGTCTAAGATCCAGGATGATACCTTTGGGCATTCGAAGGTTTGAAAAGCTAGTTAGAAGGGCCGCTGCAACGGAGTCTGACATGAACCAGTTCCAGGCTGTGCAAGTCAATCGGAACAATTGGAGCATAGGCAAGAGGCCTGCAGGACCAAGCAATTTCAAAAGTCAGCCCCCAGCACAGCGCTTCAAGCCAACAGACGCTAATGCTATTGCAGTGGCAGGAAAAGTACCCACTTGCTACAGATGCGGAGAGTCAGGCCACCTGTCTACTGGGTGCACCAAACCACAGTCATTGAGGACTTGTTTTCTGTGTGGCAAGGAGAGCCACTTCAAGTCTGATTTCCCCCAACTTCAATGGGGAGGATCGAGTCGGCAGTAGTCAAATCTTGGGCAAAAGCAGTTCAAGCAAGGGCGGGTGTCACTACAACACACTATGGATTTACCGGCGTATATTTCTCGGTGTTTTGCCAGAAACGCCGGGGTAGGAAGAGACCAGGAATGGGGTGTCAAATTGGATGGTTATACGCCGGCGGCCTCTATAAAATGCCGGGGAATTATGGTATTCACCGGCGTTTTATATTAAAACGCTGGTGAAGGCCATATTCACCGGCGTTTTACTACAAACGCAGGTATAGGGTTTGGAATAAATTTCCCCCAAACCCTATACCATTCAAAGAAAAAACCCAAATTTTTTTTCACTTCTCCCACGCGCTCCCCCACCTCTGCCTTGGCCGCCATCGCTGTGCCCTCCGTCGTCGTCCCCGTGCTCCTTCGTCCACTCTCTCACTCCCGTCGTCGCTGCAAGCCTCCCCAACCCTCTCTCTCTCTCACTCGCATCGTCACCACCCTTCCCCCATCGCCGCCCCCTCCCCCGCCGTCGCCCTTTCCCCCCTCGTGGCCCCCTGCCGTCGCTCCTTCAATTGACACAAACCCTAGGTTTGTTCTTGAAATTTCTGAATCGTTTTATTTTTAAAATTTTTGTTTCTGAAATTTCTACACAAACCCTAGGTATGATGTAGTTGGTATGTTCTTGAGATTGGTTCTACAATTTTTCCCAACTCTCTAATTTAGCTTGCTACTTGAGATTGGTTCTTTAGATTCTTGAGATTGGTTCTTGAGATTGGTATTACTAGGTATGACCATGGAACAATTTGGGTTTGAAAGAGAAGAATGCGATAATTTCTGAGCTGGATTGTTAATAGGGATAATTTGGAGCCAAGTTGCCTGAGTACAAAATTTCACTTGTGCTACATTTCACATATAGTTGTAGCACAAAAATTAAATTGCCTTCATGTATTGTATATTTGGATTTTGGTATACATCACCCTTAGATGATAGTTAACCCATTTTGGTAGAAAAACATGCTAAGATGACAATCAGATGGCTAATATCCAGCATCTTCAACAGTAAAAGAAATGAAAATTTCCAGTATCTAAGCATGTTTGTCTATTAATTCTTCATCCCAACTTTGCCAATGATGTTTCTGGCTCCAAAAGAAACCTGCACAAGGTTTATTCTGACCAATTCTTGTACAGATTTGGGAATTCTGAAGTTTTTAGATCCAGGATCACAAATTTTGATTGGGCTGTGATTGGATTGTTTAGTGACTGTCGTCTATGTTCTTAATTGGGCTGTGATTAGAAAGAGACGAGTTGGAGTGGAGATCTGGAAACCCATATAGAGACATCTCGTTCATAATAATTTAATATTATTGTTGTTCTTGTCGCTCTTGCTGTTGTTGCTGATGTCTCTTTGTGTGCGTTTGCTGAAGAGAAAGAAGGGATAAGAGAGAGATGAGGAAAATGCCGCTAGGTTAGCCTGGTGTATCCTCATTCTCTACCATTCCTCTTTCTGGCTTCTATATTTTGTTTCCTTCCACGATGACACTTCCTTAAAACTACACTTGATTTGAGCCTTATTCTTATTTTTCTTCAATAAAAATGGGAGTTTTGGTGATCCAACAAACATGTACCCGCATACTTCCAAATGACATTTTCTTTAGAAAGTCGGTCTCCAAAGAATCGATCTATGACTAGAATTTCCAATCAAAGCCCAATCAAAATTTGTCATCCTGGATCTAAAATCTTCAGAATTCCCAAATCTGTACAAGAATTGGGCTGAACAAACCTGTGTGCAGGTTTCTCTTTGATCCGGAAACATCATTGGCAAAGTTGGGATGAAGAATTAATAGACAAACATGCTTAGATACTAGAAATTTTCATTTCTTTTACTGTTGAAGATGCTGGATATTAGCCATCTGATTGTCATCTTAGCATGCTTTTTTACCAAAATGGGTTAACTGTCATCTAAGGATGCTATATACCAAAATCCAAATCTGTACAAGAATTGGGCTGAACAAACCTGTGTGCAGGTTTCTCTTTGAGCCGGAAACATCATGATTTAGTTGGGATGAAGAATTAATAGACAAACATGCTTATATACTGGAAAGTTTCATTTTCTTTTACTGTTAAAGATGCTGGATATTAGCCATCTGATTGTCATCTTAGCATGCTTTTTTACCAAAATGGGTTAACTGTCATCTAAGGATGCTGTATACCAAAATTCAAATCTGTACAAGAATTGGGCTGAACAAACCTGTGTGCAAGTTTCTCTTTGAGCCGAAAACATCATGATTTAGTTGGGATGAAGAATTAATAGACAAACATGCTTAGATATTGGAAATTTTCATTTCTTTTACTGTTGAAGATGCTGGATATTAGCCATCTGATTGTCATCTTAGCATGCTTTTTTTACCAAAATGGGTTAACTGTCATCTAAGGATGCTGTATACTAAAATCCAAATCTGTACAAGAATTTGGCTAAACAAACCTGTGTGCAAGTTTCTCTTTGAGTCGAAAACATCATGATTTAGTTGGGATGAAGAATTAATAGACAAACATGCTTAGATACTGGAAATTTTCATTTCTTTTACTGTTGAAGATGCTGGATATTAGCCATCTGATTGTCATCTTAGCATGCTTTTTTACCAAAATGGGTTAACTGTCATCTAAGGATGCTGTATACCAAAATCCAAATCTGTACAAGAATTGGCTGAACAAACTTGTGTGCAGGTTTCTCTTTGAGCCGGAAACATCATGATTTAGTTGGGATGAAGAATTAATAGACAAACATGCTTAGATACTGAAAATTTTCATTTTCTTTTACCGTTAAAGATGCTGGATATTAGCCATCTGATTGTCATCTTAGCATGCTTTTTTACCAAAATGGGTTAACTGTCATCTAAGGATGCTGTATACCAAAATCCAAATCTGTACAAGAATTGGGCTGAACAAACCTGTGTGTAAGTTTCTCTTTGAGCCGGAAACATCATGATTTAGTTGGGATGAAGAATTAATAGACAAACATGCTTAGATACTGGAAATTTTCATTTTCTTTTACTATTAAAGATGCTGGATATTAGCCATCTGATTGTCATCTTAGCATGCTTTTTTACCAAAATGGGTTAACTGTCATCTAAGGATGCTGTATACCAAAATCCAAATCTGTACAAGAATTGGGCTGAACATACATGTGTGCAGGTTTCTCTTTGAGCCGGAAACATCATGATTTAGTTGGGATGAAGAATTAATAGACAAACATGCTTAGATACTGGAAATTTTCATTTTCTTTTACTGTTAAAGAAAATGAAAATTTTGGTAACATCATGATTTTGTGTTTGATATGGCTAAAAATGGGGTTAAATCGGAACCGCCCAGATTGGGAACGAATCTTAAAGCTCAGGGGTAAAACGGTAATTTCACATATAGATGGGCCAGAAGCGAGCACTGGATCTCCCCTTCACAGATCCGATAACCCGCGAAACGGATCCACTCCAGCTGGGTACGGGTCCCGACCTAAGACAAACCCAGACCAGCAAGAGGAAATCAGGGTCACTGATTTGACTAAATCAACGGGCCTGATTCGCAGTTATCCTCTCACCGGGAATCAGGGATCAGTTACCTAAACTAATTATGAGGATTTTACTGCTAACGGTATCACAGGAAATCAGGTCCCTAATCAAACTCCCCTGGTGACTATAAATACCTCCTACCCACCACTGTGACCAGGTAATCACTCTTTTGACAACTTAAGCTCTTTCTTAATCATCACTGGTTACTGACAAGAGCGTCGGAGGGTGCGTCGCCGGAATCAACCCCGGTGTATCGCACTTCCTTGTAGGTGAGCGGCAGGAATCAGCAGCCCAATTCCGACGAACAGGCTTGGATCCGCTATTCAGGTTTTTCCACGAACTCACAAATCTCATCTGTTTACCCCCACACCAGATTCAGCGGTAACAGATTGGCACCGTCTGTGGGAAACCATACGAATAGCCCCCGCCTCCTTCCTGTCGACTAGCTCTTCTCCAGCCATGCCTCCCAGAAAGGTCAGGTCTAGGGGGTCCAACCGTGGACCCAACCCCACCGATCAACAAGAGGAAGTCCTCGTGCATCCTACTTTGCAGCCCTACCCCCTAATGGTCCCACTGGTCAGAACCAGCGGAGGCAGAAGCAACCTCTCCACCCAGACCATGTCTCAGTACACAATGCCTCCTCGGATTCTATGGCCTCCTATAATCCCCGAGCTTCCGACCTCCGCAACACCGTTCTGAATCGGCAGAAGGATGAGGACCTTCGCAACCGCTTAGATGAGAAGCGGGCCCGAGAGGGAGTCTCCCACCAACATCAAGGTGAGCGATCTCCTCATCGCCGAGATGGCAGGAGGTCTCCGGACCGAAGAGGACGGGGGGAATCTCTCGAGCGTCGTAGGAGGAGGCCACATTCCCTTGCTGGTCGACATCATCCGAGGAACGATGAGGCACCCATCACTCGTGCCGAGTTCCAACAATTCCAGGCAACGGTGTTGCAGGCTCTCAACCTTCGCCCCAACAACAATAATGCCCAAGGGGTTCCAACACCCCCACGGGTCCCAAGTCCTCGCCACCGATCCATAAGTTCTCCCCCGGATCCTAGTCACCAGCAACACCATCATAGTCCTCGCCGATCCCAGGATTATCGACGCCGTAGTCCCCGCTCCCCTTCCTATGAAGACGAGTCTAGGGGATCATTTGACTACCACCGGAGGGACGATGCCCTCTACCGTCGTCTCCACGAGATGGAGAAGCGCATCGGTCGAATGGACAAGGAGGAGGAGTCGAGAGGAAGGACCATCTGCCCTAGCAGACCCCCCTTCTCTCGGACCATAATGGAGGCTCCTATCCCGAGGGGCTTCAAGCCTACGCAGTTTGAAACTTACTCGGGAGAGTCGGATCCCGTTGACCATGTCGAAAGCTTCAAGACCTTGACGCTAATCCACCAAGCTTCCGACGCCATGCTTTGCAAAACCTTCCCCGCCACTGTCAAGGGTTCGGCTCGGGAATGGTACTCCCGGCTCGCTCCCTCTTCCATCTTCTCTTTTGAGCAGTTCGAAACGCTCTTCATAACCCACTTTGTGAGCAGCACACGAACGGAGAAGATCAGCCTCTCTCTACTCCACCTCCGACTGGAGAGGGGAGAAAAGTTGAGGGACTATGTGAGGAGATTTACTGCGGAGGTCAGGTCCATCGCCTCCCTCGACCAGTCTGTGGCGACCGTCGCATTCCAATCCAACGTCCTCAACTCTAACCTTCGGTCATCCCTCGCCAAAAAGCCCCCGCACAACTTCGCCGACCTTCTCCTTAGATGCGAGAAATATATTCGGGCAGAGGAGGCCGAGTGCCTCCCGGGTTTCGGAGGATCTGCTTCCGGGTCAAAGAGAAAGACAACGGAAGAGGAAGGGGCTAAGAAGCTACAGAAGGATAATAGCAGTCTGCGCCGTCCTCCTCCTAGGTTCGAGAAATTTACTCCCCTCACTACAAATGTCTCCACCATCCTGATGGAAGTCGAGAAGGAGGGAGTTATACCTCCCGCTCCGAGAATGAACACCCCGGCCAAGAAGAGGAACAAGGAGAAGTGGTGCCGTTACCACCGGGATCATGGCCACGACACCAACGACTGCCGGGCGCTGAAGAACAAAATAGAGGCCCTCATCCAGAGGGGGCAGTTGGCTAAGTTTGTAAGAACAAATAATCGGGAAGATCGCACCACTCCTCCGCCTCGGGGGGCTAACAAACGCTCCGAACGACGCGATGAAACCCCCGAGTTCGAGGAAGAACGTGCTCTGCACCTTATCCATGGAGGCCCCATGGGGGGCTCTTCCAACTCCTCTCGGAAGGCCTTCGTCTGAGAGATCAATTCAGTTCACGGTGCCCCTCCCCCCAAAGGCCTCGGCGTTCTAGTAACCTTCTCTGATGAAGACCTCGAGGGGGTCCGAACTCCCCACTGCGACGCACTTGTTATCGACCTCCGCATGGCGAACTTCAAAGTGCAGAGGATCCTGGTAGACAACGGGAGCTCCGTGAACATCCTCTTCCTCTCGGCCTTCCGAGGGCTGCAACTATCCCGGGATCGCCTCAAACCGGCCGGCTACACGCTCCACGGGTTCACGGGGGTACCAGTAACTGTCGAAGGGGTTATCACCCTGGACGTAACTGCTGGGAAGACCCCTACCACCCGGACAGAGCCGATGGACTTTATGGTCGTCGATGTCCCGGCTGCATATAATGTCATCTTGGGCCGACCTGGCCTAGCTGCCCTGGAAGCCGTTCCTTCGGCGTACCACCTCAAGATGAAGTTCCCCACCCGGGCGGGAGTGGGAGAAGTCAGGGGCAGCCAAGAGACGGCTCAGAAGTGCTACATGACTTCCACTGGGGGTCCGGTGCTCTCCCTCGAGACTTTAGAGATCCCCGAGTCCGACCCACGTCCGAGCCGGCGGACGAATTGGAAGAAGTGCTCTTCTCGGACGAGGACCCGAGTCGAAAGTTCCTCATCAGCAAGTCCCTGCCGACTGCCCTATGTTCCGACTTGGTGCAGTGCATCCGGAAGAACCGCGACCTATTTGCTTGGTCCGCCGCGGATATGCCCGGGATTTCCGAGGAGCTTCTAGTGCACCGCCTCAGCGTCGAACCGGGGTGCAGACCGGTTCAGCAGAAGAGGCGTAAATTCGCTCCCGAGCGACAACAAGCCATCAAGGAGGAGGTGGAAAAGCTCCTAAAAGCTCGGTTCATACAGGAGGTGAACTACCCCGAGTGGCTCTCTAATGTCGTCATGGTTAAGAAATCCAATGGTTCCTGGAGGATATGCATCGACTTCACAGACTTGAATAAGGCGCGTCCGAAGGATCCGTTCCCTCTCCCGAATATCGACACCCTCATTGATGCCACCTCGGGCCATGAGCTCCTCAGCTTCATGGACGCCTTCTCCGGCTATAACCAGATCCGAATGTTCCCCCCGGACATTCCGAAGACTTCCTTCATTACCGACCAGGGCCTCCACTGTTATAGAGTTATGCTGTTCGGATTGAAGAATGCTGGAGCCACCTACCAGCACCTCGTCAATAAAGTCTTCCAAAGCCAGATAGTCCGCAACATGGAAGTATACGTCGACGACATGCTCGTGAAGAGCATCCGTGGTACCGACCACGTGGCCGACCTCCAGGAGGCATTCGGCGTACTGAAAAGGCACAACATGAGGCTTAATCCGAACAAGTGTGCGTTCGGGGTCTCGTCAGGAAAGTTCCTCGGCTTCATGGTCAGCCAGCGAGGGATCGAAGCAAATCCTGAAAAAATTAAAGCCATACTGGATATGGCCCCACCCCGGAACGTCAAGGAAGTGCAGAGGCTTACGGGTCGCCTCGCCGCTATTGGGCAATTCCTTTCAAGTCTGGGCAAAAGTGCCTCCCTTTCTTCAAGGCTCTCAGGGGAGCCAAGGGTTTCGAGTGGGGCGAACTGCAACAGGAGTCGTTCAAATAGCTGAAAGCCTACTTGGTCAATCCTCCCCTACTCAGCAAGCCCGTTCTAGGGGAAACCCTCTTCATCTACTTAGCTGCTTCCGAGCAGACCCTAAGTGCCGTCTTGGTGAGGGAAGAAGACCGGGCTCAGAGGCTCATTTACTATGTGAGCAAGGTGCTTCGTGACGCCGAGCTCCGCTACCCGAAGATAGAAAAGATGGCCTACGCCCTGGTTATGGCGGCAAGGAAGCTTCGCCCATACTTTCAGTCCCACTCGGTTGTGGTCCTCACCGACCAACCGCTGAAGCAGGTCCTCCACAAGCCGGAAACCTCAGGCCGGCTTATGAAATGGTCCATCGAGCTGAGCCAACATGACATCTCCTACCAGCCCCGGACTGCGATCAAAGCTCAAGCCCTCGCGGACTTCATCGTCGAGACCACCATTCCCGAAGTCAGCCATGTCCCGAACGGACCCCCTATTTGGACGGTTTTTGTGGACAGTTCCTCCTGCAACGAGGGAAGCGGCGCCGGTATCATCCTGACAGGCCTAGATGACTTCGTCCTCCAGTATGCCCTTTGCATGAATTTCAAGACCTCAAACAACGAAGCAGAGTATGAGGCACTAATCGCTGGCCTCGGACTTGCCCGAAGTGTCGGGGCGCAATGCCTCCGAATCCATAGTGACTCTCAGCTGGTTGTGAACCAAGTTTTGGGCGATTACGAGGCACGAGACGACGGATGGCTGTGAAACCCTCATGGCCCGGTTCGAAGAGGCACTCATCCAACGAATCCCTCGAGAAGAGAATTCACAAGCCGACGCCCTCTCCAAGTTGGCCTCATCCTCTCTCCAAGGTCTCGAGTAGACCGTCTTGATCGAGGTCCTCTTGAAACCGAGCATAGAAGACGAGACCCTCGACTCAGTGGAGTCATTGCCAGTCCTACTGCAAGATAACTGGATGAAACCGTTAGTGAAATTCCTAAGGGACGGAATCCTCCCCGAGGACCCCAAGGAAGCACGCCGAGTAAGAACCAGGGCCGACCATACCTGAGATGCCTTTCCCCGGAACAAGCTGACTATGCCTTACAGGAGCTCCATGAAGGCATCGGCGGGGCACATTCAGGGTCTAGGTCCTTAGCTCGGAAAGCTCTGAATTACGGATACTTCTGGCCGACTCTCCTCCAAGACGCCGAGCGACACGTTCGGCAATGTGGCTCTTGTCAGAGACATTCCAACATTCGTCGCCTCCCCCAAGCTAACCTCGCCTCCCTATCAAGTCCTATCCCCTTCGCAATGTGGGGGATGGATTTACTAGGGCCATTCCCTCCAGCTCCGGGCCAGTTCAAGTTCTTGGTCGTAGCCATCAACTACTTTTCGAAGTGGATTGAGGCCGAGCCCCTAGCCACTATCACCGAGAACAAGGTGCTTCAATTCTTCTGGAAGAGCGTCATCTGCCGATTTGGCGTCCCCCGTATCCTCGTAACAGACAACGAGACTCAGTTTACTGGGGTCGCATTCCGAGCTCTGTGTGAAGACCTTGCCATCCAACAACGCTTCTCTTCCATCTCCCACCCATAGTCGAATGGCCAGGCAGAGAACGCTAACCGGCAGATCCTTTCTGGTATCAAGAAGAGACTAGACAGGTGTACTAAAGGCTTATGGGTCGACCAGCTCCCCAATGTGCTGTGAAACTACCGCACCAACAAACGGACCCCCACGGGAGAGTCTCCGTTCAACCTCACCTACGGGTCCGAGGCAGTGATACCCCTCGAAGTCGGAATACCTTCTCCTCGCCTTGCAGCCTACAACGAGGAACAGAACGCCAGGGAACTCCGAGCGAACTTAGACCTAGTGGACGAACTGAGGGAAAGAGCATCAATCCGCCAACAGAGCTACCGGAGGAGGATCGAGTTGGCATATAACAAGAGAGTCTGACCCACCGATCTCAAGGAGGGGGACTTGGTCTCAGAAAACTAGCCATCTCCTTCCCCAATCAGAAGAGAAAACTAGCTCCGAATTGGGAAGGACCTTACAAGATCGCGAAAGTAGTCCAACCAGGAACCTACCGTCTCGAGGACCATGAAGGCAGAGAAATCCCTAGGACCTGGAATGCCGACCATCTTTTGAAGTACCAAGAAGGTGCCCCGACACCCCTCTAAGTATTTCAGGATGTCGAACCGTTCCTCTCCTAACCCTGTATTTTCTCTAATATTGTTTCTCATATGTAATATCGGCTCACAACTTTAGAAGCAGCCGACCGTTAATCAATAAAGCAAGATTTCTTATATTTTACTGGTGAAAACTGTTCGCAACTCTCTGCCCTTACCCTTCGCTCAACCGATGGTTCGGAGTCCAGCACTTGGCTCGAATCTACTTCGCAAGCTCGCTCCTCGGCGAGCTAGAAGTAGGTCGCCATTCGGAACTGCTCCCACAACCGTTGAACTACTCTACCGATGGTTCGGAGTCCAACACTTGGCTCGAATCTACTTCGCAAGCTCGCTCCTCGGCGAGCTAGAAGTAGGTCGCCATTCGGAACTGCTCCCACAACCGTTGAACTACTCTACCGATGGTTCGGAGTCCAATACTTGGCTCGAATCTACTTTGCAAGCTCGCTCCTCGGCGAGATAGAAGTAGGTCGCCATTCGGAACTGCTCCCACAACCGTTGAACTACTCTACCGATGGTTCGGAGTCCAACACTTGGCTCGAATCTACTTCGCAAGCTCGCTCCTCGGCGAGCTAGAAGTAGGTCGCCATTCGGAACTACTCCTACAATCGTTGAACTACTCTACCGATGGTCCGGAATCCAACACTTGGCTCGAATCTACTTCGCAAGCTCGCTCCTCGGCGAGCTAGAAGTAGGTCGCCATTCAGAACTACTCCCACAACCGTCAGGCAACTCTAACGGTGGTTCGGAGTCCATCGTTCGGCTCAGCTGCGCTCACTTAAAATCCCGAGCCGAGCCGACGAGGAACCGACCCTCGTATATGGAGAAAAATTCTGCCGAACCAATTTCGCCGTTGGATCATTTCAAAATGCGTGGTAGGACGTGATAAACGGATCTGATCGTGCCACGTGTCCACAAAACGACAAGATAGTGTTTTCTTGGAACTCGTGCCTCCCACCTCGTAATACGTACCACGATCATGATCGACCGTCTGGATGTTGCCACGTGGCCGAAATCTGATGTCCGAGCTGTCGCACCTCGGAAGCACACAGTCACCTCAGAATACTCCGAGCAAAAAACTAAAGCTCTGCGGCTAAAACCTACAAAGAAGAACTAAGGGTCCTTATGGTTCGGCGTCAAGAATAAGGCGACCACGGCACGACTATGAACAAAGCAACTTTGATTTTATTAAGACACTTGGTAAATTTACATGGCAAACCATTACAACGGAAAAGCAACTAAATAAATTACAAGTAAAAGGCTCGACGCCATTCGTTCAATGCCTCCTCGGAACAGGGACATTCGGATTCAGAGACAACCGTGGTTTCCGCCTTTTCACCCCCGAGCTTGTCTCTAGGCCGACGAACTGGGACGCCGCCTCGCCACTAACCCTAACGGTTGCTCCGACCGAAGCTCCGCTCGAGCTAATAGCTACTCCGCTTTGTGCGTCGGCTGCTATCCGACCAATAACTTGGCCACGAGTTGCTAGCTCGTAGAAGGTGATCCCCCGTTCTCTCTCCTCGCGAGTGCAAGAAGTGCTACAGACATTAGCTCTCACAGGCTGAGGCTTCAATCGAGCCACCTCCTCCTCGAGCTCGATGATCCTATCCTTCAGAGTGTCGTCCTTCACCATTATCTTGAACCGAGGGAGCTTTGCCGAACCAGGGTACTCAGCGCTGTCGGATATAATACGACGCAGGTTGGCCACCTCGATGCTCTTATCAACCGTGACCCTTTGCAACTGTTCGACTTACTCTCGAGCTCATCTCGCTCGGCCACCACCGAAGCCAGCTCCGCCTCCTTCGCCGACAGTTCTTCCTCGACTATCTGCAGATGATGCACCTTGGCCAGAAGCTCGCTGTTCTTCTTCTCCACGTTGAACATCAACCTCCTGGTGAGCTCGATTTCACCGACGAGGCGAGCCTCGCGAGATTGCTTAGACAGCTCGGCGCGACGCCGAGCTGCCGCGGTATTTGGGGCGTGTTCGAGGATCTGAAATACAAGAACATTGCAATTGGAAAACTACACACCGACCCAAACACTTGCACAAATTTGAATTGAAACAAAGATTTTTCATTCATTGAAAGAAGCGGTGGCCAGTCCGCAAAAAAGGCATTACATTTTTGAAAAAGGGAAAATAAAGACTACAAAGAGATGAGAAGATCGGGGGTCCACCTGCACTGCCGGTTCGACCACAGGCGCCTCGCCCGATGCCCCCTCGTTTCTCGCCTCACCCTGGGGGTTCGTCTCCAAAGCGTCGGCGACAACCTCCTCCTCCTCGTCGCCCTCCACCTCGTCACCTTCGCCTCCTTCCTCCTCGCCGTCCGATGGGGATTCGGGCCATAGTCTGTAGCCGACCCGCTCGAAGCCGGGGACGCGGTCCTGAACATGGTCGAGCGCCCTGTGGTAGGACTTCTCCATGTTCGAGGCCATGTGCTTCTTCGCCTCGGCCTCGACCTCCGCCTTGATCTTCGCTACCAAGGCCTCTTTCTCTGCCTTCACACCGGCCATAGCCTTCACTGACGCAGCTAGCTCCTCGGCAGCCTTTACGGCTTTGGCAGACTCCTCAGCGAGCCGCCCCTTGACTCGTTCCAGATCGGCCACAAGATCGGCAACCTGGACCTCCAAGCCCTCGGCTCGCCTCTGCTCGGCCTCGAGCTGCCGAACCGCCTTGACCTTTTTCGCCCTGTCCTTGTCGCTGGCGGCCTTCAACTCTTTCTCCTGCTCGGCGAACACCTCAAGGAGATGGCTGAAGTGACAGGTGGCCTGTGAAGACAAAACAATGATGAGCGCAAGATACGGGCCGAGCAATAGACTTGAAGAAATTCACAATAAAAACTTACCGATACGAGCGACCGAGCCACTTCGTAGGTGTCGTCGCCGACTGTCCCCACCTGCAGCGTGGCTCTATCTTTCGGGGTCACCAGGTGCTTGACGACCTGCATCGACATCTGCAAGTTTCCAAGGAATCCATCGTGATTCTTCACTTGCCAGTTCGGCACGAACAGCTGCTTGTGCTGCTCGGTCAAGATCTCCTCGGCCGGAGCGGTCAATGGCGGAGCCTCAAGCGACAACGCCGTAGTGACATCGAAGGCCCCACCAACCGGGGCAGAAGCAACGGGCGCTGAGGGCTCTTCGGCAACAACCACCGACGAGGGCACCTCGGTGACCGGAGGAGGCGGAGTGGTAGTCGAAGCAACTTTGAGCTGCCGACCTGACGAGGCGGCCGTGGTCGGCCTCTTCCTCTTCCTACCATCAGCCACCTTGCCCCTATCGATCATCATGGCATTGAAGTCCATCTTCGGCGCTTCTGTACCAAACGACGAACAAATTGAGTCAGTAAGGCGAGCTAAAGACTTAAAAAAAAAATAAGCGAGATGTCAGGAGCGTACTTGGGTCGATTGGGCTAAGGCCTGACCCAAACAACACCTCCTCCATCATCTCCCTCCAACTCAACATCGGGAGGGCTATGATCTTCCTCGCCATCTCCTCCTCGGCAGCAGTCAGTTCGGGGTCGGCTCTCGCAAACTTGGGCACCTCTGGCTTCCACCGGCTCGGAATTTGCAGTATTGGTGCCCCCCTCAATATGAAGAACTTTTCCTTCCAGCCTTTGATCGAGTCCGGGTTTTCTATGATCCGAACACCCTTCCTCGGTGCCAGGTAGTACCGATGCTCGGTCTTGTGCATCCGGTTTATCCGATACATGCTTCGGAAGACCGTCAGGTCCGGCTCGACTTCAGTGTTGCGGCACTGGAGCATGAAGGCGTTCACATGACGCCATGTGTTCGGCATAAATTGGGTCGGCGCGAGGCAGTACCATTCGAGGACCTGGCAAATAAAGGGATGCAGCGGAAAACGCAGTCCGGCGTTCAGAGAGTCGTAGTCGAACATGCACATATCCGACGACGACAGCTTGGAATTCGCCCGCATCCCGGCGCCGGGGAGAATTAGCTTGTACTCCGGAGGGATGGCGAACCCCTTTCTGATCCGAAGGAGATCCCTCTCAGATAGCACCGACCTAATCTCATCTGCCTCGGTAGTCAGAACCGGGTTATTCTCTTCGTAAACTTCCGACTGGCCGAAGATCGCCTTCTTCAAGAGGTCGCCCTCGTACTGCCTAACCCCCGCATGCCCGGACAGTACACAAGGGTATCAGCCCGTCTCGGGGGCCTGCTTCGGGTTCTCCACGATCACCTCGACCACAGGAGATTGGGCCACCACCCTCCTCTTCTTCTTCTCCTTCCTCGCCTCGGCCACAGACGGCTCGGCTACTTGCTTCCCCTTCCTTCGGATCTCCGCCGGCCTCCTCTCCTCGGTGCCACCATCGCCCGAGGACGAGGCCTCACTCCCCGAGTTCACTCTTGACATCTTTATAAAAAAGCTAAGGCAAATAGACTGACCTTGAAGTGACGTTCACGGTCGAAATAAGCTCGCCGGAAATTGCCTGGCCCACGCGACAGCTAGCGCAACCGCCTTGGAGCAAAGATCGCCGCTAGCAGAGAGCACAGAGAGTAAAAGTGAAATCTTGGAGTGAAAAATGAGAAATGAGCTTGGGGGTGGGGGAGTGGAAACTTATAACCCCAAAAGCAATGTTTGGGCTGCCTTGGGAATCTAAAAAGCCCACTAAGAAGCCAAAGCGCCAAAGCGAAGCGTTACGACGTTTCAGTTTCAAACAGCGCTCAAGTCCACGACTCGGCCACCGGTCTTTCTAGCCGAGCTACCGAACAGCCTGACTAAGCAGCCGAGCTACCGAGCTGGAGGACGACGACGCTTCAAACCCAGGGTGCTTCAAAATGTCCAACTCCATGCCTCGGCTAACGGCACCGAGCCTCCGGACCGAGGAGATGAGGAACCGACCCTCGTATATGGAGAAAAATCCTTCCGAGGCGAAATCACCGTCGGATCTCTTCAAAATCCGTGTCAAAACTCGATGGACGGTTCAGATTGCGCCACGCCCACAAAACGACAAAATAACATTTTCTCGTGATCTGAACCCAGTCCTCGTGATTCACGCAATGATGGACGCTCTAGATCCGACCACGTGTACCTTCCGAGCTGCCTGCCATCGGACTGCCTAGCCTAGCTACCGAACAGCTTGGCCAAGCAGCCGAGCTACTGGGTCAGCGGGTGGCAACGCTTCAAGGCCAAGATTCTTCAAAACGTCCAACTCCATGCCTCGGCTAACGGCACCGAGCTTCCGGACCGAGGAGACGAGGAACCGACCCTCGTATATGGAGAAAAATCCTTCCGAGGCGAAATCACCATCAGATCTCTTCAAAATTCGTGTCAAAACTCGATGGACGGTTCAGATTGCGTCACGCCCACAAATCGACAAGATAACGTTTTCTCGTGATCTGAACCCAGTCCTCGTGATTCACGCAATGATGGACGCTCCAGATCCGACCACGTGTACCTTCCGAGCTGCCTGCCATCGGACTGCCTAGCCGAGCTACCAAACAGCTTGGCCAAGCAGCCGAGCTACTGGGCCAGAGGGTGGCGACCCTTCAAAGCCAAAACTCTCCAAAACACCTTAACTCCATACCTCGGCTGACGACTCCGAACCTCCGAACCGAGGGGATGAGGAACCGACCCTCGAATATGAGGAAAAGACCTGCCGACGATCCTCAGCCGTTGGATCTCGTCAAAAAGCATGCTCGTCATGATGGACAGCTCAGATCTCGCCACGTCCACTAAACGACAAGATATTGTTTTTTGGGGATCCGTGCTGAGATGGACGCTTAGGATCACGCCACGTACTTCGGCTGACTCTGGGCTATGTGTGCCGACCTGCCATGCCGAGGGGACGAGGAACCGACCCTCGAATATGGGGAAAAGACCTGCCGACCATCCTCAGCCGTTGGATCTTGTCAAAAAGCGCGCTCGTCATGATGGACGGCTCAGATCTCGCCGCGTCCACTAAATGACAAGATAGTGTTTTTTGGGGATCCGCACTGAGATGGAAGCCCAGGATCACGCCACGTACTTCGGATGATTCCGAACTATGTGTGCCTACCTGCCGAGCCGAGGGGACGAGGAACAGACCCTCGAATATGGGAAAAAACCTGCCGACCATCCTCAGCCGTTGGATCTTGTCAAAAAATGCGCTCGTCATGATGGACGGCTCAGATCTCGCCACGTCCACTAAACGACAAGATAACATTTTTTAGGGATCCGCGCTGAGATGGATGCTCAGGATCATGCCACGTAGCTCGGCTGATTCCGAGCTTGGCGCCGAGCAGCCGAGCCGAGGAGACGAGGAACCGACCCTCGCATATAAAGAACTATCTGCCGAGGAGCGCGGGTCGTCTGATCGTCCAGAAAATTGCGCTCGGCGCTAATCGAGGGTCCAGATTGCGCCACGCCATAAATAAGTATTAATAATTAGTTTTTATTTATTTTAATCATTTTATTTATTTAAAAATTATGAAAAAATTGCTAAAAATTTGGGAAAATTAGCTAAAAACTCTAGGAAATAATTATAAATTCGGGAGAATATTTTTAAGCCCCTGAACGAATAATTATTGCCTAGAATGTATTGTTAAGGCCCCCGAACGATTGGTTAACACATCGCAAAATTAAATAGATAATCCGAAAAAATAGATAAAAACCGTCGAATATTCAACAAGGCTTCGGAACAGCTTACAGCTTCAAAAATCACCTCACTACCCCCTTCAAGATTCAAAACCCTCCCTTCGGACTCCGATACAACTCCACTAGCCACCGAAACAGTTAAACTACTCCTCAAAGACTGATCGTGCTCAGTCTTTAGGAGTGGGGGGCTCGTGATATGGCTAAAAATGGGGTTAAATCGGAACTGCCCAGATTGGGAACGAATCTTAGAGCGTAGGGGTAAAACGGTAATTTCACATATAGATGGGCCAGAAGCGGGCACTGGATCTCCCCTTCACAGATCCGATAACCCGCGAAACGGATCCACTCCAGCTGGGTACGGGTCCCGACCCAAGACAAACCCAGACCAGCAAGAGGAAATCAGGGTCACTGATTTGACTAAATCAACGGGCCTGATTCGCAGTTATCCTCTCACCGAAAATCAGGGATCAGTTACCTAAACTAATTATGAGGATTTTACTCCTAATGGTATCACAGGAAATCAGGTCCCTAATCAAACTCCCCTGGCGACTATAAATACCTCATACCCACCACTGTGACCAGGTAATCACTCTTTTGACAACTTAAGCTCTTTCTTAATCATCACTGGTTACTGACAAGAGCGTCGGAGGGTGCGTCGCCGGAATCAACCCCGGTGTATTGCACTTCCTTACAGGTGAGCGGCAGGAATCAGCAGCCCAATTCCGACGAACAGGCTTGGATCCGCTATTCAGGTTTTTCCACAAACTCACAAATCTCATCTGTTTACCCCCACACCAGATTCAGCGGTAACAGTGTTCAATTTGATTGCAAGAGTGCAAAATTTTTCTTTTTTTTCCTTTAATTTTTTTTTTAAAATTTTTTTTTAAAATAATAGCTACACCAGCATTTTTACAAGCGCCGGTGTAGCTTTCAGCAAAAAATTGACAGCCTTTACCGGCGGTTTTAAGAACGCCGGTGTAAGTAATGGCCAAAGACAGCACTACCAAATGAAAACACACATTCACCGGTGTTTTTGCGACTGCCGGTGTAGTTTTAACCTACACCGGCGGTCGTAAAAAATGCCGGTGAATGTCCCTAAGCTACAGCGATGCGCGATTCAGTGACACTTGCACCGGCAATTTATAAAATGCCAGTGGTATCTACAGCGGCATTTATAAACACCAGTAAATGTGCAAAAAAACGCCGATAAAGCCTGTGCATTTTGTAGTGTGTTCGCCTTGACAAAAGCAGATGCAAATGATGTGGACCATGTGATCACTGGTATGGAAGATGAAGCCTAGTTGTTTATTGCTTATTTCCACTTTTGTAATAAAATGTTATGTAATCAGAGCACTCATATGTAACATGAGACATTTTAATAAATGGAATAAAAGCATCAGTGTTATTTGATACGGGATCTTCGCACACTTTTGTGTCACCTTCATTTACAACAAGATTGGGAGTTGAACCAAAAATATTTCCTGGCAAAGTTTTATCTGTGGCTACTCCATCAGGAAAGAACTTGACAACCGATCGATACTATGAAGGGTGTGATCTCGAAATCAGAGGCAGGCTCTTGGGCATCGACCTTATTAAATTGGTAGTTCTTGGAGTCGACGTCATTATTGACATAGACTGGATGTCAGTGTACAGTGCCACCATTGAATGCAAGAGCAAAGAAATTGTGGTGAAGGCTCCAGGGGGACCAGCTGTTACATTCCAAGATAAAAGGAAGTGTAAGCAGTTGGTTGTAGCTTTGTCAGAGCACAAGATTCCAGATGAGGTGAAGCAGGTCCTAGTTGTCCGAGATTTTCCAGCTGTATTTCTTGATGATCTACCAAGGCTTCCCCCTCATTGAGATGTAGAGTTCAGCATCACTGTTCAACCAGGAAGTGCACCTATTTCCAAGGCACCATACAGAATGGCACCAGTTGAACAAGATGAGATCAAGAAGAAAATCGAAGAATTGTTGAGCAAAGGATTTATCAGGACAAGTGCATCACCGTGGGGAGCCCCAGTTCTTTTAGTGAAGAAAAAGGATGGATCAATGCAGATGTGTATCGACTATAGAGAGTTGAACAAGGTTACTGTACAGAACAAGTACCCAATTCCTCGAATCGATAATTTGTTCGACCGTCTACAAGGAGCAGCTGTATTCTCCAAGATAGACTTACGGTCAGGATAACACCAAGTCCGAATGAAAGAAGAGGATGTGCACAAAATGGCTTTCCGAACCAGGCATGGTCACTATGAGTTTCTAGTCATGCCATTTGGAGTCACAAATGCACCGACCATTTTTATGGACATGATGAACAGAGTTTTGTGGCCTTTCATCGATTCTTTTGTCGTTGTATTCATTGACGACATATTGGTCTATTCCAAGTTAGAGGAAGAGCGTGTCAAGCACTTAGCAGAGGTTCTGAAGAAGCTACAGGAGCATCAGCTATATGCGAAGTTATCCAAGTATGACTTCTGGAAAACCGAAGTCGCCTTCCTGGGTCACATCCTTTCTAAGGAGAAAGTAGCTACCGACCCGCAGAAGATTGAAGCTGCGAAAGATTGGCCAAGACCAACCACAGTGAAAGAGATCAGGAGCTTTCTGGGCTTGACTGGATATTACAGAAGGTTCATTCAAGGCTACGCTCAAATAGCTGTGCCACTCACAGGGCTTACGAAGAAGAATGTGAGTTTTAAATGGTCGTAGCAGTGTGAAGCTAGTTTCCAAAAGTTGAAGGAAAGATTGACTACCGCTCCCATTTTGGCCTTGCCAAGAGCATGAGTCGAGTATGATGTCTACAGAGATGCTTCCCATCACGGTTGGGACTGTGTGCTGATGCAAGAGGGGAAGGTAATAGCTTATGGGTCTAGACAGCTGAGACCACATGAAAAGAATTACCCAACCCATAATTTGGAGCTGGCAGCAATCATCTTTGCTTTGAAGCAGTGAAGGCATCACGTGTACGGAGAGAAGGTCAACATGTACACGGATCACAAAAGCCTGAAATATATCTATCAGCAAAGGGGCCTGAATCTGAGGCAGAGAAGATGGTTAGAAGTGTTGGAAGATATCCGACCTGAGATCAAATACCATCTAGGCAAGGCAAATGATGTGGCAGATGCGCTCAACAGAAAGTGCAGTTTGTCCTAGCTGATCACAATTCAGAAGGAATTGGTAGAGGAGCTTGATCGATTAGGGATTGAAGTGGTCTTACAAGGTGTGGAAGCTTCCTTAGCTCAACACCAACTTCCTGGCGAGATGCCTACGGTTAAAAACAACCGACATGTCAAGATCCAAATTCGAATTGGTTCCTGGTCCTGGTCAGAGATTGATTGTCAGAAGGCAGATCTAGAGATATAGAAGATGATAGAGCAAGATGGTATTAGCAGATTGTCAGAGTTTCAAGTGAAGGATGCAATGATGTAGTATGGCGAGCGGTTGTGTGTGCCAGATCTAGCAGAACTGAAAGAAAGCATTCTTCGGGAGGCACATGCTACTTTGTTATCAGTACATCCAGGGAGTACCAAGATGTACAAGGATATAAAGCTATACTTCTGGTGGCCAGGGATAAAGCATGATGTAGCTGAGTTCGTTGCCAAGTGTGCAGTTTGTCTGCAGGTCAAGGTAGAGAATCAGAAGCCCGGCGGTTTGTTGCAACCATTACCCATCCAGGAGTGGAAATGAGACTGTATCAAAATGGATTTCATCAGAGGCTTACCCAAGAGTTCCAAAGGCAATGATACAATTTGGGTAATAGTGGACCAACTCACCAAATCGGCTCACTTTTTGGCAATGAAGCTTACTTGGTCAATAGAGAAGCTGGTAGAGATGTATGTGGGTGAGATTCTGAAGCTGCATGGAGTTCCACTGTCAATAATATCCGATCGAGATGTGCGTTTCACTTCGCATTTCTGGAGAAGTCTTTAAGTAGCTTTGGGGACAAAGACCGATTTCAGTACCACCTTTCACCCTCAAACTGATGGGCAGACTGAAAGAGTCAACAGGATGCTGGAAGATATGTTGAGGTGCTATGTGTTGGATTTCGGTGGCAGTTGGGAGAGATATTTAGCTTTTGTGGAATTTGCCTACAACAACAACTTTCAAGCAAGCATTGGAATGGCACCATATGAAGCTCTATATGGGAGGAAATGCAAGACACCAATTTATTGGTATGAAGTGGGAGAGCGGCAGCTGTATGGACCAGAAATTGTGTAACAAACCTCAGAATAGATCGAGCTGATCAGAAAGAGGTTGATCAGTGAACAGAGCAGGCAAAAGAGTTACGCCGACAACAGGAGGAGAGACATGGAGTTTGATGAAGGTGACTATGTCTTTGTGAAGGTGTCTCCGACTAAGGGGGTGATTCGGTTCGAAAGGGGAGGAAAATTAGCCCCGAGATATATTGGACCCTACAAGATATTGAAGAGAATTGGAAAAATAGTTTATCGGTTAAAACAATCGGAAGAGTTGGCCCAAGTACACAATGTATTTCATGTGTCCATGCTACGAGGCTATGTCCCAGATCCGAGTCATCATTTGCCAGAAGTATCTGAAGGTTTGCAACTGGATTTGAGCTATGCTGAGCGTCCTATTGAGATCGTGGATTATCGAGAAAAGGTCTTGAGAAACAAGACAATACCTATGGTCAAAGTCATTTGGAGGAACCAGTTTGTTGGGAAGGCCACTTGGGAATCAGAGGAAAAGATGATGAAAAATCACCCTGAACTCTTCCACCGAAATTTTTTGTAAACTTTCCTTTTTCTTCTTTGTATTTTCTCTCGCTCCTAAGTGTAGTTCCGGGGACGGAACTATTCTAAGGAGGAAGTGTTGTAACACCCCACAATTTATTTTAAATTAAAATTAATTTTTAAATTTTGCACGTATGATACACGTGCAAATTTTTATTCTCATTTACAAATTTTTAGCATGCATAAGTTTTAATTAGCATTCTTTGATTCATGGACCTAAATATTAAAATCTAGCCCATTAGGAGAAGATCCCATTAGGATAATTAAATTAATTAATTAAAAGTGAGCCCATGAATCAAGCCTATTAATAAAATCACATTTTAACTTGAACTTGGACTAATACATGAAAAGTTACAACTTTTTGTACACATTTAGAGTTATATAAATGTATTCATATTTATTTGTGCATGTGTGCATGCACACACAAATGTATTTGGACCGGTTTTGGGGCTAGGGGTGGTCGGATTTTGAGAGGGAGAAGAAGGGTTGGGGGGGTTGAGTTTGTGAAGAGTGGGGAGATGAAGAGTTGTAGGTTTTAGGAGTTTAGAACATGAAGAGTTGTAAGAATTAATATGGAGAGTTATTAGGTGTAAAATTATGCATAATGGACCCTAACCATACCCTATAAATAAAGCCTCATTCCCTACTTTTCCATTGCACCAAAAACATTATCAAAATCAAAAGAAAGAAAGAAAGAAAAGAAAGAGAGTAAGAGAGTTCCTTTTGCTTGGAGGAAATTCTTGCTAGGAGAGCTTGCTAGGAGGAGAAGCTATTGCTACGAGGAGAAGTCTTGCTAGGCTACGAGTCCTTGGAGCTAGAAGTTGTGTTCTTTTCTTTCATTAGTCAAGCTTCACAAAAGGTGGGTGATTTCATTATTTTCTAATGTAGGATATGCATGCTAAAATGAGTAATATAAGAAGAATTTTTATGAGAAAATTATAAAGTTCATGCTAGTATAACAGGATATGTATGAAGGTAGTTTTGTTGATTAAGAAATTGATACCATGCTAATTAAAGATAAGAACTCTTTTATGTTATAAACCATGTTAGTAAGTTTACAAAATTTTGTGCTTATGAAATATGTTGACCACATCATGCTTTGATAATTAAGAAAGAAGAAAGAAAGAAATCTTAGCTAGTGTTTGTAATGTATCGACATATGTATGTCATAATTGAGAAGAATGTAAATTATTGTATGAAAGAGTATTCTTGTGAAATTCTCTCGTTCAAGTGATACACTAGTATTGTGATAAAAGTGAAATTTGTGAAAAAGTAAGAAAACGAATATTTTGTCATGAACACTAGCATATTTTTTGTAAATTTGGGTTGTTAAAGAAAAACCTAAGTCTATGTGAAAGATGATAAAGAGAATTAATTAAATGGGTGGAAATAGTATTTTTTTTAAATGAAATTGAAAATTTGTTGATTTCTATTTTTAAAATCTAATATCAAGAAAAAGTTTATTTCAAAATTTTTAGAAAGATTTTGATCTTTTGAATGAACAATTTTCATGGAAAAAGAAACATTTCAGAATAGTTGAACAAAAGTATATTTGTACATTTTCTAAACAGAAACTACACTTAGACTTACTGGTTAGCCACTGCAATATAGAACATTGTTGAAAGAGATCCTAGGTTCGAATCTTGATAGTTACATTTGTTTTTTTTTTTAAATTACCGAAACTGAAAAGCTTGATTTAGATACAATTCGGTATACAAATATGACACAAAAGTCCACAAGGACTTAGTGGTGTAATACCCCGCAAAAATAGCATATGGCTAATTTTGCATCATAATCTGTGCGCAATTGAGAATTGCACGCGATTGGGTACTTTTCTAATAACAATTGATTGTTATTAAGAAATATCAGATTTATTGTCTACTTTATTTTATAATTTTGAAGAATTATTATGAGGTGATTTTAACGTATTTTAGATTGTTGTATTTTAGAGAGTGAGAGTTGGGGTTTATTTGGAATATATTGGGACTTGGGGGCTTGTAGGTAATATTCCCTTAATATTATCTATTTATCTATTTATTTATTTATTTATTTTATAAAATCCCCACCCCACATTTTCCTTCTTCCTTCTCCTTTTCTCCCGTTCCTTTCCCAACCGAAATGAAAAGAAACCCCAAAGAACCCATCGGCCGATCATTTCCCCTGCTCAAATCCCTTCCATTTCTCCATCGTTTTCAAATTAATTTGAGGGATAGATTAAGTGAAGGGTCCTCTACCTCGTGGTGGCATCGGATTTCCGAAAGGATTTCGGGAAGGTAAACCCTATTTTATTTTATTATATAAGATTAAGTGTTTTCAATTTCTACTGAGTAGAAATATGGTAGTAGGGAGATTAGGAGGGGTTGGGTGTTATAGATACGAGAAATTAGCAAGTTGATGGAGAATTTGTAAGTTGTTAATAAATTAGGGTTTTGGGTTTATAAAGGGGGAGTAAGTATATGAGAACTTGTCTCTTTTATGGTAACAGAATTTTTGTTGGGCCATTAGGTTATTTTAGGAGTGATTTTGTTATTGTTTGGGAAATAAAAATCCCGTAGGATTTTGAATATCCCGTGATTCGCACGTGTGTATCCCAGGTGTTCAATAAACGCTTGTGTGATGTTTGGAATAGTGTTATTAGCTCTGTGATTGGTTTGAATGATTTGAGTTTAATTGCTTTGAAATTTGATGATAGGATATACTAGCGACTTTGGATGCGTGCGGGTGCTTCGAGTCTTCGCGGGATATTTTGTGAGTATGAATTTATTTACGTATTTTGTGTTTTAAGAAAAATTTTATAATAACCTGAATGGTTGGTATGAATTACGGATAAGGCGTGTTTGGATCAAGGGTATCGGAATCACATATATGAGTATACGGGGATGAGTTATATTTATATGATGATATCAAATATGGTGAGTATGATTATGCTAAATATATGTTTACTGTTATGATAAAATCTTAGGCGGTTTTGGAGCAATCCTGGTTTAATTCAGCCAAATGGAGTTTTAATTTAAAATACGGAAAGTTCTTATTGTTAAAAGTTGGTTCTATGGTAAATTGGTGCGTATAAGGTGAATTCTTAGCTTGTGGGAGAGTTTGGAGAATTTTGATTATCGTTGTATGATAAGTGGAATTCTAAGAAAGATAGTTGTATGGCAAGGAACAACTCATTTTTATATAAGCTTTGTTAAGAAGCATGCCTTAGGGTAAGTTTGGGAATTTCTTGCTCTGAAGTGGTTAAGAAATTGAGGAATTGACCAACTAGAGAGTCGTAGTAGGGAGTCATAGCTTTCTAACCCATCTGGAATGTTGTAATTCCAGTTTATAGGTTGAGAATTATGATTTTCCAAAGATGGAACAAACCCAATCTTAGTTAAAGTATTATTGGCTAAGTAAACCAGTTTCTCTCTGTTTGTACACCTGATGGAACTTGTGTTTTCAAGAACTCAAATGATAGAGTCTGAAAGAGGTGTTTAACTAGGAAGTTGAAGTAGACACTCCCACCTTACCATAGGACCCGGAATCGAGAATTTCGGATGAGTGAGCAAACTCTTATGATATTGGAAAGATGCAGCGAGTGCAAGAAGAATGTACTATTGAGAGTATATGAGGTTTTATAGTATCAAGTAATTTTGTATTGTGTGTTGGAAATTATGGACGTTGCAAGCTAGCAACCTGTTGATTAGACTAAGCTTCAGGTTCAAGTTGACTCGGGGACTTGAGTTCTATAAGAATTTGTAGGAACCGTCCACCAGGGGATTGCAGTGGATCTTCTTACCCTTCTAGAAATTCTGAGTGTGTTGGATTCCGATGAGCGTAGCTTGGGTCACAGCTACTGCTTTTTCTTAAACTATTTCATCGGACGATTGATGAGGAACCCTCTGTATGCTGCAGTGTGGTGATCATGAGCTATTGGGTTTTAATGATGTTTAAGCATTTTATTTGGAACTTAGATAAGTTCCTGTGCTTAGTACTCATGGTGGACATGAGTGAGTTGGGATATAGTTCTGGTCGGTTTAGGTTTGGTGTCTCGATGCCTGAGTCTGTCAATGGTCAAGAAGTGATGGTTATGTGTGTGCTTACCTTCATTTGAATTGTACTGCATCCTTGGGGCGCCGTTGGACCACTCGCTGAGGGTCACGGGCCGGGATTATTTGGTCGCCGACCTGTGAAGGTATTGGGAATCAGTGGATGTGATTCCGGGATGGTTGTTACTTTGACAGACCAGTCAAGCTCGAAACGTTGATCGACACCGAGTGTGATTTGAATAACAATATATTTTCAGTAAACTGCATTGATTAGGTTTTCTTTTATTGTTTCGTTCGAAGACCGAATTGGTATTAGGGGGGATTCCCTATAATCCAACTCGTTCTGAGAGTTAGCACTAGGTGGTGATACTATGGGGTTGTCTCTTCCTGTCATTAGGGATACGTGCTGCGGTGCGTATCTTGCACTGTTGATTCCTGAGGTACCGTGGTAAGGACAGGATGGGATCCGGGTACATGCTGGTGGATACGAATGGGTCGTACGGGCTGCGGTCCGGTGAAATACGGCGCAATAGGTATGCTGCGGTATATCTTTAAGTTCGTCACGACTGTTGTTGAATGGGATCCGGGTACATGCTGGTGGACACGAACGGGTCGTACGGGCTGTGGTCCTGTGAAATACGGCGTCATAGGTATGCTGCGGTATATCTTTAAGTTCGTTACGACTGTTGAATGGGATCCGGGTACATGCTGGTGGATACGAATGGGTCGTACGGGCTGCGGTCCGGTGAAATACGGCGCAATAGGTATGCTGCGGTAAATCTTTAAGTTCGTCACGACTGTTGTTGAATGGGATCCGGGTACATGCTGGTGGACACGAACGGGTCGTACGGGCTGTGAACCTGTGAAATACGGCGTCATAGGTATGCTGCGGTATATCTTTAAGTTCGTCACGGCTGTTGAATGGGATCCGGATACTTGTTGGTGGACACGAAGGGGTCGTATGGGCTGCGGTCCGGTGAAATACGGTGCCATAGGTATGCTGCGGTATATCTTTAAGTTCGTCACGGCTGTTGAATGGGATCCGGGTATATGCTGGTGGACACGAACGGGTCGTATGGACTGCGGTCCGGTAAAATACGGCACCATAGGTATGCTGCGGTATATCTTTTAGTTCGTCACAGCTTTTGAACTCAACCACGTCATACTATCAGGAACAGGAAGACCGAATTAGAATGCATTGCGTAGCGAGGGTTCGAATCCCTAAACTTAGAGACAACGGCTTGATTTAGATAGTATGTAGTATGAGATGCATACATTTCCAAAGTCTCGCTTGCATTAGACTAAGTACATTGGCTTGACCTGGGCTACAGGTAGTATGGGATGCATGTGTGTCCAGAGTCTTGCTGACATTAGATTAAGTGCATCTGTTCTACTCTGTATTGTTGCATTTGACTTAGGTCATGGCATACACGAACACTAGGAAATCAGGATACACGTTTATTTTCCATCCATGAAGAATTGTGAGTGTGATAGTTGAACTGTGTAATGAGTGTGAAAGTGATGTATTGCGAGACGTGATAATATATGTTGTAAGAAATGAATGAATGCGATGTTATGTGATATGAGATTGAGAAAGATTATAAGCCGTGAGTCTGTAATTGCAAATGAATGGTAAATATGGTGCAGTTTATGTGAGAGTAAAGTATTTGTGAATGTAAAGCTTTATGGGAAAATAAAGCTTTAGAAATATTTGCATAAGGCGTAAAGTGATGGGCCTTAAGCGACTAATTTGGAAATGATTTCCAAACTAAAGATAACTATGTTGTGAGCGAGTATGGATATGCATACAGGAAATGACTCGGAGAGCATTTGATGTGAATTTCCATTTATGATGTTTACATGTTCAGGTTTATCTTGGTATTCGTGAGTTCGTTTTGTTTTACTTATAAAGTTTAATTTAGTTGCTTATTAATAAATTATACTCACACCAGAAATGGCTAATCTCTTAGTGTTTGGGGGGGGGGGGGGGTTAGGGAGTCTCTGGACTACCCTAGACCCCTACTGTTGCAGGTCCCCAGCAGAGCAGAGGTGAGGCGTAGCCGCGTAGATATGTAGAGTGGAGTTATTCCGGTTGAAAATTATGTATAAGCTTAGTTATATTTTTTTTGGTGAAACGGATAGAGCCGCAAGGCTCCAGCCAGACGAATAATAATATAAATGTGGATAATGTACAGTCAATACAATAGAGAATAGCTACAAATTTACAAGATGTAAACGATAATTACAAACGATAAATACAATGAAGCATCTAAGAATAGACTCATGGAGACCGAGTGCCGCCCGACTGAAGCAGCGCCGAGAGGAAATCAGCAAGACCCCTCGAAGCGGAGGCGCACAGGGGGCTGAGGCCAAACATGCCCAAGAACCACAGCTAAACTAGTCCAATGAAGTGAACTCCACGAGAAAGATCCCAACAGCGTCAGGTCGGATCACAGCCAAGGGACCGATAACCAAACCAAACTAAGAACAAAGTATCATAAGAAGTAGGAATAGATATCAATCCCCAGAACGTGCGACTAGAGGAGCCCAAAATAACAACACAAACCTCTCTAGAAAAAAGGCAACCCAATCCAGATAATCGAGCGAAAATCCGAGCTCAGAGAACCGCCCATTAATAGGCCATTCACCCAAAGAAAGAAAAGAGACTATAAACGGGCATGAACCCTCTCAGGCTATAGATCAACACGATAATGATCTAGACAAGGCTATAATACCAACCTGATGCTATGCATCAAAGGGGAACAAAAGAACTTTAGCGCAGCCCATAGCCTAGGCCGCTCGCACCTACGGTCAGGGCCAAAAAACTTCCGACCGTAAGACTACCTCCACATTGAGGATTCACAAATGAAAGTAATAACTGATATACAACAAGAGTAGATATAGCAGGAACAAACGCAGAAATCAAGTGAAGAAAAGGTGGGATCAGTTAGAACTGAGTCCGAAACGGACTGAAATCGTTTACCACACGCAAAATAGAGTTATAATTACAGAAGACCTAGAAAAACAGATCATAAACATAGATTCCGTCCTTAACAGGAGCTGCTAAACAAAAAAGTGTCAACAGTAGATAGAACAGAGGTGTATTAAAAGACTCCTTCGTGGCCTCAAGACATCATAGAGGCAACTTGAGCCTGGATAGTGAAACAGCCGACACCAGAATTAAACCGGGCATTAAGAACATATAGCATTTCCACCCATCAAAACCAAAACAACCACCTGGGCAAACTATCCAGCCAAAAGAAAGTGGCACAGCTTCTCAGCCCTGTATAAACAATCAGATCGGAGATAAGCTTAGTTATATAAATAGTGAAATTTATGCTTTAAATTGTATTTTTGATGTATAAGTACGTGGATGATGATGATGAGTATAGTGTGGGGTGGCATGCTATGTTGTTGACCCGTACCCATCTCGTTGTGGAGTACCGAGCTCCGTGGTATGTTTTATAAGTTATTTTCTAAAAACCTTACTACGTTTTCAAAGGAATTTATGGTTTTTAATTGATATTTGATATTCTATTATGAGTTTGGCCCCAGAGCACATATATATATTGCCTGTGTGATTCTGCTCATTTTGGCCCGGGAAGCCCGTGAAATTATTGCCTGTGATGTGAGCTACGAAATTTAGAGCAGAATTCCGTAAGCATTTTGTGTTTTGGGGTAGAAATTTCAGGAGAAATTCTGCCCGATTTTTCTTTGAAATATAACTATCTTAGTTTATATTTAAAGTGATATAGAAATTGAAAGAATTGAATTTGGAGTCAAAAAGGGGGACGTTACGGTTTCCCATGTTAAATTGATATTTGTAATTATCGTGTAATAACACTGACGACAATAAAAGTGTTTTAAATTTCCGTATTATTAACTGTGTTGAGATGCATTTGAAGGCAAAGATTCTGGTTGTGTCATGGATATCCGATGACGGGAATCCGGGGCGTTACATAGTGGCTAGTGGGTCGGGCCTAGGGTGTTGCTGTGTGTGGTCGGCAATACTGGGTTCGAACCCTGGCTCCCCCCTCTTTTATTTTTTTTGGTTTTTCTTCTTCATTCAACAAACAGAAATTTTTTAAAAGGGGGATTTTAATTAAAAACCTTATTATGGGTATGAAATGAAATAGAAAAAAAAATACATTAAGAACGTTTCTTGTATGTTTGCGATATAAGGAGAAATGAAAATTTGAGTGTGGAACTTCATAATGAAGAGAAACAAAGTATTATTTTGTGAGATGATTTTAAAGAAAATTATACTTTGATTTTGTTTAAGAAATAGTTTAAAGAGAATTGAGACTTTGAAATAGTTTGGATTGGTTATAAAATTTCATGTGATGAGATTGTGTTCTTTAAAGAAATCATTGCTTGTAAAGAATGTTAATGGATGAATAAGATCATGAGTAGTGATAAGACTAAGCACCATATTGCTTTGTGAATAAGATATTGATATTTTGTGAATAAGTTGAAAGATGAAAATACCTAGGTTTAAGACATGTTTACTAAAGGGTATGTGTACCCACGATTCTTGTACATGAAAAATTATGATTTAAGAGTTAGTAAGACCTCGGGTACCGACACTATTGAAAGAAAAGATTTGAGATATGATTTTGAGATTTGCCATGGAGCGATCTCGTATTTTGTGAATAAGTCTGGTAGGAGGTAAAACTAATTCTAGGGATGATAACTCATTTATGTCTTGAACTATATAATTAGGCACATAAGTGAAGATACAGTGAACTTGGGCAAACGTAAGTGGGTTGCTTCTATATAGTCGGCGGTGGATCTCCGTGGCTATAGACCCAGTCGGCGGTGGATCTCCGTGACTGTGATTGCTCTGTAGGAGGTGGGCCTTATCCGGGACTTAGTGTAGTCGGGCGGAGGGTTTGCCATACTCCTATTTACATATACATATACCGGGCTAGAAGGGCACTTGCGGGATGATTCGCACGATGAGAGACCTGTTATAACAGTCGGCGGTGGATCTCCGTGGCTGGGGTCCATGTTCGTGGAACGATCTAAATCTTCCTTCATTACTGTGTAGTTGTCTTGGCGAGGGATCGAGCCCTTTATTATGGAGTACGTAGGCGCTTGCCCTCGGACTTATGTAGTATGAGATGCATAGAATCCGAACAAGTGTGCATTAGTGTCATCCTAGTATAAAATGTGTGCATTAGACATTAAGACATCGCATACACTTACATGTTTAGCGTAGTCACAATTTAACACTTTATTATTCATTCAACTCTTGTGATTTTTATTAAAGTAATGTGATCATTATATGTACGACATAGAGAGGATAGCCGAGTATAACATTTTCGTCAGTTGTAAGTGACTGACGTGCTCACAGCTTAATATGCAGGTGATGGACTATTCATGAAGGAATAAAGATATTATGATGCAATCGATGACTTATTTGATAAAGTTGTATTTTCAATGTAATATTTTATTCTTCCGCTGTGTAAACAAAAGTGTAACGAACTCTGATGTATAATTGAAAAGTGTTAAATTTTCTTGTAAAATTGTACGAAGTGAAGTAAAGATCTTGTGAAATCTCGAATTCGGTCTTATTTAGAATTCGGGGCGTTACACTTTTTTAATATCTTTTATGTTATAGATGAGACAATTATTTATATGTTATTTTATATTTAATCAATACTAGATATAATATTTAGTCTTTAATATTAAAATTTTAAGTATTTTGTGAGCATAGTGCATATTCATTTGAGTGCTTAATGAGATTTCTTCTTATTAAGCACTCAAATGTTGTTAAAAATATAACATATTGTATCGATTTTCTCAACAACATAACATATTGTTAAAATATTCAACTGACACTTCCACCAAAACACGTGCACTTGGTGCACGATAAATTTCAACTAGTATGTATATATAGTAATGTTCCATTGTGTACTAGGCCTCCGTGTGCACTTGGCCTTCCCGCCTTCGTATCGACGATATGAACCGTTCACATTGATTTATACATCTAAATTAGTCTAAATATGTAAAATTAAATTATTTAAAATTCATTTGCCCATCCATTGAAGTGTTACAAAATTGTCTGGCTGAAAATCATTATTTTTTATAGTCACATGATGGATGGGAAAATAAATTTCAAATAATTTGATTTTACATATTTAGACTAATTTAGATGTGTAGATCAATGTGAACGGTTCGGATTGTCGATACGAAGGCGGGAAGGTCGAGTGCACACGGAGGCCTTGTGCACATCGGAACATCTCTCTCTCTCTCTCTCTTTCTATATATATATATAGCATTGCTCCATTGAAAACACAAATGCTGTGAAAACTCGTGAAAACCATCTAGGAAACAACGGCCTAGATTATAATGCATTATAACATAGGCCATTGTTTTCAACAACAGCCTAGATTGTTTTTAGGTTTTCAACGCTACAGTAACGTTTTTAATGGAGCGTTGATTTTATATATATATATATATATATATATAGAGGCGTGATCCAATGAGAAACATCTTAAAATGAGAAAATGAGAAACATTAATTTTAACCATTGGATTTGAGAGAATTGAGATGAATGACTTTAATTCATTTGGACTAGTAATTAAAAAAACCTGTTTATTTTAACTAATCTATCAAAAAAAATAAACCACAAAAAAAACCCTAACAAAACCGGTTTATTTCAACACAGGGAATTTGTTCATTCCCTGTGTTGAAGCCTTCCATTTCAATAAGAAATTGCGTCTTTAATCTCCTGCTAGATTCGTGTTCGCCATCTGACTTCGCTGCATTAGAAGGGCTATTGTGAGCACACAAAATTATAGAAATGGAGTGTTAGTGTGTTACGAAGGTCTAGTTGCAACGCTACATGTACCACTGCCTTCCACTTTATGCATTCTGAGTTGGAACAACCAAATTGAATCAGTCCCCCAATTATTTATTTATTGTCAGCAGTGGCTTGTGTTTATTGACAAAGTTGAGGTTTGGGCTCAGGTGCGCATATGGGTTAGGGACATGGTAGAATTGCAGTGGTTTCTTACTGCTAAATCTAAGAAGCCTTCGTTGCAACTTGGTCGTATGATCCTCGCAGACGCACTATGGGCATGGTGGAAGTGGCGAAATGAGGTTATTTTCACTAGACATGATTTGGATAAACGGTTGACTCTTCATACAACAGTCGCACATTGGTGTGAAGAACAGTTAGGCTTATCAGATCACCCTCGGAATATTCCACTCACTATAGTTTTGCAAGGGATCGAAACTCACTTTCCCTCCATTGTTGCTGTGCTTCCTAGTTAGCTTTTTGCTACCACTGGGCCCTTGAGCTAGCTCAGCACTTCTTCGTTCCTACTTTAGTTGCTTTATTTTTGTTGGGTTTCGTTCTTTTATGTATTGCTTTGGTTACACATGAAACGGCAAGGAGATCCCTGGCAATTTTTTTCACTTCTTTTATCTATTGCTTTGATAATTCTTTGGGACTTTGGAATGATGATGGAAGGAAAACTCGAAGTAGGAAACAAGGGGGTTTTCATTAGCAAAGGAAATAAATTGCTCCACATGCTGATTGTCAGAGGCACTCGAAACGCATGTATACATATAGAGAAGAAGTTGCGTGCGTGCTCGTAAAAGAAGGATTCATATGATATCTTCAGCAATGCAATGGTTGGTCTATCTACGCATTACTTTGTATGACATAATTTCCATTGCCGTGCACAAGCCAGAAATATACAAGGAACAAACAAAAGAATTTGTCTGATACTGCAATTGGCTTCTTTGGATCCTGTATTTGTTTCTTACAGCTGAATAGTTACCAACAAACGATATTGGCGAATTGCTAACCCTGAAATTGCAGGTCAAGAATGGACCAATGTTACAAGAACTGCATTTGATAATAGTTTGATAACAAATGGTTTTTTATTGTTAGGTTCTTTGTTGTGGTTTATTTTTTTGATAGATTAGTTAAAATAAACTGATTTTTTTAATTACTAATCCAAATGAATTAGAGTCATTCATCTCAATCCTCTCAAATCCAATGGTTAGAATTAATGTTTCTCATTTTCTCATTTTAAGATGTTTCTCATTGGATCACTCCTCTATATATATATATATATATATATATATATATATATATATATATATATATAATGTTGTAGTCACACACACCAATACTTTACTCCAAATATATATTAATTGGAGATTTTTTTATGCAACCGGAATTCAAATTTCTGATTTCTTACTCAAGAACGAAGAAGTTTACCAACACTTGTGAGTGCTTTGTATTTAATCTATATTATTTATTTACTAAGAGCTGCAACGCATTCTTTTCTTCTATAATCTATATTTTGCAGGCTTATTGGAGGATCAATGGTTCATGCAAGACGTATTGAAATTTATCGATTGGATAATAACTAAAGTTTGAGAACTTATACGTGGAGACCTTTTCTTTTTTAAAAATGTAAACTATGTTTCAATCGGTTGATTGATGAGAGAGGATTGCTACGCATACCCTAAGTCCTAAATTCTAAAAGATTTTTCCCCCAAAATGACCTACTTTTTGAAAATAAATACCAAACTGACCCACTTTCGAAACTAGTTACCAAACTGACGCAATCAATCATTCAAACACCAAGTTTAGTTCAATTAGGATCGCACATATGCATCGATTACTAAAGTAGATAACCGTTATAATGTTTTCTTTTAAATAAAGCCAAAAGGGTATTTTCGATAATGTCTACTATAGCGAAGAATTGATGAGAATGAATTGGTTTATATCAAATACAGTAATAAAATATTCCCTGTAATGCAACGTATGGTACCAAACGCAGTATTGCAATATTCCTGTGAATCATGATTCATATCCTCACAAACCCAGGAATTCTCCAATTCAAAGGAATTATCAAATCCGTGCACCAAAAGCCCTCTTAGTGCTTTGAGCAGGTCCGGCCCCACCCTTGAGGCGGGTGAGGTGACCGCCTCAGGCCCCCAATGTTTTTGCGATTTTAGGGGCCCCAAATTTATAATTTCCTTGTAAATATAAGCACGCATTTTGCGGGTAAAAAAAAATACTGTTATTAGGGGCCCCTAAAAATAATTATTTGAGCGTTTTAATTTTTTTAAAAAATTATTTGGGTTTAGCCTTTTTTTTATGGAAAAGTCTTGGCTCGAACCAGAAACTCTGAATTCTAGCCGCCACTTAATTACCCACCTCACCCAATACCAATCAGGACTTGCCTGTTTGTTTATTTGGGTTTAGGCTTGAAGACTTGAATTGAATTTGAGACTTTAAATTTGGGTGCTGTAAAACAAATTTATATATTTTGCATATTTTGCTTTCAACAATGTGCAAATTTTTTGTATACATATATATATTTTTTAAGTGTATGGGGAGCCCATTTCGGGAGTTCGCCTCGGGCCCTTGGGAACTCAGGGCCGGCCTGGCTTTGAGACTAGCGAGATTTCTCCAAGTGTTGGAGAAATTTATAGACCTTAATTGAACTAGACTCGTTGTTTGAAATAGAGAGTCTAATTCAATTATGACTCATTGTTCGAAACAAAGAGTTTAACTTTAGTGTTTTCATACTTGGCGAGATTTCTCCAAGTATTGGAGAAATTCCAACAACTAAACTCATTGTTTCAATAGCAAGCTCATAATCAAATACAACAAGTGGGTCAGTTTGGTAATTAGTTTTGAAAGTGGGCACTACTAGATCTACTCGTGACATGTCCAAACCACCTGAGGTGATTCTCTCTTAACTTATCTTGGATTGGAGCTACCTTTAGTATGTCTCTTATATGCTCGTTTTTAATTATATCATTCCTTGTTTTCCCACACATCCAGCTTAGCATCATCATCTCTCCGCTACACACATTTTTTGAACATATTGTTTCTTTGTTGTCCAACACTCTGCTCCATACATCATTTTGGTCTAACAACTATCCTATAAAATTTTTCCTTCAACTTCAACGATATACGTTTGTCACACAAAATATCACTGACACTTCCCCACTTAAGCCATCCTGCTTGGATCTTATGTATAACATCTTCACAAATCTTTCCATCCCTTTGTATAATCGAGCCTAAATATCGAAAATGATCTCTTTTTGGTATCTGTTGGCCATCAAGCTTCAGTACTTCCTCAGTTGTATTCCGAAGATCACTAAAGTTACACTCCATATAGTCTGTTTTAGTTCTGCTTATCCTAAATATGGGTGTAAAATGAACAGGAAAGTCCGTCGTTTGTCCGAGTCCGGCTTGAGAAATGGTCCGACCGTGGACCGTCCGAACTGTTATACGTACCGAACTCGAACAAATTATTAGGTCTGATTTTTTACCGAGATCGAGCCGGACATAAGTCTGTCCGAGTATTATTGCGGTCCGATGCTTTATCGAACCGAGTCCGGACTATAAATTTTTTTTCCGACCTAGACCGAGCCGGACATAAGCCCATCCGAGTAGAATTTTGGTCCGAGCTTGAACATATGGTTGTCCGATCCCGTCCGGTCCGATTTACAGCCCTAATCCTAAAGCCTCTAGCTTCCAAAGTTTCTCTCTACAATTCTAATTTAGCATTGACTCCTGCTCTAATCTCGTCCACTAAGACGATGTCATCGGCAAAAAGCATACACCACGACATCTCATCTTGTATTCCTCGCGGCAATTCATCCATAACCAAAGTAAAGAGGTAGGGGCTTAAAGCCGAACTTGTGTGAATTAGAAATAGTATAATAGGAGGGAGCCTTCAGGCTTTTCCAAGCCTTGCCGAGCAAACTCCAGCAAGCTAAATATAGTTCTAGAAAGAAATATTAGTTAGTTTAGTAGTATAGTATAGCGAGAGTTATTGTTTTTCTTTATTTCATAGCTGTTGTCTTGCAAGATATTTGATAGAAGCGCGCTAGCGCATCCGTTTTGAAGCTGGTCTTCGAACCTTTTTTTTTTATAAGAATAGGTAATAACATAAGGAAGCACTGGACCAACAATCTCGCTCTCCCATCGCGTATATATTAGACATAGCCATCAGCATCGGAACCCAAACCATCAACTGGAACACAAGGAAGAGGCACACCTTATTATTGCTCTTAAGTGGGTCTTATGAACCGGAAAGAGTTTTATTAATTTTCTAATCATTTTTAAAGATAAATGTTTGTATTTTAGTGCTTGGGGTAGATTTTGTTAGGAATGTGCCTTCAATACTCGTGGTGCAGATTTGAAGAAAATAAAATGAAGCACGGAGGTTGAAGCATCGGAGAGATTAGAAGAAATAGAGCAGCAATAGTGCAGGCAGAGTTGCGGTCGACTGTCCAAAGCAGCAATAGTGTAAACAGAGCAAAAATCAAAACTCATAGTCCACCTCCCCAAATCCCCTATCCCTTTCTCTCTCCAAACCTAATCCCCCAAATAAATCACAACCATAGACATCGACGACGATGATGAGTTCGGCAATCTCTACACCGACACTCTCCGCCCCCTCTCATCTCCTTCTTCGTCCTCTACCTCCTCCTACTTTCTTTTGCCTTCGAATCTAATGAACTCATCCTCAACGACGAAAAATTTGAAGGCGTCGGCGGCGTCCCAACTCTCAGACCCCGACCCCTCCTTCTTCTTCGTCTTCCTCCAAATTGAAGCACATCACTCTCGAGCATGCCTTCCACACCTCCGCCTTCTCTCCTGCTGGTGTCTTCACCGCGCCACCTATCCGGCCAGGTGAAAATTGATACGAATCTTAAAGCAAAGTACTTTATTATGTTTTGTGAAGCATAGGATTTTTTGGGTTTTCGTTTTATTTAATGTTATATGATTGTATATTTATTGGGTTTGTTGTGTTCTCACACTCTGGTAAATGAGAAGTTCGCATGAAATTTTACGATGGATAGGTATATTTGGATATGTGATGCAACTTGACTTTGAAATAAGGGGTGTGTTGTATATTTTAGGGCAATGTGGTAAAGAAAATACTGATGTTTGTCTATTTTTGTGTGTTTCAGGTTTTTATTTTGAGTGAGGTGGAATTGTTGTATGTGGAGAAAAAGTCGACGAGCGAGGAATCGGAAGAGGTATGTTGGGAAATTTTTCATTTTTTACATGAAATAGTGATTGTTTTTTTAGATAGGATTATTAATTGACAAAGTTTAATTTTTTAGATGAAACAGTGATTTTTAGTTTGAGAAAGTTTGGATTTTTTGTTGTTGTTAATTGTTAGGGCGTGCATCGTACGCGTACAATTCTCTAATATTATAATGGGAGAGTTGGAGTTGTCATTTGTAGACAACATGTAATTTGTAGACATTCATTCAACAATTTAATCTCAATCATTCATTTTTAAGTGCAAGTGTCACGCCCCGCTTCCTACTATACGGAAATACAGGCACGCAACTGTGGCCCAGCGAATGATATACATCATCCATAAGCTGTACAATTATAACCTCAACAAGATATTTATAACACATTCACGTAGGCAAATATAATGATCACATGAGCTAGAAATAGAATAACCATTATCTGGATAATACATCAACATCGGGTCAAGATGTTCGGGAATACAAGGTGCTAGAATTAAAACAGTACGATAAGCAGTTCGCTATAACAACTAGATAAAATAGCGGCCGAAAGAAAAACAACACGAAGTAGTAAGAAAACAGCAACGATCGTCTAGAGAGTCTGCTCGTAAGCTACCTGTGATTCGATTCTTATGTAAATACATAGTGTTTTTTTTTTTTGAGGGTTAGTTGATAGTGCCATCATCGTTTGAAGCAAGTAGAAAAACAATTTAGTTTTAGTTTACGTACACTTTATTTTACCCCTTACCAAGTTGTTTAACTTTATGGTTTTCATCTTTAAATCTAGGCTTACTCGACTGTCGGTACCCCTGACTACATTGCTCCTGAAGTACTTTTAAAGAGGGGTTATGGGATGGAATGTGATTGGTAAGCCATTTCCATTTGCCTCTCAGTGAATACCACAGATTCCTCATCCTAACAACTCATATTCATAGGCTTCACTTTTTCGCAGGTGGTCACTTGGAGCTATCTTATATGAAATGCTTGTTGGCTATCCTCCATTTCGGTCTAATGAACCTGTATCGACATGTAGGAAGGTAAAAATTAATGACAAGCTAGCATTCAGAAATTCAATATTATTAATAGTGCAGGATTCTTTTCATTTTTATTTGCTTTATACCTTTGCAACCTTTCTAGTATATATCGAAAATGTTGCCATCTCCGTCATGCCTGAAGCTCCGCTACCATGCCTTCTCCTTTACCTGAAGCTGAACATACCTGTTGTAATACCCTGAATTTTAATAAATGCGAAATTGTAGATTTTATGTGTTGTGCATGTGCAAAATTTTGTATAAATATTCTCTTATAAAATAATTTTCTATAACATGAACAAATAATTATTTTCTCCTTTATTCTTTTATTCTTTAGAGCATCCACAGTGGTTTTTTATAATTGGCAAATTGTCATTTTATAAGAAACGGATGTCTGCACTGGTTTTGTATTTTGCCATTTTATAGCAAATTTGCTATACTGGTTTCTCATATCTGAGATTCGAAATACCAATTCTCAAATTATAAAGGACGGGATATCATATACCGTCGCTCCGATTTTAATATTTTTTAATCGAGTGAGACGGGAAAACATATACCGTCTAAATTTTTTATTTTTATATATTTTTTTTAAAAAAAGGGTCGGACGGAAAAACATACCCCGTTCGGGAGAAGATACCCCGTCCTTCCCTTTTATTTATTTATTTATTTTTTTAAATCTCCTCAGACGGGGAAACATACCCCGTCCGGGAGATGTTATCCCGTCCAAGAATAAATAATTTTTTTTTTGGGTTTTTTTTGTTTCCCAAATTGCCCTTCAATCCATAGTCTAGTTTTGGATTTATAGTGTTCTTTGAATATCAAAGGAGGGGGTAATTTGGTCTTTTAATACCAATAGGAGTATTTTTTTGCCAGGCACGCAAATGAAAAAAATTTAACAAATCACCACTGCACGATCCTCCCCCATATGTTATTACTGTAGCTGCCATATAATAGAATATGAGAAATACCACTGTGGATGCTCTTAAGCCCATTTTCTTTTAAAGAGCCTAAATTTGTTTTGTTTAAAACTAAACCCAACTAATAAATCAAGTATTTCTTTTTTAAAGGCCCATCATTTTTATAAAAAAAAATCATGAATTAATTACTTTTAATTAACTTGTCATGTAGACACATTTTTTAGACAATTAATTATTCTTGTAATGTACAACTTTAATTAGGGGACACTAGTTGGGACACGTGCATGCACGTGTGTGTGCATTACACACCCAAGGGTGGTCGGGTATGCATGGAGGAGTGGGAGAGTGGGGTTGTGTGCATGGGTGATTATTTGCTCATGGATGGTTGCAACAACTTCCCATTTTATCCTAGCCATTCATCTACAACCATCTAGTATAATCCTAGCTCTCCAATCTATTCTAAAACTAGTATAAATAACCCCTACCTTCATGTATACAATACTAAGAAAAATAATTGAAAGGAAGAAACTATATAGGAGAGTAAAAAGATTGAGTGCATTAGTGTATTGTGTGTGTTCCAACCTAGAAGGAGGCCAGCTACTTCACCAAGGGAGGCTCGGGTTCACTAAGCGCAAGGGGAAGAATCATTTTGGTGGCTCATTCTAGGAGGCAAAGGACCGTTCGTGTGTTCAAGGAGATTCTAGGAGATTTTGTAGTATTTTTCTTCAAATAGGTGGGTGGTTTTCTATACTTCTAATATTAGATATCATGCTAGAAAATTGTTGATACATATGCATGCTAAAAGAACTAATAAGATAATCACTTATTGACTCTAAAAAGGACTTGCTAGACGAATGAGTAAATGCTTGATGAATTGCTTGCTATTAGTTATAATTCATGTTTGATGTAGTTAAATTAACTTATTGCCATGAAATTGTGAAATTAGAACTATGTGATTGTAGAAAAATGTTCATGTATGATTAGTAGATGAATTATTAAATTTTTGCGTGTACTGAACCATTGAAATACTTGCTCAAGGAATGCAAATTTGTTCATAAGTATTATGAATAAAGAGGGAAAAATAGAAAATTTAGACTTTTAATAAAGTCTTAATGCAAAGAATTGAGTAGGGAATTTGTTAAAGTGAAATTTTGCAATTTAGGAATATAGAATACAAATTAGAGTGAAAATACTTGTTTTTTATGTCAAAAATTATTTTTAAAAATACTGATTTGTTAAATGTATGTAAATTCAGTATTCTGGAAATTTTTAGGACCTTTTGTGAAGAGGAAACGAAGTTATGATCTTTTTGAAAAATGAAATATTTCTAATAAATAGAGACTCAACTTAAGCTTAATTCGAGCCAATTCTATATCAGTTGGTCACTATGGGCATATTGGTTATAGGGGGGCTTTAGTGCGTTACTATAGCACTGTGTGTGCGTGGGTTCGAGTCTCGGCAGAGGCTTTTTATTTCAAAAATTTGATTTTTTCCAAGTACCGAGAACTAGACTCAAAACCTACCCACTTCCCCTTTATGACAGTTGGGCGCTTTGTCTCTTTTTGCTAGCGCGTGGGCCTTTGGGGTCTCGGTGACTGTGCACTGTGTGTGGGTGTGTGCGGTTCGAATCTGGCTGTGGCCATAAATTTTTGGGAAAAATGTTTTCTTTTTTTATTTAGTTATATTTTACTTTGACTATTGTGACTTTTACCAAACAAAATATGTAAAAGGAATAGGGAGGAAATATCAGAAAATCTTTGAGTTAATAAACTTAAAAAAAATAAAAAATTTGGAATTATGGACCTTTCAAAAGTGAAATACAATCTCTTTTTTTTGTTTGAAGAGTTCACTTTAGTTTTGATCTTTGAGTTTCTAAATAAAGAAAGTGAAAATTCTTGAGTATGAAAATGATTGCAAAAAAATGAATTGCGATTTTTAGAATCGAATAAAAATCTTCCTTTGAATGTGCAAATTGTGCATAGAAATGAGTTAGAAAGAGAATGTGATGAAATGTGAAATTTTGTGGACATGTTCAATGGATGTGAAAATGAGGACTTATACTAGAACTTAGCTAAGACTCTACATCGGCAAGAATGAAAAGTATTGAAAAGAGAATTTATGATATTTTGACCAAGTTTGGATCGTTGATAAAGGTTGATATTGAAAAGACCGATGTAGGAATAATGCTAGATTCTATATTAGTGACCGCCAATTATACCTAAGGATGAGATACATAGCGAAGATATGATGAACGTAAGAAACAAACATGAGTATTAGGGCCATTGGATTGGCAGCGTGAGGGTATCCACAGGATGTCTCATGATGCGTCATGATTAGGACGTGGATACTACTCCAGAGTACCGTCCCAGTGGCGATGCTTATGGGGTAATCTAATGAATGTGGGTGGTGTCATGTTTATGATAGGAGGTGAATTACCACAGGATGCCTGCATGATGAGTCATGTGTCAGTGCATTGGGATTCTCTCCAGGACGCCTAGACGTGAGTTCGTAGTTCATAGAATGCCTAAGATACTATAGTTACAGTAGTAGATTAGGTCATGGCGAGGGATTAAACCCTACAAGATGAAGAACGTTAAGGACTTGCTCTCGGACCTATGTAGTATGGGCTGCATAGACTCTGAACAAGTGCGCATTAGCGTCATATAATTTAAGCAACCTGCATTAAGGACTAAGTGCACAGCACAACACGACATCAATAGGATAGTTCCTTATAGTTTTACTTGTGATCAAGTTTGTGGTTGTTTAAGTATGGAAAATCGTTATATTGTTTCCGGCATAGAGAAGATGGCCGTGTATAATATTTCGTCAATGAATGAACTGATGCGCCCACAGTTTTACATGCAGGGTAAAGATATTTGACAAATTGAAGTATACATGCTGCTCAAAGATTGATTTAAATGTTGTTTCATGTAATTACTGTAAAATTGCTTCCGCTGTAATATTGTAAATGTGTAATGTAACTCTGATGTAAGTAAAGTTTTATTTCCTTGTAAAAATTATACGAAAGAAGTGTAAAGATCCTGTAGAACTTCGAATTCAGTTGTATTTTGGAATTCGGGGTGTTACACCTGCCCCTGCACACCCACCCCTACCCTCTGTCTTCTTCGTCTTCCTCATCTCCCACCACTTTCACCTGCACCTTCTTCATCTCTAACCTGCTCCGATCTCAACCTACTTCCTCTAACAATGGTGTTGTCGGAGCTCGAGATGAGTGGTTGCGGGCCCAACGAGGGGGTCCGACAGCCACTCAGACTAGCTGATGACGTGAACCCCCACCCTATTCTTCCTGACGACGTGAACCTCCACCCCTCTCTTCCCCCAACTCCCCCACCTCAACCCCTTCTTCACGACAACCATACTCCACCACATCCATCTTCCCAAAACCCCTTGCAAACTTGTCCTCAAACCACTTTGCAACCTCCAAACCCAGTGACACACCTGCACTGAACCACCCCCGATGGAGATAGACGGAGGCTTAGACGATCTCGTTCCCTCATGCGAGCACACCGCATTGCACTTCAGCAGCGGTCTGGGAGAGAGCTAGGTCATCATCGCCTCGTGCAACCAACACACAGAGAATGGGCCCACCGAGGGGTCCTTACAACAAGCCACCCAGAGCGTAACAGAGACCACCACGGTGGTCACCACCTCTCCAATGGGAATAAGGTTGATTGGAGGCATCACAACAACCATCACTGCAACCATCACAGATATCAGAAAGTACCTGCTCATCATCAAAAACATTCTCACTACCAGCACCACCCCTCACACAGAGAGCAACCACCTTCTCCACCACACCTCCCCACTGCAAACACCACTTCCACCACCAACCAAATACCACAAACCTCTACTAGAACCCTGCGGGACCCCTCTTCTCCGAAAAGGGACCATATCACCAGGCATTCCCAGAATCTCACACCACCACACCAACCCCATCATAATCACCATCTACCTCCCAAGCAACCAATACCTAAGCCACAGGTACAACTTCCGCTAGTCCCCATTGTTGAGAGGGCCCAAGAGATGGGTCTGCACAACGAGGAGGGCATGGAGCAGTCACCTGGGCAATTGGAGGAGGCGGAGTGGGTTGAAGTCCACAGAAAAGGAAAGAACATTGCAATCAGTGACCCTATTAAACAACAGTCAGAAATCAAAAAAAGGCAAAGAAAAGGAAAATGAAGACCGATGCCATATTTCAATTGTGGTGACCTAGGCCACCATCAGCAAGACTGTACGAAGGAGGTGAGGTGTCTGAAATGTATGGAATGGGGGCATATGTCTTATGTGTGCACGAATGTCACCCCCTCCAGTAATGATGATGAGCGCTCAGTAACAAGGGAGAGCTCACCAGATAAACCCACTCTCATTCGGTTGGCCAATAGCTTGGAAGTGATCAGACTCGAAGAACAGTGGTTGCGGCGATGGTGTGCTGTTACCAAAATACGGGCAGGGTGCCCATCGGAGAACCACATGATCCAAGCGCTGAAGTCCAAATGATCGATGGCCGCACAAAGATTGGGTAGCGAAAAAGTTGTGCCACTTACAATTCTTGGTGTCCTTCCCTTCGCCAGAAAAGATGACAGAGGTGACTGCTATGGGAGTGGTAGATTTTGGCCATTTCAGTGCGGAGTTCTTCCCTTGGAGCCCAAGTTTCGGAGCAAAATTGCCACAAGGTGACCGTTACTGGATTTGGAACCACAACGTCTCTTTGCATTTTTGGAAAAAAAGAGGCGCTACAAGAGATCATCGCCGACTTTGGGACCATCGATGACATGGACAGCAAGACAGTGCGGCGATCGGAGATCGTCTCCGCTAGAGTTCTCATCCGAAGCCCAGACATCACCCTCATGCCTCGCTTCGCAAAGGTATACTCGTTTGATGAGTCGTACCTTGTGAGATTTGTCCTTGACTCGCAAGCGGAGCCGGAGATGATGGACCCTCAAACGCTATCACCCCCTTCCACACTCAGAGATGGGCGTTCCTACCGACAGGTGGTGCTGCCGGAGTGGGATCTCACCCTGGATGGGGCCCACGAGGTGGAGAGAGCACATCGGGAGCTCATCAAAGAGTCAAGGAGGAAGGAGATGGGCCCTGTCCAACCATTCATCAGCGATAAAGGAAAAAAATTCACCGAAGAACCCAACGGTCAAAAGACAAGATCCATACAAACGGCAAATTGTACAGACCCAAATCCGAAACATACAAACATAGGCTTGCAGAGAGCTCAAAATGACAGTCAAAACCTACGAGATAGGGTAGACATGCCTAGAGAGGAGGAGCAGTGACATGCAAAGGCTGTGGTCAGACACTGTGGAAAGTGGAAAGCTGTTTTGGGTAAGAATTCGAAGGGGGGTAACATGGAGCAGGCAGCCTTTCATGGAAGTGGGTACTTAGGGCTAAAGCACCACACTCAAGGTCGAGCGCCTTCGAAGGATGAGGCCTTTTTGGGGAAAAAGACGAGTACCTCTTCTGTGTTAGAAGAGGAATGAGTTGGTAAGGAAATAGGGGAAGGGAGAAAGACTCATATTGGGGAAGAAGACGAAGTGCCAACCCCATTGATTACAACGACATGCATTATTGACGAGGGGATCTCGATGGCTCCGCCATCCACAACGAAGGAGGCACGTGGCCCACTTTTGCTGGTGACAGGCACAGAAGACGAGGGAGAGGATATGCTGCACTGCGAGGGAACGCTATGCTTAAGCGGTGGAAACACTCTCTCTCACTGTGCTTTTAAAATGAACTCTGAGAACGCTATTGGGTCTAATGAGGGAGGGCCCAAAGCGACTACTATTGTATTTGGGCCAATAGAGGGGCCTATTGAGGTGGATTTGCACAAAGAGCAACAGATTTTAGCATGTACTGGGCCCGTCGAGGGGTCCACTACGGAAGAGCAAATTTTTCAGCAGGAAGTTGCAACAAGTAATAGGCCCACAGAGGGGTCCGTTACAGGAGAGCCCTACACGCAGTTGGCACAACACTGTGATGAAGACGATCACGAGGACATGCTGAATCTTGAAGATGATTTTGTTTACTTTGAAGGGGAGTCAGAGGATTATGATTTCGATGTTGACTTCCATGCCACTTCCCCTGAGTTTGTCCCGTCCACCTATCCATCGTCCCAGCTGAATGCACCAGGCCAGGCTACATCAGACACAGGCATTAGAGTTTAGAAGGTCGCTAAGAGGACTAATGAGGAGTCCCTAGACGATTATCTGGAAATTACAGCCGCTGCTAAATCCTCTAAGATTAGTGACGGAGGTACGCGTTCCTTCCTAGCTTCTATTTTTAATTTCATGACTGATAATGAAATTTTTAGCTAGCCAATACGTGTGGTCTTGCGGTAGGCGATACCGAGCGGAATGCGTTTCTCCTGAATAAGATTAGGGGTTGGGAGACCGAGAGGGTCGCCCTCAACTCCATATCGAAATCCAAACCGAGTCACGATCCCCTACCCAACCGTAATTAATGAAAGCCGTATTTTGGAATGTTAGAGTATTGGGGAGACGGGGCAAGAGGGAAATGGTGAAAGAGGTCATTGCCGGCAAATTGAAAGCTAACATTGTGGGTCTCCAAGAGACCACACTTTCACATGCGTCCAGACTGAATAGGCTGAGGGGTAACAGATTTTATGAATGGAGGTTGTCCCCATCTATCGGGGCTTCGGGGGGAATCGCAATAAGTTTTAATTCAGAAACTTTCTGATTATAGACGAGCTATATGGTGAATTTTTTGTCTCGATTTTGCTTCAACGCAGATCTGACCTGTGGACTCAGTCAATTACAGTGGTATATGGTCCCCATACCACTGCATCTAGATTGTCCTTCTAGACGGAGTTACGGGCAATCCAAGCACACTGTCCGCACCCCTGGGTGGTGGGGGGATTTTAACATCACTAGGTTCGCCTCAGAACACAGGGACAGAGGTGCTAGTGACTCTGATAGGGAAGCATTTAATGAGATCATCACGGACCTAGATCTGGTTGACATTCCCGTATGTGATAGGCTATTCACCTGTTTGAACATGCAATCGACGCCCATCCTAGCCAAGCTAGATAGGATTCTGGTCTCCACTGACTAGGAGACCAAATTCCCGTTATCTTCGGCTGGGTCTCTTCCTAAACCCACCTCGGAACGCATGCCCATTTTCTTATCTTCAGGGGAAGTTCCACCCAGAAAATCTCCAAAATTTAGATTCGAAAGAGCATGGCTAGAAATCCAATGCTTCCACCACATGGTCAACGAGAGTTGGTCTAGCCCGACTACGGGGTCAGAACCGACTACTATATGGTGTGAAAAAATTAGGAGACTTAGGGCCAAGCTAAGAAAGTGGAACCGTACCAGATTTGCGCTCATTTGGAGGGCTAAGGATTCACTTCTTGAAGGTATTGACGTTCTTGAGAAGACCGAAGAGACTAGAGATCTGAGTCAGGAAGAGCGGAATAGGTTGCTTCAACTCAGACAGAAAATTGACCAACTCTATAAGATTGAGGAAATCAAATGACAGCAACGATCCAGAATTTCGTGGCTCAAAGAGGGAGACGCGAACACTGCTTTCTTCTATAAAGTGGCTAGTGCCCGCCGTCGGTCTAACCTCATTCACTCGATCCACTCAGACACTGGAATTATCCAAGGTGATGAGGACATAGGAGGGCATTCCAATCCCACTTCAAGCGATTATTTGGTCATAAAGCAGACTTGAGAGTACCCATTAACCACGATTTATGGGAAAATCAAGGGGGCATCCCCGACCGTCTGATGCGGGGACTAGAACCATTCTCTGAGAAGGAAGTCTGGGAGGCCATGCAACAACTTGGAAAAGACAAGGCCCCAGGTCCTGACGGTTTCCCAATGATGTTCTACCAGATCTTCTGGGAGGAAATCAAAGACGACTTCCTGAGGGTGTTCGCTGATTTCTATGACCATAAACTCAAACTAGGGAGATTAAACTACGTGGAGGTTGTGCTCATTCCTAAGAAAGAAGGCTCCCGACGAGTAGGCGACTTCTGCCCTATCAGTCTTCTTAACTGCTCTGATAAGATCATCACAAAGACACTCGCTAATAGACTGAGAAGGGTGATGGATAGCCTTATTAGTGACGATCAAACGGGATTCATTAAAGGACGTTGCATTCAGGACAGTATCGCCATGGTCGAAGAAACCATCCACCAATGTCACATGTCGAATGCTAAGAGCTTCCTATTGAAGCTAGACTTCGAAAAAGCATATGACTCGATCGAATGGGAATGTCTTATGGAAGCACTGGTGGGAAGATGTTTTGAGGATAGATGGATCAGATGGATGCACTCTTGCCTCACCACCAGCAGAATGGCAATTTCGGTCAACGGGGAGTTGGGTCACCCATTTTCGTGCAAATGAGACCTTAGGCAAGGAGATCCTCTCTCACCTTTTCTCTTCACCATCGTGACAGACGTACTCCGATCCATGATGGCTAACTGCAGCAGAGCAGGTTGGGTTGCTCCGGTGGCCAGGGGGCCCAACCGCCAAGGTTGCTCAATTCTCCAATATGCAGATGATACCCTACTATTTGAGAATGACAACCTCGGGAAAACAATCGCCTTCAAAGGAATCTTTTATAGTTTTGAAGCTTGGTCTAGCCTCAGGGTTAACTTCCATAAAAGTGCTCTCATCCCCATCGTCATGACTATTGAGGAGGCACATGAACATGCCACAGTCCTTAATTGCTCCATTGAGAGCTTCCCTATACAATATCTGGAATTCCCACTAAGAGCCGGGAAGCTCAAAAAGGCTGATTGGCTACCCATTATTGACAGGGTTGAAAAGCGGCTGTCAGGATGGAAAGGCAAAGCACTATCTCTGGGAGAAAGAGTCACGCTTATTAATGTTGTCCTCTCAAATCTTCCAATCTACTATCTTTCCTTCTTTGAAATGCCCCGATGGGTGATCCAGAGAATTGATCGGACACAAAAACGGTTCCTTTGGAAAGGGGCAGACCCGGACAATGGCAGATACCATCTTATCAGTTGGGAGAAGGCTTGCATGAAAAAAAGCCATGGAGGACTAGGCATTCTGGATCTGCGAGATATGAATCTGGGCCTACTAGGTAATGGTGGTGGAAAGTATTCCACCCTAATGGGGAAGGATGGCAAGACTTTGTCCAGGGATACCTACATGGGAATGGAACAAGAAATTTAGGCTTCAGGGTAGGCCCGCGGGTCTCCTAGTTCTGGAAAGGCGTCGCTAAAGCATATGAACCATTCATTAGCTGTGTCACTTCTGTGATCGGAAATGGTAGGCTTACCAGATTTTGGTGGGATAAGTGGTGTGGGAGTCACACACTAAGAGCAATATTCCCCGACCTTTATGAGCATGCGTCACAACCACACTGCACGGTGGCCGCTACCTGGAAAAGAGACGCCTGGAAACCAGCCTTTAAACAAGCGCTCGACGGGAGATCTCAGGACAGGCTCTTGGAACTCCAAACCTACATCACCAATGCTGGAATTAGATGCTCTCAAGGTCCAGACAGGAAAGCTTGGGGATTTGAAAAAAGGTACTTTTACCGTTAAATCTTTGTATAACTGCATACACTTTAGGGGATGTACTCCAAAGTGGTCATGCATCTTCCTTTGGCTGGTGCTGAATGACGCGATCTTGACTAGAGAAAACCTCGCTAAACGACAACCGAATGTTGACCCTAGTTGCGAATTCTGCCACAATAACAATGGGACTAGAGACCACCTCTTCCTACATTGCCCCAGGAGCAAAGCGGTACTGGTCGAGGTACTCAGCGCCCTGGGGACGAGCCTTTACCCTATTGTGTATGAGGACCTATGGGTAGGTCCAACTTTTGCAACGGAGAGAAGATCCATGAGAGAAGCGTGGTATATCGCTATCGCCGCAACAACCTGGGTTCTTTGGCTAGACAGAAATAACTATTATTTTCGCACAACTCGTAATAATATTTCTGGTAATCTGACTCACATTATGCATTTTATCTCATTTTGGGCTAATGTGGCTGCAGCAGGTCCTAGGGGGAGGATATCTAGCATTTTCCAGGTCGAGGACTTTGACGATGAGGAGATCCAGATTGGTCCGACGATCGACTAACAGACAGCGATGACTTTTACAGTGAGTGTGACACACCGCCCCAGGATTTGTTGGGGGGATATGATGTATTTTGGTTTTCACGCACGTGTGGTGTGGCCATGCTGGTACCTTTTGTCCCACTCCTCATGCTTGGGGTGGAGTTTTTATGTTTTATTTATGTACTTTTTTGTTTGTAGGATTTTGTATCTGGCTCAGTACTCTGAGTTTGTTTGATTAATTTCTTATTAATGAAACAGGGTGGCCATATTCCACCTTTTCTTCAAAAAAAAAAAAAACCTTTCTAGTATATATCTTGTACTGCAAGGTGTTACATTGCATATGACTGACTACAATCATCTATAAGTGCCTGAATTATAGTTTGATTTTTTTGCTCTTTCTAATTTTTACACTAGTGCAGATTTTAAATTGGAGGTCGCATTTGAAATTTCCTGAAGATGTAACAATGTCTGTGCAAGCTAAAGATCTTATCAAAAGATCTTATCAAAAGGTGGTCATGCTGGCTGGAGTGGCCGGAGTTAGTCGGGGAGGTGATTAGGGAAAAGATGAGAAATTGATGTTTGATTGATTAAAATTGATTGATTGATTGATTGATTGATTGAGTGGTTGATAGAGTTTTAAACATTTGAATTTCAAATTAGGGTTTAAAATTCAAATTATATTTGGAGATGTGAAGGGGAAGAGTTGAAGGGGAGATTTGGATCATGTGTGAGTTTCAATTTAGATTTTTGAAACTCTTAACATACTGGAAGAGAGAGTCTGCTGATGTTGAATTTTGAATTTCAAATCCATGTTGTTGAATTTCAAATTCAAATTTGATTTGGAGAGTGGAGGAGGAAATTTCAATGAAACTCGAATTTCAATGTAGATGGTTGAAATTCTTAATATAGATTTGAGAGTTTGGAGAGATTTTCTTGTTGTAGTCTGAATTTCAAAATAGATTTTGTTTGAAATTCAAAGTACTGTATGGAGGAGGTGTGGTTCTTGTGAGAAATTTAATGTAGATTTTTGAATTTCCAATATGTGTGGAGATGGAGCCTAATTTGAATTTTGAATTTCAATATAGACATTTGAAATTCAAAGCATATTTAGATGGGGAGATTTAGAGCCATTTAGAATTTTAATTTAGATTTTTGAAATTCAAAACATATGTGGATGGTGGAGAGAGGACCGTTGGTTGCCTTGTGAATTTCTAATTAGATTTTTTGAAATCCTAATCTTGTGGGAGAAGCGATGGGTTAAGAGGGGGACCCCCAAAGATGAGCTGCCAAGGCGGAAGTGTTCGTCAGAGGGAAGTTCGGCGAGAGCGTTGGCGTGTCGGTCGAGAACAATAACTACTGTTGAGGGCTGGATTTGACGCAATCGGAAGATGGCGTCGCGGTGGGGATGGATTGGTGGACTCGTCGGGTATGAAGGATGCATGCCGCCTTTAGATAGCGGTTATGGTTGTGGCCAAGGCAGACGTTCGGGGGAAGGTAGGGTGAGTCTCTGGGGTGGAATGGAATTCGAATTTTTAATTGGTTGAAATTCTAATTACATCGGGTTTGGATGGGTGAGAGAATATGTGCAGATGCTTTCGTCTACAAGTGGCTAGGGGAGGGACTAGTTTATGTTGTAGAATGAGCTATGTAATTGTTTTCCGTTGTTCCGATTTAGGAACATAGATGTATGTTATCTGTAATACATATTTCGTTAATATATTATTAATGAAGCGGTGACATGGTCACCTTTTTCTATATAAAAAAAAAAGATTGTTATGTAATGTCGACGGTAGGCTTGGAAAGAGAGGTGTTGATGAAATAAAGGTAATTTCAAGGATAATTTTATCTATTTAATTTTGAGAAATATGTGTTTCGAATTATTTTAATTGATTTTCAGGCTCACCCTTGGTTTCAAGCTCTAAACTGGGATAATCTGTACCAGATGGAGGCTGCTTATAAACCTGAGGTCAGCGGTGAGTTGGACACAAGCAACTTCGAGAAGTTTGAAGAGGTAAAAGGAATTCTGATCATATATACCTTTTTGCTGCAGCCTTGAAATGTTAATGAGATTTGTCTTAACTTATACGTATTTGATCGACCTGCAGCAATCGAAGGTGAATCAGGTCAAACCTCCAGTGAAGTTATGCTCTCGACATAAGGTAAATATGTTTGTTCTTGATAAAGAAGTGGTGGCCGGCCATCTATCTCTATTATTTGATTCAGTATTCCGTTTTTTGGACAATAATCCTAAATGAATTTATTGTATCATTCCTATTGTATACATAACTAACATGTCGCACAATGTTTGCCTTTGTCTATTGCAGATATTACATTCAAATGATATGAAGTTTGTTGGATATACTTTCAAAAAATTCGAAATTGTCAACAATCATGGGATCCTTGAAATAGGTATGTTCCTTTCTCTCTCTCAAATTTTATCAAAAAAACCTTTATAAAGAAAAAAATGAACCACGACATTTAAGTAAATGGTTAATATAATGATCTACTTTTCTCTATGGTTATTATCACTAGTATAATGTACATGTGATGCATGTTTAAAAAAAATAAAGTCATCAAATTAAATTAATATATATTGAATAAGAAAAAAAAGTTTATATTTGAATATTTTGATTTAGGCTACATATGCGATGCACATTTATATTTGTTGGATATAGTTTGGACGTATATTATACGTGTTTATATAGTTACAAAATTAGGGTTTGTTTTAAAATAATCGAATGTTTATTTCAAAATTTTCTTAGTAAGTTAAAAATACTTTTTGATTTTGAAAATCTAAAATCACCCCTTTTTTTGTATTGAGAAAAAATTTGTCCAAAATAGTATTTTTCTTACGCTTTGTTTTAACATTGCTTTTACTTATAAACACACATTTAGACTTAAATTACTTAATTAAAATATGTATTTAGCCAAAGTACTTTGCCAAAACTATTATTTTAAATATTTTTTCTCAAAATACCTAAAATAATAATTTTTAGCTTTTCAAAAGTTGCTATTACTATTAAGAAAAATTGCAATTACACATATTTCTTTCTAACAACACTTTGTAGCGAAAGCATTTTTTATTCACATTAAAGCCGAATTGACTCTGTTTGGTATTACTGCGAACAAAAGTGCTTTCATGAAAGTGCTGTTAAAAAGTGTTAGAAAGATGAAAGATGTCAGTGTTGGAAAATGTTTTTGCAGATTTTCCCGGTTGGATTCCGGTGGGCTCCGGCCACCGGTGGCACCGAAAATTGATTGGATCATGTTCCTCTCGTTGAGTACTATTTCGTGATGTACTCATGTGCCAAAAACGAATTCTGTATGAATGAGAAATGGTGGTCCAAAGTTGAGTACTCACTATGTACTAACTTGGATACTTGGAGAAAATGGATAGTCCCATATCAGAAATGGGTAAAGTTTTTTCTAGTATATAAACTAAAAATTTGGACCAAAGGGCGTGGCGCGGGGGTTACCACTAACGTGTAATGGAGAGAGGACTTAGCCAAAATGACAAACACACGCGCGCGCGCCCGGCCTGGCCGGGGCTCGGCTTGGCTTAGCTCTGGCCTATATTTTTTTTTGCCCCATACTCTGCTATTACAGAGTAATGGACTCTTCAGTTTCTCTCAATCTCCTATAAAACCAGTCCATTTTGTCTGCCAGAAGGACAGTTCTGAAAAAACCAGTCTCAATCTTCCTCTTCTTCTTCCTCTCTGAGTCAATACTGAGAATACAACACAGCTCCAGTTCGATCAAATCTCTGAAGTTAGAGTACCGCTCTTCAAAAAAAAGGTAATACAGTTGTATCCTAGGAGGCATTTTGTCAACCACCGTCATACTACGGGGCGAAAATTGCTTTAAGAACAGAGATATTCAAATCTCGACTCTGTATTGTATGGTTTGTTTTGTTATTTTATTTTCTATAATTGTAACTCTTCACAATTATTGTTAGCATTTCTGTTTTATGAAATACTTTTTCTAACAATCTTAAAGCAAATTTCCCCTCAATTCTAATAGTTTTTTGTGAAGATTCTTTACAGGTTTCTGTTATCATTTCGGAAAAACAACTAATAGTTATATTCTAACTGTTTCAGAACATAGAAAACACACAGATCGAAAGTGTCAATGGGCTTATCAGTGCCGAAACACCAGTGACCCAAAATGTGACTGCAAAATCGGTTGTGGCACATTCGGTCGTTCTTCCCACACATATTACCGTGGGAGAAAAACTAGAGAAGTTCAACGGAACTGGATTCAAGAAGTGGCAGAGGAAGATGCAGTTCTACCTAACCACCTTGAAGCTGGACAGGTTTCTCACTGAATTTGCCCCTATGCTGGCACCAAGGGATGCACACTCCATTGTTGCGGTTGATGCATGGACTCAGGGTGACTACCTCTGCAGAAACTACATCCTGAATGGCTTGGAAGACCTTCTGTACAACGTCTACTGTGTCTTCAAGACGTCCAAACTCCTGTGGGGATCCTTAGAGAAGAAGTACAAAATAGAAGACACCGGATCCAAGAAGTTTGTAGTCGGCAAATTTCTGGACTACAAGATGGTTGACTCCAAAACAGTTGTGAGTTAAATCCAAGAACTGCAGGTGATAATGCATGAAATCGCTACAGAGAACATGACGTTGTGCGAACCATTCCAGGTTGCGGCATTCATCGAGAAGCTTCCACCTGGATGGAAAGACTTCAAGAAATACCTCAAACACAAGCGAAAGGAGATGTCTCTTGAAGACCTCATTGTCAGGTTGCGCATCGAAGAGGAGAATCGTAAGGATGACAGGTCCTATGAAAATCAGTCCATAGAAAAGGCAAATATGGTGAAGCATGAATAGAAAGGCAAAAAGAGAAAGTTCTTACCACAGGCCTCGAACAAAAAACTAGCAACAAAAAGGTTTGCTGGAAAATGCCACAAATGTGCTAAGCTGGGCCACAGAATTTCTGAATGCCGCAGCAAGGACAACAACCGTGCTGGAACCGAACAGGCAAAAGGAACCCATGAACACATAGCTGAGAACTTGTCCACCGGTCTCTGACCTGGACCTCTGTGCTGTTGTATCAGAGGTGAATCTGGTGGGGAGCAATCCTCGAGAGTGATGGTACGACACTGGGGCCACCAAGCACATCTGCTCGATAAGGAGATGTTCACTTCATACCAGAAGTGCAACAAGGATGAACAGCTGTTGATGGGTAATTCTTCCACCTCCAAAATTGCAGGAACGGGAAAGACAGTGCTGAAAATGACTTCAGGCAAGGAACTAACACTCACAAATGTGTTGCATGTTCCAGATATTAGAAAGAACTTGGTATCAGGCTCTTTGCTAAGCAAGAATGGATTTAAGGTTGTTCTTGCTTTTGATAATTTTGTATTGTCTAAAAATGGGGTGTACTTGGGTAAAGAATATGTAAAGGATGGACTGTTCAAGTTTAATGTAATAACAGTCATTCCTAAAACTATTGTTCTTGTTGTTCCCAAAATAAAATTACTCCTATTGCCTATGTTGTTGAGTCTTCTTCTGTTTGGCATGAAAGACTAGGCCATGTTAATGTCAATTCTATGCGTCGATTAATTAACATGAATTTGGTACCAAAATTTAAGGTAAACAACGTAGAAAAATGTGAAGTTTGCACGGAGGCCAAACTCACTAAAAATCCATCACGTTCTGTAGAAAGAAACACAAAAACTCTAGGTCTAATTCACACAAATCTGTGTGATTTAAAATACGTGTAGACCAGAGGTGGCAAAAAGTACTTTGTGACATTCATAGACGATTGCACAAAATTCTACTATGTATACTTGTTACATAGCAAAAATGAGGCTTTGGATAAATTCAAAGAATATAAGCTTGAGGTTGAGAATCAACTTGGAAAAACGATTAAAATCATTAGGAGTGATAGAGGAGGGGAATATGATGCACCATTTAATATGTTCTGCTCTGAACATAGAATAGTGCATCAGACAACTGCTCCTTACTTACCTGAATCAAACAGTACTGCCGAGCGCAAGAACCGAACTCTAAAAGAGACGATGAATGCCTTGTTGTTGAATTCTGGCTTACCCCAAAATATGTGGGAGGAAGCGTTGCTGACTGCCAACAATATTCTCAATAAAATAGCTCACAAGAAAACTGGCAAGACAACATACGAACTGTGGAAAGGTAACATACCTTCGTATAAATACCTCAAAGTGTGGGGGTATCTAGCAAAAGTGGCAGTACCTAATCCAAAACAGGTCACCATAGAACCTAAGATGATTGATTGCATATTCATAGGCTATGCACACAACAGTAGTGCATATCGGTTCTTGGTATACAAATCAGATATACCGGATATCCATGTGAATACAATAATGGAATCAAGGAATGCTTCCTTCTTTGAACACGTGTTTCCGTGCAAGGATACAACGTATCCCAAACGTACACGTAAACAAGGGAATGCAAGCACTTCGGTTGATGAACCAGAACATGATGAGCCTAGACGAAGTAAACGAGCTAGAACATCAAAATTATTTGGTCCTGACTTTGTAATGGCCTTTCTGTTAGAGAATGAGCCCAGAACTTTCAAGTAAGCAATGTGATGCTCCTATGTGGAAGGAAGCAATTAAAAGTGAAATAGACTCCATTATGCAAAATCGTACATGGGAGTTAGTCGATTTGCCTTCTGGATATAAATCTCTAGGCTGCAAATGGATTTTCAAATAAAAATTAAAACCAGATGGTTTAATAGAGAAACATAAGGCGAGACTTGTGGTACAAGGATTTAGACAAAAGGAAGGCCTAGACTTCTTTGATACATATTCCCCGGTTATAAGAATAACTTTCATAAGAATGTTGATAGCTATTGTAGCTCTACGTAATCTGGAAATACATCAAATGGATGTTAAAACTGTATTTCTAAATGGAGATTTAGAAGAAGAAATATACATGAAACAACCTGAGGGTTACGTAGTTTCTGGACAGGAAAACAAGGTGTGCAGACTTGTAAAATCCCTGTACGGACTAAAACAAGCTCCAAAGCAGTGACATGCAAAATTTGACAATGTTATGATGTCAAATGGTTTCAAAATAAATAAATGTGATAAGTGTATCTACATCAAAGATACTTCAAATGGATACATTCTGGTGTGTCTGTATGTAGATGACATGCTCATTATTGGGAGCAATAATGACATTATCAAATAAACTAAGAGCATGTTTTGTGGCAAGTTTGATATGAAAGATTTGGGAGTTGCAGACATCATACTATGAATCAAAGTTTCCAGAATGTCTGAGGGAATTACTTTGTCTCAAGTTTATTATGCTGAGAAAGTACTTGAAAGGTTAACGAATCACTCGAATGGGACTGCCAAAAGTCCTGTGGATCCCAGTTTTTACTTGTTCAAAAACACGGGTGACAGCATATCACAACTGGAATATGCACGTTTAATTGGTAGTCTGATATACTTAACAAATTGTACAAGACCGAACCTAGCACAATCAGTAAATATACTGAGCCGCTAGACAAGTAATCCAGGACGAAGTCACTGAAAAGGAATAACTAGAGTATTGAACTACCTGCGACATACTCAGAGTTATGCGCTGTATTACATCAGATATCCAGCAGTACTAGAAGGCTACAGTAATGCCAACTGGATATCGGACTCCAAGAACTCAAAATCCACAAGTGGGTATGTCTTCACACTTGGTGGTACAGCTGTGTCATGGAAATCCTCTAAACGAACGTTATTGGCCAGATCCACCATGGAATCTGAGTTCATTGATTTAGATTAAGTGGCTGAGGAAGCAGAACGACTTCGAAACTTTTTAGAGGATATCCCTATGTGGAAAAAACCAGTGCCTGCTTTATGTGTACACTGTGACAGCCAATCGGCTATAGCACGGACACTGAGTTGTATGTATAATGGTAAGTCTTGTCATATCAGAAGGCGACACAAAACCATTAGACAACTGCTCTCAAATGGAGTAATCTCTATAGATTATATAAAATTGGCCGGCAACCTAGTGGATCCATTTACTAAAGGTTTGTCGCGAGAGAAAGTTGTGAGATCATCAAGAGGAATGGGTTTAAAGCCTATGACAAAAGAGGATACTTGATGGAAACCCTACAAGGAATTGGAGATCCCAAGATCTAGGTTCAAGGGGACAATCAAATCTTGTTGAATCGACGTAAGCACTGAGAGATTAAAATTTCGTACCCACTCTTAGGATGATAAAACAGTACTGCCTGCAAAGAGTTAGGATAAGCTTGACTTTTAATGATTCCCGTAGCTTGGAAATAAAAGTGGGGTATGACAGGATACTCTTTATGGGCAATCACCTTGTGAGAGTGAAATGAGGCCGTTTCTAGGAGAATGAAGAGAGGCTACATTCTCCAAGTTCACTCATGATTAACCAGGGTTGTTCAAGGCCAAAATGAACACAACAAGAGAACTTAGTTCTGTGAGGAGATAAAACTGTGTGATAGTTATTGTCTAGGTTCACATCAAAGCCCGGGTAGTTCAAGACATCATATTCACTACCTGGTCAAGTGAATCCGATGGATACTCACTAAGGGTGGTTCAAAGTTGAAAAATCACTACCATACCTGATGTAGTGATTTTCCAATTGTATTCTCAGAGTCTTTTTCTGTCATGTGTCTTTCTATCGTGTCTGGATTACATGGTCTGGTCATTTTCATTCATGTAGGGGATTGTTGAAAAATGGTTTTGCAGATTCTACGGGCCGAATTCTGGTGGGCTCCGGCCACCGGCAGCGCCGGAATATGATTGGATCATGTTTCTTTCGTCGAGTACTATTCTGTGATGTACTCATGTGTCAAAAACGAATTCCGTATGAATGAGAAATATTGGTTCAAAGTTGAGTACTCGCTATGTACTAACTTGGATACTTGGAGAAAATGGATAGTCCCATATCAGAAATGGGAAAAGTTTTTTCTAGTATATATACTAAAAATTTGGACTAAAGGGCGGGGCCCGGCTGTTAACACTAACGTGTAGTGGAGAGAGGACTTAGCCAAAATGACACACACGCGTGCGCGCCCGGCCTGGCTCCGGCCCCGGCCCTGGCCCCGGTTTGGTTTGGTTTGGTTTGGTTTCAGTTGCTCTCAATCACCTATAAAACCAGTCCATTTTGTCTGCCAGAGGGACAGTTCTAAAAAAACCAGTCTCAATCTTTCTTTTCTTCTTCCTCTCTGAGTCAATACTGAGAATACAACACAGCTCTAGTTCGATCAGATCTCTGAAGTTAGGGTGCTGCTCTTCAGAAAAAAAGGTAATACAGTTTTATCCTGGGAGGCATTTCGTCAAACACTGTCACACTACGGGGTGAAAATTGCTTTAAGGACAGAAATATTCAAATCTCGACTCTGTATTGTATGGTTTGTTTTGTTATTTTATTTCCTGTAATTGTAACTCATCACAATTATTTTTAGCATTTCTGTTTTATGAAATACTTGTTCTAACAGTCAGGCCGGCGGGTGGTGGTAGTGAAGGACCTAAACCATATCTGACACAAAAATCCATTGTAGAGCCTAAAGCCCCTAAACCATATTTTGCCATAGTTGTGGGCTTAAAAACCATGTACCAACCTGGCCCGGCCTGACATCTTCCATAAACACCCCATCTTTCTTCTTCCCTCCTCTCAGCCATGGCCTCCCAACTCCTCACAGTACCTCCATCTTCCTTCTCCGTCCCTTCACCACCACCACCACCACCTCCTCTCTTCCCTGCTTAGAAACATCGACCGAAACCGCTAACATCTGCGTGTTTACAGACAGCTTGTATGAGCATGGCTTTGAGAAACTTTTCCTTAGCCTTTTATGTATTTTTTTTGGTTGAAGTATAAGATCATGGTGTTTGATGGAGTAGGTAAAACCCTAATTATATACTATCGCATCAATTTTCTAGTAAAATTTGATTCTCATATGATAATTAGTAACTCTTTGTTTTGTTGAAAATTTTAGATTCTTCATTTTATGGGGCAATATTGATTATCATGAAAATGTTTTTGAGTATTATTGATTATTCAATTTGACCGAATAAAAATTCTTCCATAACACATGTAATTTTTCTAATTTCATTGTTTCTTTCTGATGCGATTTGTTTTTGGGGAACGTGTGGATGCACCCTTGGCAGGATGAACGGTACTAAGGTAGGTGGTATTGAGGTGGAGGCTGATGCTCGGCTCGGATCTTTGAGGCTCGGATCCGAGGGTCTCGTGTACCTGCAGATGGTCTCGGAACACCGGGGTTGGTCCCGGTGGCAGACCCTCCAACGATCTAGTCAGTCACTACCGGAGAGTAACAGTAACTAGGGTTTGAGTGGGCAAAAGTTGATTACCTGGAGAAGGAGTAGGGGTCTGGTATTTATAGAAGAAGCCAATCGGGTCTGGACCCGTTTGGGGCCAGGTCTGGACCCGGTTGCCCGGGTGGCTGAAGCGGTGGAAAACCGGGCGGTATAGGGCTGACATGGCAGACGCCGGGGTGGTTTTTGGGCTGACGTGGCAGAGGCCCGGGCAGTTTCCCGGTGCTGACGTGGCAGATCCGAAGGATCAGAAGGAGCGCGCATCCTGTGGCCCAGGACGGGCCACGTTTTTCCTGCCCCACACTCCTGTAGGGCTGGGTGAACCAGCCATGTAGGAGTAATTCTTCGCCTCTGTAGGAAGAGCAAGGTGGAAGGCGTGGTAAGAAAGTAGGTTTTGCTGTTTCCAGAAGAGGCCAGGGGGTAGGAGGAAGGGATCCCTTATTGGAGTTTGCGCGAGATGCTCAATGTAGAAGTCAGAGCGATGCTCGCCGAGCCTTAGGGTCGGTAGACGAGCCTTGGGGGCCGGCAGACGAGCTCCTAGGGTCGGCAGACGATCCCCTCGCTAGTTGGAAGAGCGAGGGGATGTCGAGGTCTGTCGGGTTGGAGCTCGGTTTGCCGAGTGTCTGGGGTAGTAGGCGAGGGCCGAAGTCGGAGCGACGCTCGCCGAGCCTTAGGGTCGACAGACGAGCCCTGGGGGTTGGCAGACGAGCTCCTAGGGTCGGCAGACGATCTCCTCGCTAGTTGGAAGAGTGAGGGGATGTCGAGGTCTGTCGGGTTGGAGCTCGGTTTGCCGAGCGTCGGGGTCGGCAGGCGAGGGCCCTTTTGTGTTGGAAAAGCAAAGGGGCGTCGAGGTTCTGTTGGGGCCTGTTTTGTTGAGTACCAAGGGTCGGTGGACGATCTCCTCACTAGTTGGGAGAGCGAGGAGGAGGCAAGGTCTTCTTTTGGGGCTCGGTTTTTCGATCACTAGGGGTCGGCAGACGAGTCCCTCGTGACAAGAGGAGGGCTCATGGGGCTCGCGGTGCTATTCGAGCTCCGAGCCCCTCTGAGTCAAAGGAGGGCAGTTGGGGCTCGCGGTGCTATCCGAGCTCCGAGCCCCTCTGAATCAAAGGTGGCTAGCTAGGGCTTGCAGTGCTATCCGAGCTCCGAGCCCCTCTGAATCAAAGGTGGCTAGCTGGGGCTCGCGGTGCTATCCGAGCTTCGAACCCCTCTGAATCAAAGGTGGCTAGCTGGGGCTCGCGGTGCTATCAGAGCTCCGAGCCCCTCTGAGTCGAGGGAGGGCAGTTGGGGCTCGTGGTGCTATCCGAGCTCCGAGCCCCTCTGAATCAAAGGAGGGCAGTTGGGGCTTGCGGTGCTATCCGAGCTCCGAGCCCCTCTGAGTTAAGGGAGGGCAGTTGGGGCTCACGGTGCTATCCGAGCTCCGAGCCCCTCTGAATCAAAGGAGGGCAGTTGGGGCTCGCGGTGCTATCCGAGCTCCGAGCCCCTCTGAATCAAAGGAGGGCAGTTGGAGCTCGCGCTTTTATCCGAGCGTCGACCCTTCAGTGAAGTAGGAGGAGAATTATTGGCTCGTGCTTCTATCCGAGCGTCGACCCTTATGTGAAGTAGAAGGGGAATTATTGGCTCGCACTTCTATCCGAGCGTCGACCCTTCTATTGAAGTAGAAGGAGAATTATTGGCTCGCGCTTCTATCCGAGCGTCGACCCTTCTGTGAAAATAAAAGAGGAATTTTTGGCTCGCGGTACTATCCGAGCATCGACCTTTCTGTGAAATAGAAGAGAAATTTTTGGCTCGCGGTACCATTCGAGCGTCGACCTTTCTATGAAATAGAAGAGGAATTTTTGGCTCGCGGTACTATCTGAGCGTCGATCCTTCTGTGAAATAGAAGGAGAATTATTGGCTCGCGCTTCTATCCGAGCGTCGACCCTTCTGTGAAAATAGAAGGGGAATTTTTGGCTCGCACTTCTATCCGAGCGTCGACCCTTCTGTGAAAATAGGAGGGGAATTTTTGGCTCGCGCTTCTATCCGAGCGCCGACCCTTCTGTAAAATAGAAGGGGAATTATTGGCTGGCGCTTCTATTCGAGCGTCGACCCACAGAAGGAGAATTATTGGCCCGCACTTCTATCTGAGCGTCGACCCTTCTGTGAAATAGAAGGGGAATTATTGGCTCGCGCTTCTATCCGAGCGTCGACCCTTCTGTGAAATAGAAGGGGAATTATTGGCTCGCGCTTCTATCCGAGCGTCGACCCTTCTGTGAAAATAGAAGGGGAATTTTTGGCTCGCGTTTCTATCCGAGCGTTGACCCTTCTGACTTGTCAAAAAAGCCTTTTTGGAGAGAAAAGGTGGAGGGGTAGTGGGGTAATTTTATGCCTATTGCTTACGTCATGGGGGCAAAGATCAAAGCGTATCCAGATCTTGGTGGCCACTGGATCTTGATAGTTAAGATCCAACGGCCAGATCTTTTTTGCGGAAATCGAGGAGTCGCTTTTCCTCTTTAAAACCCCATCCCCCTCCCTCATTTCTTCATCTTCACTTAATTACTCACTTTCCAATCTTTAACCAAAGCGGGAATCTTTCTTGCCGTCGGCGATACTTTCCGGTGACCGTTAATTTCTACACTCCAGGTTAGTACTTTCTTTTTAGTAATGTCGCAAACTCAGTCCGGTTCTGAGGCTAGCTCGTCAGGCCGTTCCGCAGAAGAATCCGAGCAGGAGACGTCCTCGTCCTTGAGTAAGTATAAGGTGAAGGAAGAAGTTCTAACCGACCCTGGATCGGACGATGGGGGTGACGTGGCCTTCGTTGTGTCCCCATTGAGGTCCAGAAGGCCGGGAAAGGAGCCCATGGATGAGGGTGACGAGGAGGAAAAGGATGAGGGGGACGGCGAGGACGAGGAGGAACAGGATCAGGAGGAGGACGACGAGGAAGAGGAGGGGGAAGGCACCGAGGGCGAGGAGGAGGACGAAGATGAGCAGGGTGCCGAGGGTGACGAGGAAGACGAGGAGGATGAGGTCGACGAACAGGAGGCTGCCCAAGGAGATGCTGGCCAAGGCACGGCTGGAAGGCCGACCGGGATCGGAGAAGATCTTCCACCACTTCCCCCTTTGTCGACGCCGTCTCCCGAGCGAAAGGCTCACCCTCGTCGGAAAAAGAAAGTTTTGACCATCCCACACAGTCCTTCCTCACCCGATGAGTACACACCGAGACCGGGTCTCGAGTTTCCCCGGGTCTCCTTCAAGAATCCAGGGTCGATTCGGATGTATCCCGACGATATTAAGGACATCGAACCGATCCCTCCAGTGCCGGGCGAAGACGCTCGGGTGAAGATCCGCGCTGATAGCATCCCGAGCATTTTGAAGGTGGAATACCTTAACATTATCAGGGCCGCCTACTATATTCCGCGGGAGTTCGAGATCTTCATTCCGAGCCCCAGTATTCGGCCCACCACGGCTCTGGTGCCAAGGTACTGTATGTTTCCTAAGGATGCCTTCCTCTCGGGGCTGAGGCTGCCTCTGCATCCTTTTGTTAAGAGGGTTCTGAACTGGGCGAAGCTGTGCCCCATGCAGTACGGTCCAAACTCCTAGAAGCATTTAGTCTGCTTCATACTGAAGTGTCAAGAGAAGGGAGTGAAGCCGAGGCTGACGTATTTCCAAGCTATTCTTGGGATCGGTTCGCTCGGAGATCAGGAGGGAATTTTTTACTTTTCGCCGAGGCCGCATAAGAAGGTTATGCACGGTCATCCGGACTCTATAAAGGGGTGGAAAAAAAAGTATTTTGTGGTTCGGACTGAGGGGTCTTGGGGAATTCCGACCAGGTGGAACTTCGTCAAGCCGAAGCACAAGCCCCCGAGGAAGAGCGACTTGACCGCCAAGGAGTGGAAGAGGGTGGAGAAGATAGTCGGGGGGCACAGTATCGCGTGGCCTCGAGTGACCAAGATACACCTCGTCCGGACCGGACTGAGTCCTGCCGACCCTAGTATGTTTCTTTCCGAATATGTTCATTTTCCTGCCTTCGTGTTAACGTTAGCTTTTTTTCCTCTGTTTTTTGTAGGGATGACAACTCAACAGGCGGACGCGAAGAAGATATTGCTCGCTGTCGCCGAGAATGCGAGGGTAGAGAAGAGGAAGAAGGCCGAGCGGGAGAGGATAGCAGCCGAGAAGCAGAAGCTGGCTGCGTAGACCGGGGTATCCTCCCAGGTGCCGGCCCCGGTGGCCGAGGAGCCTTCCCCAGCGAAGAGGGCCAAGAGGCAACACTCCCAGACCTCCCATTCGTTGAGGGCGGCTCGAGACGCCGGGAGTGGTTTGGGCAAGACAGTGGATGCCCCGGGAAAAGGGCTCCCCCTATTCGGCCGACCGTCGCGGAGATGGTGAGCAAGCAGGGTCTGCTGCCCTTCGCCCCTGATTGGTCGATCGTGCAGGGGAATTCTCTGCTTAATGGGCCTGTGGCGGTAGAGTTCGTCTCGAAGGTCACCACCGAGCGCGATTCGATGGCCCTGGCGACGCAGACGGCGGACTAGGCCTACATGCGGTGGTGTCAGGGACACCTCTCGGTAAGTTGGCTCGGCTCCGCTTTTCTCTTTAACTTGGAGTTTTTTCTGATCTTTCTCTCTTCGGACAGGCGATGCTCCATGGTCAGCACTTCCACAAGTGCTTGGAGAAGGAGATGTACATCGAGAGGCGGAATACGGAGAAGTACCTCTGCGACCTGAACAAAGCCACGAATGAGCTGAAAGATGCCCGGGCCATGGTGGTCGTCCACGAGGCCCAGGTAGAGTCGCTCTGCAAAATTCACAAGCAGGACCGGGAGGACCTTGAGGCGAAGATCGCGGCCGAGGCGGAGAAGGGGGGAAGGCACTGCAGGAGATGGAGTCGTCCTTGGGGGAGACTCTGATGGTGGCGCAGGACGAGGTGTACGAATAGGCCAAGTCCCACTTTAAGCAGATCTACTACGAGCAGAACGTGGACCATCTCTGCTATGGATGGGCGCCGAACCTTCCTCCCACTCCGGGGGGCGACGAAGCGGGGGACGAACAGGTCGACGACGAGGTGCCACCCCCCCTCAAGAATAGAATAGTCTTTTTTCTTTTTCCTCGTTTTGATGTAAATGCCTTAAGCGGACTGGCCACCGCGGCTTTTGTATCAAACTTTTGAAAGAAATAAAATTTACTTTTTTGGGCCGACCCTTCCAGACTTGTGTTTTTTGTGATGTTTGTTCTCATCTTTTGATAGACGTACGGGACCTGTGTCACCCTCCTCATTGTTGCCGAGGTACCTCTAGTTCGAGCGGGGGAGGAGGCCACGGAGGCAGCTTTGGCTCGTCAACAGAAGCAGGCTTGGGACCGAGCCGCCGCTGTTAACTTTTTTCTGAACAGGTCTAGGGAGCTCGGTTTGGAGGTGGCGTGCCTGAAGAAGGCCGTAGCCGACCGGGACTGGTGGGTAATCGAGACGGACTGGTCCCTATCGGATGCTTCGAGCGGGGGGTCGGCTTCGAAGTCTTTCCTTCGTGAGTCCGTAGTCGAGAAGGAGCTGGAGATTCACAGGCTGAAGCTGGTGTTAGGCGCTGGTCTGATTGAAGGGGCCAGCAATTCGACCCCAGGGCGGTCTCCGACATTTCTGTCGAATGGGGCGCAGCCTGAAGATGCAGGAAGCTCGGTGGCGGGAGTATCTTCCCAGGCCGGTCCGGCCGAGCATGATAGGAGACCCGGATTCGAGTTCCCAGTCGAGTGCGAGTGAGTTGTGAGCTTTTCCTTGTATTTGTACTGACGTTCATTGATTTGTAAGCAATGAGTAATCAATAAGAACATTTGATTTTTCATGTTCTGATTGTCTTGGTTGCCAGGGACGGTTGCCGTGCTCGTTGTGCAGGGGTCGGCTCCGAGGTGACTTATTGCAACGGGCGCGACTGTCTCGACGTTTAGCTTCTCGATAAGCTATAACTGGCGACGTTTTACATTCCCATGGATATTTATGGTGAAGTTTTGCCTTTCGTCGTTTCGTATTCCCAGATGCAATAAATGGGGGCCTCAGGGGGCTATATAATCCCCACTCCCCTTGTTGGTTGTCAGGCAGTGAGTCGTCTGACTCGGGTGCCTGCCGAAGGCGGGCGTCCAGAGGAAAAAATATTTCCGAGTACTCCGGATCGGATGCACACCGATCACCCTCGGACTATTCGGGGTTCAGGCTGTTAGAGCCGTGAGACCCCGGGTTGTTCGTTGGTGAGCGGTGGGCCAACCGATCGGTTCGGGGGTTCGGAGAGAGCCGAAGTGTGGTGGCTCTTCTGCCGTCCTCGAACAGTTCGGGGTTGTGGGCTCGTAAGAGCCGTAAACCCCGAGTTGTTTGGGGGCGAGAGAAGGGTCAGCTGAATGGCTCGAATGCTCGGAGCGTTTGTTCCGGGACGGAGAGAGCAGTGGGTCGATGGCCCCCTGCCATCCTCGAACAGTTCTGGGTTTAGGCTTGTAAAAGCCGTAAACCCCGAGTTGTTTGCGGGTGAGAGGGTGGTCAATAATTCGACTCGAGGCTTGGGGCGTCTGCCAAAGGCGGACGCTCTAAACCTTAATAAAATTTTGTCAACACATGGTTGTAGGTCATAACCGAGCATGCTGGTCGAGCGGCTTTGAAGAAAGCTGCGGCCTTGCTCCGGTTTGCCGAGACCCCATGTTTGTGAGAACCAGTTGCAAGAGTAGCAGAGGGTCGCCGCCGAGCGTTAAGGTCACGGTGCCTTGAAGAAGGTACCCACCTTGCTCGGGGTCGACGCTGAACTCCAGCACTTGTTCTCGTGGAGAGACGGTGCGGGCGTGGCTGGCGGATGTCGCCTCGTACATAGGTTGATGAGCTTGAAGAAGCCCAAACCGAGCGAGGAACGGATGCCGAACCCCCATACTGGTGAGAAAGACAATTACGGGCGTAGCAGAGGGTCGCCGCCGAGCGTCAAGGTCGCGATGCCTTGAAGAAGGTACCCGCCTTGCTCGGGGCCGACACCGAGCTCCAGCACATGTTCTCAGGGAGAGACGGTGCGGGCGTGGCTGGCATATGTCACCTCGTACATAGGTTGATGAGCTTGAAGAAGCCCAAACCGAGCGAAGGACGGATGCCGAGCCCCATGCCGGTGAGAAAGGCAATTGCGGGCATAGCAGAGGGTCGCTGTCGAGCGTCAAGGTCATGGTGCCTTGAAGAAGGCACCCGCCTTGCTCTGGGCCGACGTCGAGCTCCAGCACATGCTCTCAGGGAGAGACGGTGCGGGCATGGCTGGTGGATGTCGCCTCGTACATACGTTGATGAGCTTGAAGAAGCCCAAACCGAGCGAGGGACGGATGCCGAGCCCCCATACCGGTGAGAAAGGCAATTGCGGGCGTAGCAGAGGGTCACCGTCGAGCATCAAGGTCGCGGTGCCTTGAAGAAGGTACCTGCCTTGCTCGGGGCCGACGCCGAGCTCCAGCACATGTTCTCAGGGAAGCTTGTAAGGGAAGCTTTTCTGGCTTGTGCTTTTATCCGAGCACTAAGCCCCAAGCTTGTAAGGGAAGCTTTTCAGGCTCACACTGTTATCCGAGCACCGAGCCCCAAGCTTGTAAGAGAAGCTTTTTAGGCTCGCGCTGTTATCCGAGCACCGAGCTCCAAGCTTGTAAGGGAAGCTTTTTGGGTTCGCGCTATTATCCGGGCACCGAGCCTCAAGCTTGTACGGGAAGCTTTTTGGGTTCGCGCTGTTATCCGAGCACCGAGCTCGAGATATGTTCGTTATTTGTTACAAAACAGGAAGCCATAGACTTGTTTTAAGAAAGCTGGCATATTTACAATATATTTGAACTTTACAAAAGACCAGGCACGACGTTCCGATTACAATCATGATAAGTGCTTCGACGCATCCCCTGTCTCGAACGAGACATCCTGCAGCTCGTCCTCTGGCTCCGGCTCTGGCTGGGTTCTTTCGGGCTCCAGCTTGACGGCATCGAGTGGAAACACCCCGATTCCGATCGCCGTCATGTAGCACGAACGTGCTGCTTCCTGATTCCCTCAGACAACTCCGATGCCAGTGTTGGTAGGGAATTTCATTTTCTGATGGTAGGCCGAGGGAACCGCCTAGAGGGAGCAGAGCCCCGGACGGCCGAGGATGGCATTGTAGGCTGCCTTTACATTCACAACCATGAAGTCCATGGACTCGGTCCTTCTGTTCGGGGTCATGCCTGCCATGACGTCTAGGGTGACGATCCCTTCTATAGTCACGGGGATGCCGGAGAATCCGTGCAGGGTATACCCGGCTGGCTTTAGTTTTTCACGGGAAAGGTTTAGGTTCTCGAATGCTTTCAGGAATAGAATGTTGACCGAGCTCCCGTTATCTACGAGGATTCTCTGGACATCGAAGTTCTCCATGATGAGGTTGATGACAAGTGCATCACAATGAGGGAGCCGGACCCCTTCCAGATCATCTCCTGAGAAGGAGACATGGAGTTGCTGGACCTGGGGGGAGAGAGAGCTCTGGACGGTGTTGACATCCCGGATGAAGGCCTTGCAGGAAGTGTTGGATTCCCCTTCCATGGGCCCTCCGTGGATGCAATGCAGGATTGCATGACCCTCAGGCTCCTCGGGCTCCGGATCCCGCTCGGGATGCTGTCAGTGACCTCGACGAGGAGGGGAATCCCTCATGTTTCTGTTGTCCCTCTGTTCTCGGGCGCCTTCCCATTTAAATTCTCGGAGGTACCCTCGTTGGATGAGGGCCTCGATTTCGTCCTTCAGGGCACGGCAGTGATCTGTGTCATGCCCGTTGTACCGGTGAAATTGGCAGTAGAACCGCTGATCCCTCTTCTTGCTGGTATTGTTGGACGGTCGAGGAGGGTACTGGACGAGGTCGCTGCCTTCAATCGCCAAGAGGATTGTCAACACGTTCTGCGTCAGCGGAGTGTACCTCTCGAAGCAGGAGATCAGCGGAACATTCTTTGCGGAGCCCCCATCTCTTGGAGCTTTTTTCGCCGGCTCAACTTCGTCGGCCTTACGCTTCCCCTTCCCGGGAACTTCCTTCTGGTCCTCTGGGTTGAGGGCCTCTTCGGCTCGAATATATTTTTTGACCCGGTTGAGGAGGTCGGGGAAGTCTATCGGCGGCTTCTTTGCTAGGGAGGCCTTCAGCTGTCCATGTCGAACGTTATGGCGGAAGGCTGCCGAGGCAACGCCGGGATCGAGGGATGAGACTGATCTTGCCTCGGCGGTGAACCTTCGGATAAACACTCGGAGTGGTTCCCCCTCCTTTTGCCGGAGTCCGAGTAGGGACGCACTCGTTCTTTCGGCTGGTTACGAAGTGGGCGAGGAAGCTGCCCTCTAGCTGGTCGAAAGAATAGATGGAGCCGGGGGTGAGCTTGGAGAACCATTCCCGAGCCGGACCCGGGAGTGTTGTGGGGAAGGCTCGGCACAGGAGGGGATCCGATGCGCTGTGAATCATCATGAGGGTTTTGAAGCCCTCCATGTGATCAGCAGGATCGCCCTCGTCGTCATATGTCTCGAACTGAGGCGGTCGGAAATTGCAGGGTATCTCTGCCTGCAGGATGAGGGGGAGAAAGGAGGGCGAACTGGCCTGTACCCCTGAGCTGCTCTTGGGTCGCCGTTACCAATGTGGTCGAGGCAATCCTCCATTTCTTGGAGGCGCTTTAAAATGTCGCCATCATACTCTGGGGAGATTGTTGGGGGGCGAGACACGCTAGCCTCGGTTTCTGACCGTGTGTGGGAACGGCGGGCGTTCTCATTGACGGGGACCCCTCGGATGACACCCAAGATTTCCCTTCGGAAGTCCTAAAACTCCTGGTGGGTAACCGGGGCTCCTTCGGCCCAGTTTAGTTGGGCAGATGGTTGCCGACCGACCCGGCTGAGCGCAGGCTCCCGCCTTTGGGACGGGGGTCTCGGATGGTTCAGAGCCGAGTTGGAAGCGGCTCCTCCCCTGTCACGGCTGGCCTGTCGGTTCGAGATTACCCCCCGCAGGTCACTCTGGACCGGACGGGAGGCGTTTGGCTGAGGCCCGTGACTGGCCACCTTGTTGTTTGGTCCCTGAGCATCGGCCGCGATGCCTTGTGGAGGCACATCGTGTCGGCGTGCAGAGGTAACAGCTTTTGGGGCCTTGGGCGCCATGTGAGCTCGGGTCGACGGGGGTGCCGACGGGGGCGGAGCTTGGGTCGGCATCTACGAGGGTACCGTTGGAAGCGAGGCTCGGGTCGGCGTCTACGATAGATAGTTTCCCACAGACGGTGCCATCCTGATGCGGTTTGTTTTTGGGAAACGTGTGCATGCACCAGGCGTGAGTTCTTACTCGATTTTTATTGAAGGAGGAGACACCTATGCAGACGACCCTTGGCAGGACGAACGGTACTGGGGTAGGCGGTATTGAGGTGGAGGCTGATGCTCGGCTCGAATCTTTGAGGCTCGGATCCGAGGGTCTCGTGTACCTGCAGACGGTCTCGGAACACCGGGGGTTGGTCCCGGTGGCAGACCCTCCGACGATCTAGTCAGTCACTAAGGGAGAGTAACAGTAACTAGGGTTTGAGTGGGCAAAAGTTGATTACCTGGAGAAGGAGTAGGGGTCTGGTATTTATAGAAGAAGCCAACAGGGTTTGGACCCGGTTGCCCGTCTGGCTGAAGCGGGGGAAAACCGGGCGGTATAGGGCTGACGTGGCAGACGCCGGGGTGGTTTCCGGGCTGACGTGGCAGAGGCCCGGGCAGTTTTCCGGTGCTGACGTGGCAGATCCGAAGGATCAGAAGGAGCGCGCATCCTGAGGGGATCCTGTGCCCCAGGACGAGCCACATTTTTCCTGACCCATATCACTTTCTATCCCTACTATATTGGAGTTGGCGTTCAAACAAACAAACAATTTTTTATTATTTTCTGTCACCAAACAAACTCGTGCATCGCACGCACACCTCCATCTCCATTTATTAACACGTGTATCATACATGCAAATCAAACTTTTCAAACTTTTCAGACAACAAACATTTTTTAAATATTTTTTTCACCAATCAAGCTCGTGCATCGCACGCGTACCTCCATCTCTATTTATATCTATTAACACGTACATCGCACGTGCAAATCAAAGTTTTCGAAATTTTTATTTAATTTTTTTTTGAATTACGTGTATCACCCGTTTAACTCCAACTTTTTCAAATAAAACACCACTTTCTCATCAAACAAACCCGAGACATGTACAACTCCAACTCTATTTATTAACACGTGCAAATCAAATTTTTTTTCATCAACATCCTTTAAAACTTAGGAGTATCGCTCGTTCAACTACAATTTTTTTTAAAAAATTAAGACATTCATCGCGCGTGCTTGTTACTGCCGACTTACGTATATCGCACGTTTAACTCAAAGTTTTTTCTTCAACATCCTTTAAAATTTAAGAGTATCGTCCGTTCAACTCCAACTTTTTAAAAAAATTATGACATTCATCGTGCATGCTTATTACTATCGACTTATGTATATCGCACGTTTAACTCCAAGTCTTTATTAAAATGTGCATCGCACGTGAAACTTACTAGTTGAATTCAGGGTTGGCCCTGAGTTCCCGGAGGCCCAAGGCGAAAGACTTAATAATTATTTTTTGGGCCCCTAATTACAATATAATTTTTTAACGTGCAAAATACGTCCCTATATTTATAAGGAAAATGCAAATTTGGGATCCCTAAAATTGCAAAAAAATTGGGGGCCTGAGGCAGCCGCCTCACTTGCCTCAAGGTGGGGGCTGGCCCTGGTTGAATTATTATGTGAAGAAATCTTCTTTATTTTTGAAAAGTGTAATATAGAAAATGCAAAAGATTAAAAAATGTTTAAATCAGTAAATAATTAATTAAAAGGAGCTTTCGCTCTAAAAATAATTCATTTAAGGACACATTGGCGTTTTTAGTAATTATGACCCTCATTGGGTTTAAAATAAAGCAACCTCAAACTTTGGGTCTTGATGTAATTTTCCCTTTAAAATAAATCAAGATCCATATTTTGGACTGAAAATAATTCTTCCTTACATTTAATTGCCCAAACACTTGCAATGATGTCGGCAACATTCCTCATGCATAAGTGAGAGGTGACATATTCAATTACGGCCTAAGAGCATCCACAGTCGTTTTTCTCGTATGCTATAAAATGGCAGCTACAGTAATAGCAAATACAATCGATCGCTGCAGTCGTCGTTTGCTATATTGTTTCTCATTTTTTAGAAATAAGCGAGCGACGGTATATGATATACCGTCTCATCGTTTAAAATAAATTTAAAAAAGTTAATTACTTATTAACTATTAAACTATATTAATTAACTAAATTAAATAATATAATAATAACTAAACCTAATTAATTAACTAATTAAACCTAATTACTACTCCTAAACCTACCCAATCACTCAATTATTCTCCACTGTACCAAACAAACTTTTATCTAACCACTGTGCCCAATCCTTCACGGACGGGGTATGATACCCCGGCCGGGGTATCATTCCCCGTCTGAGGGAATACTAAAAAAAAAATTATTTTTTAAGGGGAAAGACGGGGTATCATATCCCGTCCGGTGTATGTATCCTCGTCCGACCATTTTTTTTTAAAAAAATAATTAAAATTATTAAGACGGTATATGTTCTTCCGTCTGAATCGATTAAATAATCATTAAATCGGAGGGACGGAATATGATATCCCGTCCTTTATAATTTGAGAAATTACATTTCGTTTTTCATATTTGAGAAACAAGAATAGAACGTTTACCATAAGATGGCAAAATGAGAAAGGATTACAGAGGTTCGTTTGCTATAATATGGTAAAATGGCATTTATAGAAAACGACCGTGGATGCTCTAAGAAGCAATGAATCTGAGATTTCATATAATTTCTCTTGCGAAAGCAGGCAGCTACAACCTAACAGGAAAAATATAAAATTTCCAACATTAATTGTATCTTAGGCGGAATCGAATCAGACACCTACAATGGGGAACCAATTCGTAGTCTGATGAATCAATTCCAAAACCTTATTACAAAATCCTAAACAACACTAGATTGCAAAATGTAAGAGTCCCACAATTAGAAACTGACCTTTTTAATCAGAGGATTCAGTGAACAAAATATTATGGGGGTGTTAGTCGGAGAGAATTTTAAAAATATTGTATGATTTTAAAAATGACAATTATTAAATTTGGCAATCAAAATGACATGTTGGTGTGAGGGTTTTTATCATTTCGGCTGTCAAATATAAAAATGATAACCCAAATAGCTACCCGGTGGAGATGCTCTTAGGTTGTTACCATATTCCAGAGAGGGACAAGTTTAGACGTACGGCTAAACGAGATAATATCATAGATGAAGTAGATAACAAAGGAAAAATTACCAAATCGATAAACATTCAGAGTCCTATTGAATATTACTTCAAAATCACATTGAAGGAGAACCAACGTTTTTTTCCGGCTGTTTAGTCTTTCTATCATAATTTAGTACATCGTCGCCGCCAAATATTTATGCAATCAAACATAAATCTCATATAAACTTGCATATATGTTACTTTACTGCAACCCTACACGTGTGTCTGTTACAAAATTTGTTTACAATAAAACTAAGGCTGGCAATTGACCCGAGCCCGATCCGAGCCCGATCAAGTCCGACCCGTTTTTAGTAGAACTTGGGCCTGATTTTTTCATTTTTTTCCGGACCCGGGCTCAACAAATAAGCCCGATTACATTTTCGGGCCGGGTTCGGGTATGTATGAGTCCGACCCGAATCCGACCCGAATACTTAATTTTTTTGGAACACATAATTTTTTTGAGTGAAATGAGGCATTAACTTCCACAAATTTATGAGGCATTAACTCAAATTTTTTTCAGTGAAATGAGGCATTAACTTCCAAAATTTCTGAGGTATTAACTCAAATTTTTTTGAGTGAAATGAGGCATTAACTTCCACAAATTTATTGTGGGCCCCGCACCCACTCAGCTAAGGCATGAAGGCATATTTCATTGCATTCTGTACTAGGAAATATTCTTTTACTGCTGTTCTTTAAAACTTCTTTGACATATTTCTTTTTATATGCATTTCACACATTGGGATGCAGAATATTATTTTGTTAATTAATATAATAATTTAATACAAGTTTTAGTCTTTTGATTACGGTCTTCAGTTGAATAAGGAAGTAGATGAAAGGCAAGATTTGTTGCACATATGAAGTCGTTCAAGTTTATGTCATGTCAATCTTAACACGAATAATCTGAATGCAGCTTCAAATTACGTTAGTTCATCTAAAACAACTCTCATTGCCACTTCTCGTAATCATATATAAACATAAGGATTCATTTTTTTTTTAAAATCGGGCCGGGCTCGGGTATTTTTTGTTTATTCGGGTTCGGGCTTGGGCCCACTTTTTGGAGCCCAATGTAAATTCGGGCTGTAACACCCCGCAAATTGGAAATTACAATTTTGCCCCTGGGTGTTACGCACGTATATTTTGTAATGTGTTTCACTACATATTTTTGATTCGTACTATTTATACATTTTCCGTATTGATTTCAGTCAACTAAAATATAATATTTCAATCCCTGGGATTTACGTGCTTTTTACGTGTTTTGATGCACGTGCTTCCACTACTACGTATAATATTTTCTATAGGTTTAAATTATTTATTTTTATGTATTTAAATCTATTTTATAAAACGAAAATTTGTTTTTCCCTTGTTTTGATTAAAATGCATTTTTCGACTTTCTGCACGTATAATGCACGTGCTTTCTACGTGTTGCGATTTCATCATGAAATACACAAAATTAGTAAATATATTTTTCTTATATTGTTTTCGATTATATTTAATAATTTTTCATCAATAAAATTAATTTTTCGCATTTTGATATTTTACGTGCGATGCACGTGTTTCCTACGCACGTAGTAATTACGTCATAGAATGTATAAATTAATAAATAATTTTTCTTATATTGTATTTAACATTTTCCCGTTGATAAAGTCAATTTTCGTATTCCGATATTTTACGTGCGATGCACGTGTATCGGTGCGCGCGTTTGATCGTATCCGTTTTCAAGATAAATTTTTGGAGTGTTTATTTTTATTTTATTTATGCAAAATATATTTTTAATTTTTGGTAAACTATCATACAAATATGTATAGATAGTGTATACATAGTATATATAGATAGTGTGTGTATATATATATATAGCTTGATTGGTTTGGTTGATTTGAAGAAGTAATGAATAAATTATAATGAATGGGAATTATGAATGGGGACCCATCGGTTCATACACAGCACACACTAGTGCTGTTGTGTTGAGTAATGGTGTGATGGTATTTGTGAATGAGGGCCCACCTTACAACCTTACAAATGTTATATTGTACATGTGTACACACAATTTTGACCGGTTTTCTTCCCCAAAGTGGACCGGTTCTTGTAGTGGAGAAGAGAAGAGAGAGTTAGTGTGAGAAAGTGGGGATGAGAAGAATTTGTAAGTTATGAAAGTTACAAATGTGAAGAGGTGGACAAATGAAAAGGTGGGAGTTTGAGAGTTATGAAATGTGAAGAGTTGGAGAATTAATTTAGTAATTTATTAGGTGGGTAATTTTGCAAATTGAACCCTCTACAAACCCTATAAATAGCACCCTACCCTTTTTCATTTCACACACAAAAATTAGAATTAAAGCAAGAGAAAAGAAAAGAAAAGAAAAGAGAAGCAAGAGAGAAAGAAAAGAGTGTAAGAAAAGAAAAAGAGAAGAAAGTGTTGTGCTTGGAGGCCATTGCTAGGAGGAGAAGAGCTAGGAGTCTTGGAGCTAGAAGTGGTGATCATTTTTCCAATTGTTCAAGCCTTCATTGAGGTGGGTGTTCTCCTACTTTCTAAATTTTTTTAGAATGTACATGCTAATATGTTAAATGAATAGTGTAGATAAAATTGATATGATAAATGTAGAACAAATCCATGCTTGTGTGTGTCATGAATTGTGGAAAATTTTGATACGATTAAGAAATTAATTGTCATCGTGTTAGTTGGAAATAAGAAAATGAAATAATGAGTTATCACTATGAACAATATGCATGTTAATTTACAAATGTTAAAGATATATAATTATGAGATTTTTCCCTTGTAGTTAAAAATATTATATTTGTAATTCACACCATCTCTAATGTTGTAATAAGAATCATGGGTTTATGACGAGCTCAAAAAGATGAGTTGTATATTGGAAATTATATGACTGAATTATATTGCTAAACTTTAGAATTAATAAGATGTGTTTATAAAGATTACTGTATATGACTGAATTATAATATTAGTTATGTTGGTCATGCCAATCTTTGAGGATAAATATTGCCAATGCTCTGATATAACCGCTCTGTTGCACGGGTCGGGTTACTTTGGTAAATATTTTCGAAATTGGACCTGTTTGGTAAATATTTCCGAAAGTGGATCAGTCTGAAAATTATTTTCTTTTTACTTATGGACTAACTTGGGTAAATATTTTCGAAAGTTGACCTGTTTTCGAAAGTGGGTCGACTTGGAAATTATTTTCTTCTTACCCTTTTCATTATCCTTCACTTTTTCCCACGTGCACGTGTGCACGTGTATGATACTAGTTTTAATTAATGGCATAAGTTTTAATAAGATGTCATACGGTGTTACAAATAGTATAAATGTAATGAATGCTTTATTGAAATTGCTTAAAATATTTTCTATGTATGATTGAGAAGTAAAAGAGACATTTTGAAATGTTGTTCTTAAGTTAATTATTTTAAGAATATGATTTTCTTTTTAAGACTTTGATGTGAGTCTAGTGCCGAAAGTCGATACATATGGAATTTTGTTTGAACATGTGACAGTCAAGTCCACATGGGTTAGTGGCTAGCGGGTGGTCTCGGGTGCCGATTGGGTATAGTCACGGGTTCGATGCTCAGGGGTGCCCTTTTATTTTTTTTGATGTCTTAATGTATTTTAAAAGCAAGTTAAAATTTTGGAAAGAAATACCATTATTCCTATAAATGATTTAGAACTTACTAAAGTTAGTTCTAAGATTTTTATGACTTTAAAAAGAAAGATTGAAATAAAAAGTAAGTAAAGTTTTAAGATTTATTATTAAGGTATGCTATTATTTTAGAAGGATAAAAGAAATATGGTATGTGAAATTAATTGTTCTCGTACTTGATTATTGGAATTATTACATGAGTTTGAAATTACAAATGAAAATGTGAGTGAAGAATTATTGTTATTGATTTGTGAATGAAATATATATATAATGCTAAATGAGACATTGCAAGAACTTGGGTTATGATAGAAATTGTATATATGAAAGGAATTACTTTTGTTCTATAAAGATCTTGAATAAATGACTAGATCATGGATGATGACAAGATTTGATTATTTTTGTGAAATGAATTGAAAGATGAAATTACATAAGTTTAAGACATGATTAAGAAAGGGTATGTGTACCCATGTTTTTCTTATACATGAAAACTGAGATTTAGAATTAGTGAAACCCTCATTACCGGCATTATTGAAATGAAAGAATGTTGAGTTGTGATTTTGAGATGTGGTTATGGAGCCATCTCGTATTTGTTGATTAAGTCCGGTAGGAGGTAAAACTAATTCTTGAATGGAAATTATTCATGTCTTGAACTTAGGAAAATTTAGGCACATAAGTGAAGATGTAGTAAACTTAGGGAAACGTAAGTGGGGTGCTCTATATAGTTGTTGGTGGACTCCAAGACTATAGACCCAGTTGGTGGACTGAGGTTGCCCTGTGGGAGACGGATTATTATATTTTAGTCCGGGACTATGAGGACGGGTCAGCGGTGGACTCCGGGATCTTGAGTAGTCGGACGGATGGATTTTTGTGTTTACCGTCTCCAATGTATATATATATATACTGGGCTAGAGGGTCACATACGGGACGGTTCGTACGATGTGGAATCTGTTATAACAGCTGTTGGTGGACTCCAAGGCTGGGATTCACATTCGTGGAATAGTCTGAACTTTGTTTTGCTACCGGATAGTTTTCATGGCGAGAGATCGAGCCCTTTATTGTGGAGAACGTAGGCGCTTGCCCTCGGACCTATGTAGTATGGGATGCATAGAATCCGAACAAGTGTGCATTAGTGTCATCCTAGTGTAGAATTGTGTGCATTAGGCATTAAGACATGACATACACTTATATTTAGAATAATCACTTTGACACTTTATTTGTTCATTCAATCTTTTTGTGATTTGTTAAAGTATGAGATCGTTATACTATTCCCGGCATAGAGAGGATAGCCGTGTATAACATTTCGTCAGTTGTAAATAGCTGACGTGCCCACAGATTGACATGCAGGTAAAGGACCATTCATGGAGCTATAAAGTGGATATGCTGATGCTGTTTTATTTTAAAGATGTTGTAAATGTTTTATTGTAAATTTCATTCTTCCGCTGTGTAAAACCAAGTGTAAAGAAACTCTGATGTATTGTGAATGAAAAGTTTTTAAATTCCTTGTAAAATTGTACGAAGTGAAGTAAAGATCCTGTGAAATCCCGAGTTTGTCCTTATTTGAAATTCGGGGTGTTACAGATGGTATCAGAGCATGCTTCACAAGTAGTACAAGTTTATAAGGAACGATAAAAAGTGACGATAAATTTGGGAACAAACCAAAAGAGTCCTTCTGTCAACCGGGTGTAAACAACCCTAAGCGACACGGTATTTAAGCGTCTTCGGACCACCGCTAGCTGGGAACCGACTCTTACGGCTAACCCAAGTAAATCAGAACTTGATAGACTAAAGATTTGTTTGGGAAGAGTAATAAGACCATTAACTATAGTCTAGAACCCGTGACACCCTAGAGTGGACATTAGAGTGTGAGTTTCAGTCTATAGAGATTTAAATATAAGTGATTTACATTTGTGTTGCTCTATGCACTGATGTTTTCTCTTTCTTTTGGATGACTGGAGTCGTGAATGAAGTTGTTATTGAACTTACATTCGATTTCATTCATGATTTTCTCATCGTATACATTGATATGAGAGTGTATGCGAGCACATTTTCTCCTGGGTATCAGAGTAGCGCAGTGGAAGCATGGTTGGCTTGGACCGTCATTCATGATACCTTACACACTTTCCTCTCAAATTATTTTTGTAGATCATTATCATGGTACTTTCTCCATATTCAATATATAAATTTTTAATAAATATTTTCTTATGTTATTAAATCATTTGAATATTTATTATTTATCTATCTTCCTTAGTCTTGATATTTTAAATTTATTTTTTTTCATGTATTTATGTCAATTTATGTTTACCCGTTTATAACTACTATTACTTTCCGTATTCTCTCAAGTTTTAAATCACCGTTTATTAAAATAATATTACAATCACTATTTTCTTCATTTATTATTTTGGATTTTTCTTATGAAATTTTCTCATGTGCACTCATTTTATATGATTTTGATTTCTATGATACTATAGTATCTTATCCTATATGTTTTTAACAAGATTGAAATTTTCTTTAACGTATACAAAATACAATCTTTACCCTAGCGAGTTCCGGGGACGGAACTACTCTAAGGGGGGGGGGGAGTGTAACACCCCGCAAATTGGAAATTACAATTTTGCCCCTGGGTGTTACGCACATATATTTTGTAATGTGTTTCACTACATATTTTTGATTCGTACTATTTATACATTTTCCGTATTGATTTCAGTCAACTAAAATATAATATTTCAATCCCTGGGATTTACGTGCTTTTTACGTGTTTTGATGCACGTGCTTCCACCACTACGTATAATATTTTCTATAGGTTTAAATTATTTATTTTTATGTATTTAAATCTATTTTATAAAACGAAAATTTGTTTTCCCCTTGTTTTGATTAAAATGCATTTTTCGACTTTCTGCACGTATAATGCACGTGCTTTCTACGTGTTGCGATTTCATCATGAAATACACAAAATTAGTAAATATATTTTTCTTATATTGTTTTCGATTATATTTAATAATTTTTCATCAATAAAATTAATTTTTCGCATTTTGATATTTTACGTGCGATGCACGTGTTTCCTACGCACGTAGTAATTACGTCATAGAATGTATAAATTAATAAATAATTTTTCTTATATTGTATTTAACATTTTCCCATTGATAAAGTCAATTTTCGTATTCCGATATTTTACGTGCGATGCACGTGTATCGGTGCGCGCGTTTGATCGTATTCGTTTTCAAGATAAATTTTTGGAGTGTTTATTTTTATTTTATTTATGCAAAATATATTTTTAATTTTTGGTAAACTATCATACAAATATGTATAGATAGTGTATACATAGTATATATAGATAGTGTGTGTATATATATATATAGCTTGATTGGTTTGGTTGATTTGAAGAAGTAATGAATAAATTATAATGAATGGGAATTATGAATGGGGACCCATCGGTTCATACACAGCACACACTAGTGCTGTTGTGTTGAGTAATGGTGTGATGGTATTTGTGAATGAGGGCCCACCTTACAACCTTACAAATGTTATATTGTACATGTGTACACACAATTTTGACCAGTTTTCTTCCCCAAAGTGGACCGGTTCTTGTAGTGGAGAAGAGAAGAGAGAGTTAGTGTGAGAAAGTGGGGATGAGAAGAATTTGTAAGTTATGAAAGTTACAAATGTGAAGAGGTGGACAAATGAAAAGGTGGGAGTTTGAGAGTTATGAAATGTGAAGAGTTGGAGAATTAATTTAGTAATTTATTAGGTGGGTAATTTTGCAAATTGAACCCTCTACAAACCCTATAAATAGCACCCTACCCTTTTTCATTTCACACACAAAAATTAGAATTAAAGCAAGAGAAAAGAAAAGAAAAGAAAAGAGAAGCAAGAGAGAAAGAAAAGAGTGTAAGAAAAGAAAAAGAGAAGAGAGTGTTGTGCTTGGAGGCCATTGCTAGGAGGAGAAGAGCTAGGAGTCTTGGAGCTAGAAGTGGTGATCATTTTTCCAATTGTTCAAGCCTTCATTGAGGTGGGTGTTCTCCTACTTTCTAAATTTTTTTAGAATGTACATGCTAATATGTTAAATGAATAGTGTAGATAAAATTGATATGATAAATGTAGAACAAATCCATGCTTGTGTGTGTCATGAATTGTGGAAAATTTTGATACGATTAAGAAATTAATTGTCATTGTGTTAGTTGGAAATAAGAAAATGAAATAATGAGTTATCACTATGAACAATATGCATGTTAATTTACAAATGTTAAAGATATATAATTATGAGATTTTCCCCTTGTAGTTAAAAATATTATAATTGTAATTCACACCATCTCTAATGTTGTAATAAGAATCATGGGTTTATGACGAGCTCAAAAAGATGAGTTGTATATTGGAAATTATATGACTGAATTATATTGCTAAACTTTAGAATTAATAAGATGTGTTTATAAAGATTACTGTATATGACTGAATTATAATATTAGTTATGTTGGTCATGCCAATCTTTGAGGATAAATATTGCCAATGCTCTGATATAACCGCTCTGTTGCACGGGTCGGGTTACTTTGGTAAATATTTTCGAAATTGGACCTGTTTGGTAAATATTTCCGAAAGTGGATCAGTCTGAAAATTATTTTCTTTTTACTTATGGACTAACTTGGGTAAATATTTTCGAAAGTTGACCTGTTTTCGAAAGTGGGTCGACTTGGAAATTATTTTCTTCTTACCCTTTTCATTATCCTTCACTTTTTCCCACGTGCACGTGTGCACGTGTATGATACTAGTTTTAATTAATGGCATAAGTTTTAATAAGATGTCATACGGTGTTACAAATAGTATAAATGTAATGAATGCTTTATTGAAATTGCTTAAAATATTTTCTATGTATGATTGAGAAGTAAAAGAGACATTTTGAAATGTTGTTCTTAAGTTAATTATTTTAAGAATATGATTTTCTTTTTAAGACTTTGATGTGAGTCTAGTGCCGAAAGTCGATACATATGGAATTTTGTTTGAACATGTGACAGTCAAGTCCACATGGGTTAGTGGCTAGCGGGTGGTCTCGGGTGCCGATTGGGTATAGTCACGGGTTCGATGCTCAGGGGTGCCCTTTTATTTTTTTTGATGTCTTAATGTATTTTAAAAGCAAGTTAAAATTTTGGAAAGAAATACCATTATTCCTATAAATGATTTAGAACTTACTAAAGTTAGTTCTAAGATTTTTATGACTTTAAAAAGAAAGATTGAAATAAAAAGTAAGTAAAGTTTTAAGATTTATTATTAAGGTATGCTATTATTTTAGAAGGATAAAAGAAATATGGTATGTGAAATTAATTGTTCTCGTACTTGATTATTGGAATTATTACATGAGTTTGAAATTACAAATGAAAATGTGAGTGAAGAATTATTGTTATTGATTTGTGAATGAAATATATATATAATGCTAAATGAGACATTGCAAGAACTTGGGTTATGATAGAAATTGTATATACGAAAGGAATTACTTTTGTTCTATAAAGATCTTGAATAAATGACTAGATCATGGATGATGACAAGATTTGATTATTTTTGTGAAATGAATTGAAAGATGAAATTACATAAGTTTAAGACATGATTAAGAAAGGGTATGTGTACCCATGTTTTTCTTATACATGAAAACTGAGATTTAGAATTAGTGAAACCCTCATTACCGGCATTATTGAAATGAAAGAATGTTGAGTTGTGATTTTGAGATGTGGTTATGGAGCCATCTCGTATTTGTTGATTAAGTCCGGTAGGAGGTAAAACTAATTCTTAAATGGAAATTATTCATGTCTTGAACTTATGAAAATTTAGGCACATAAGTGAAGATGTAGTAAACTTAGGGAAACGTAAGTGGGGTGCTCTATATAGTTGTTGGTGGACTCCAAGACTATAGACCCAGTTGGTGGACTGAGGTTGCCCTGTGGGAGACGGATTATTATATTTTAGTCCGGGACTATGAGGACGGGTCAGCGGTGGACTCCGGGATCTTGAGTAGTCGGACGGATGGATTTTTGTGTTTACCGTCTCCAATGTATATATATATATACTGGGCTAGAGGGTCACATACGGGACGGTTCGTACGATGTGGAATCTGTTATAACAGCTGTTGGTGGACTCCAAGGCTGGGATTCACATTCGTGGAATAGTCTGAACTTTGTTTTGCTACCGGATAGTTTTCATGGCGAGGGATCGAGCCCTTTATTGTGGAGAACGTAGGTGCTTGCCCTCGGACCTATGTAGTATGGGATGCATAGAATCCGAACAAGTGTGCATTAGTGTCATCCTAGTGTAGAATTGTGTGCATTAGGCATTAAGACATGACATACACTTATATTTAGAATAATCACTTTGACACTTTATTTGTTCATTCAATCTTTTTGTGATTTGTTAAAGTATGAGATCGTTATACTATTCCCGGCATAGAGAGGATAGCCGTGTATAACATTTCGTCAGTTGTAAATAGCTGACGTGCCCACAGATTGACATGCAGGTAAAGGACCATTCATGGAGCTATAAAGTGAATATGCTGATGCTGTTTTATTTTAAAGATGTTGTAAATGTTTTATTGTAAATTTCATTCTTCCGCTGTGTAAAACCAAGTGTAAAGAAACTCTGATGTATTGTGAATGAAAAGTTTTTAAATTCCTTGTAAAATTGTACGAAGTGAAGTAAAGATCCTGTGAAATCCCGAGTTTGTCCTTATTTGAAATTCGGGGTGTTACACGGGCCGGGTTCGGGCCACACAAAAAAAATCGGGCTCGGGCTCGGGCTTATATAAGTCCGGCCCTAACCCGGCCCATTGCCACCCTTAAATAAAACCAACTTCAACAAATTTATTCTCTTCGTTACAACTATGGTTACAAAATATTTGGCATAAATTCAAATGATTGAGAGGCACAAAAATCAGAGAAGGAGTACAGTAATGAAACCAATAAGATGAAATGAAATGAAAATAATAAAATTACAAACCAGATGATTATTAAAGCAGAGGAGCGTCGAGGCTTGTATAGCACACAATCTCCTTAAAACAGTTTTAGCCTCATTCGGGTGCTGGAGCTAGTTGAGGCTTCTGTCTCCCAGGGTGTAATGACCAAGAGTGTTCATGCAGACATCACGCAACGCTCTCGAACTGGCAGCATCAGAACTCTATAACCGAATTAACTTACGAACGGAACAGAATAGAGAGGAAGAGACGGGATGTGGTGCAGGGAAGAAAGTGCGGCGGGAGAGGGGGGGTTCTATTTATAGGGCCAGGGTTAGAGACTGTAATGGCAGGCAAGGCTATGAATGCCTTCAGTGTAACTGCAGACAATTTACTGAATGCGTACACTGTAACGACAGACAACAGTCAATGCCTTTGAATGTATTCAGTATAATTGCAGACAATCAATTGAATGCGTACACTGTAACGGCAGACAAAATATTTAATACTGCACTGAAACGGCAGACAAAACCATTTTTTGCATTTATTTCAGGCATTTACAAAGAAAAAAAATCAAAACTGCAGCAAAAAGTAGCTCTGCACGAGGTGGGGTTATGTCGGTCTGGCATTCGTGTTTGCAGGACGTGTGGGCGCACACAAATCACATGTAATCCAATCTGAAATTCAGGACGTGCGGGCGCACACAAGCCTCATTTCTAATAGTGTCTATATCAGATATGTTTGAACACTGGTTAAATGTCATCTTTACTTTTCATTTTTTGCATTACTTGGAAAGTTTATGGGCCTATTTATCTTCGACCCTTCTATACATAACCAAATTGCTAATCATATGGATGACAATTCATATATATCTTTCTTAGTAGCATCTCAGGAGTGCATATAAATCTATTGTAGAGCCCTAGCTTAGAAATCAAGCTTTCATGGCTTCTTCTGTCACTTTTCTACCCCTTTTACATGGAACTGGACTGCTTACTATATAAACATGCAATTATAATCATCTTCCTTTTGAGATATCTTGGCATCTAATACATCTGTGGTGCATGTTAGGGAAATTGTAGCTTAGCAAGGGCAGGGTCAAGATGAACATGATCCAGTTGATGAGAGAAATGTGGATGCAGATGAAAAGTCAGGGCGGGAGAAGTCTACACGAGTCAAGAAGAGACCGAGGTACTTGAAGGATTTTGTGTAAGTGTGCTGCCGTCGGTTGTGAGATAGCGGTCAACTGTGTTAATATCTGCGGTCGACTGTGGAGATATCAGTAGCATCAGTATAATAAAGAAATGCATGTGTTATGTGCGTACTAGTTTGGATGTAATTGTAGCGGGAAATGGAAAAGAGGGTGAGAACTAATTCTTGTTTTGTAGTGGGTATAAATAGTAGATGATTGTAATAGACTTGGACAGCTAATGAATGAAATTGATTTCTATTTCTGAACAAAATTTTCTCCCTTATCTTTCCACTATGTTCTTCCCCAAATTCCATATTCTTACCCTAATTTTCTCAAATTTTTTCTTAAATCCTGCTAGCCCCGTAACATTGGTGCTTTCACTGATTTGGATTAGAAAATGGCTGATAATCCAAAAACCTGATCGAATTCAATTGCATCTTTGGAGGAGGCGATTTTGGGATTGAAAAAGCTAGCACATCTTCAGAATTGGCAACTCCATGAGCAACAAGGAACCCTAGCGGAGTTGGCGCATCGTTTTCAAGTGATGGAAGCGAGATGAATCAGCATTTTACTCATCCTCAGGGGGCTATAGAACAACACAAAAATGTAAGTCAATCTACACCTAATCATGAGTTTTTTTTTATCAAGAACCCTAGATTAGATTTTCCAAGGTTTGGGGGGGAAGATCCTATGGGGTGGCTTTTTAAAGCGAATCAGTTCTTCCAGTATCATAAAACACCTGACGATCAAAAAAATTAGTATTACATCATTTCATATGGATGGGAGAGCATTAGCTTGGTTCCAACACAAATTTGACAATGGTGGATTTCAAAACTGGGAAGAATTAGTACAACAAATTGATGTGAGATTTGGTGTTTCGGCTTATGTAGATCATGCAGGGCTTTTATTCAAATTAACTCAGACAACATCATTGTCAGTGTATCAAGATGAATTCGATGTGCTTGTTAATAAGACAAGAGGTCTATCTGATGCTACAATTCTGAGCTATTACATCTTAGAATTTAAATATGAGATTAGAAGAGAGGTCCTAGCTCATAGACCATCTTCTTAGCCGATGCTATTTGTTTAGCCAGGTTGCAGGATGAAAAATTCAAAGATCAGAGAAGCATGAATAGTAGAGGTGGGGGATACAGACCTCCGTGGCAACCACAACCTAGTACCTTACCTCCTTTGTTACCAACTCCTTCAAGACCTACAAATCAAACCTCAACTACTGGTGGTGTTATTGGGCAATCGAGTAAGTTACCTATACGCAGGATTCCACATGTTGAGTGGGTAGCTAGAAAAGAGAAAGGTTTATGTTTTAATTATGATGAAATGTTAGGCAATTTTTCTTACTGCTATATGATGATATTGCTGATAATGACAGTGTTTCTGTGGAAGAATATGAGGCAAATACTAACAATCAAACTCAAGTGAGTGGAGCAATATCAGAGATATCATTCCAAGCATTATCAGGGCAGTCTTCTTTAAGAACTTTAAAGGTTCAAGGTACTATAAGCAATACTAATGTGTAGGTCTTAATTGATGGTGGGAGTACCAATAATTTCATACAGGAGAGATTAGTAAAATTTCTCAAATTGCCAGTGTATCCTTCTCCTCATTTTAATGTGCTAGTGGGTAACGATGAAGTAATGAAATGTGAGGGAATTTTTTCAGCGGTGCAAATTGAATTGCAGGGATATCCATTTACTATTGATTTCTATGTTCTTCCCTTGCATGGTACTGATTTGGTACTCGGTGTGCAATGGCTTAAACTGTTAGGCCTAGTCTTAACAAACTACAGTGAGATAATCATGAGTTTCAATTTCAATAATCAAAGAATATTACTATGAGGGGGTATAGTAGAAAGTCCCGAACAAATTGGGTTACATAGTTTGCACAGAGATGTGCAACCAAGCCAGTCAGCCAATATTTTCATCTGGTACTTCAAGAAAGGAAACAAAATGAGGAGATAAATGAAGAGTTGCAGCAACTCCTGAACTAATATTCATGTGTTTTTAAGGAACGAGTACGTCTTCCGCCAAGCAGAGATTTTGATCACCCACTGCACTTGCTTCCTGGTCATACACCACCAAATATAAAACCTTGTAGTGCAGATTGGTTGACTCATTTGAAGCATTTGGCAGTGGTGTTGAGAGTACTAGAGCAAAATTTCTTCTATGTGAAGATGTCCAAATGCACTTTTGGCAAGACATCAATTCAATATCTAGGCCATATTATTTCTGCGAAGGGACTGCAAGTTGAAAATACAAAAATGCAGGTGATCAAAGAATGGCCTACGCCTAAGTGTGTTAAACATGTTAGAGCCTTCCTTGGACTTACTGGCTACTATCGAAGGTTTGTGAAGCATTATGCTTCTATAGCTAGTCCATTGACTAATCTATTGAAGAAGAAGTCATTTGTGTGGACTGACAGTGCTGACATAGCCTTTGCAAAGCTGAAAGAAGCGCTTCAAAAGACTCCAGTCCTAGCCTTGCCTGATTTTTAAAAGGATTTTTGGTGGAGCAAGTACTGGCATTGGTGCAGTATTACAACAGCATGGGCATCAGGTAGCTTACTTTAGTAAGAAAATGACTATGAAAATGCAAGCATCATAAGAATATGTGAGGGAGATGTATGCGATCACTGAGGCCATTAAGAAGTGGCGGCAGTATCTTTTGGGAAGAGAATTTATTATTTTCACTGATCATAAAACCCTTCTCATTTAGTGAACCAAGTTATCCAAACCCCAGAGTAGTAGAATTGGTTATATAAGTTGGCTGGATATAGATTTAAAATTGTGTATAAACCTAGAGATAAAAATGCAGCATCTAATGGTTTATCAAGATCGCCTCATGAAGATAATTCAATGAATTCCTTAGTATCTATTCCAGAGATGGCTTGGATGAATAGATTGAGGGAGGAGTTACTCAAACATGATGCATACAAGGAATTGATGATGGAGATTAAGGAGTTTCCTAAGTTAAAACCTGAGTATAGAGTAAGGAATGGAATTTTGTTCTATAAAGGCAAAATTGTTATTCCTATGGAGTTGCAGTAAGGTATTCTATATGAGATGCATTCATCTCCAATTGGGGATCATGCAGGGATAACTAAGACACTGGCTAGAGTGAAAGCTTCCTTTTATTGGGAGAATATCCAAAAATCAGTACAAGATTACATTCAAAAATGCACAGTGTATCAACAAACGAAGTATGACACTTCCAAGTCAGGAGATTTATTGCAACCATTGCCAATCCCAAGGAAAATATGGGAAGATATATCTATGGATTTCATAACTGGACTACCCAAATCTCAAAGGAAGTCAGTTATTATGGTGATTATTGATAGACGATCGAAGTATGCTCATTTTTTTCCTTTAGCAAGTGGATTTACAGCTGTAAAGGTTGTTGAGATTTTTGCTGAGAATGTTTTGAAACTTTATGGTCTGCCAAAGTCCATTGTATCTGATAGAGATCCCATATGTTTGAGTCAATTCTGGCAAGAACTTTTCATTTCACAAGGGACTTTATTGAGGATGAGTACTGCCTACCATCCTCAAACAGATGGTCAGACGAGGTGACTAACATGACACTTGAACAATATTTGCGATCCTAGGTTAGTGAAGACCCAATGCAGTGGTGCAAGTATTTGGAATGGGAAGAGTTGTGGTATAACACTTCATGGCATTCTGCTATCAAAATGACACCATTTGAGGCAGTATATGGTCGACACTCTCATGAGATTCCTGACTACATAAATAACAATGCAAGCAATAATAAGGTGGACATCTGTTTGTCTAAGCGTAGAGAACTAATGCAGAGGTTAAAGAGGGATTTGATTCAAGCTCAGTGTTGAATGAAAAATAAAGCTGATGCAGGGAGGAAGGAGAAAGAATTTGAAGTTGGAGATTGGGTATTTTTTAAAATTGCAGCCATATAGACAGCATTCCATGTGAAGAGGTATTTTGGCCCTTATCAAGTGATTAAGAGAGTGGGACTAGTTGTGACAGAATTGGGGATGAGAAGAAATACTTTATTAATTATTGATTATTGATTGAATAAACTGAGTACAATATGTCTCCAATATATAGGAGAGAAGGGAAGACTAAACCAATACATTATTCAATATGGGACTAAACTAATATCTCTCATAATATAATCTATATAATAAAACACAAAGAAATCTATCAAGTAGCTCTCCTTCAATACCCCCAAAATCAAAGGCCCAGATTAACCTCACAAAACACATTCCCCCCCCCCCCCCCCCCCAAAGTTTCCAAACTCAAATTCAAATCCCCCCAAAACAACTCCTTTTTATTTAATTATTTCTCTCTCTCTCTCTCTCTCTCTCTCTCTCTCTCTCTCTCTCTCTCTCTATATATATATATATATATATATATATATATATATATATAAAATAAAACACAAAGAAAGCTATCAAGTGGTTCTCATTCAATAGGGTTGAAATCAACGGTCCAGATCTAGCCACACAAAACATATTTTTCCGCCCAAAAGTTCCCCCCCCCAAAAAAATAGAACTCAAATTCAAATCCCAAAAACAACTCCTTTATTTATTTATTTATTTATTTATTTCTCTCTCTCTCTCTCTCTCTAGTCAGAAATTTATATTTTCAGATTTCAGGTTTGTAAATTTTCAGTTTTTTTATACATTTTTTTATTGCTCATGTTACATTCAAAATAGCAAATATCTCATCAACAGTTAAATTTCATCAACATTTCTAAGAAGTTGGATTTTACACCCCCATTTATAATTATTTTTCAACATATACTAATGAAAACATGGACCTTTATTTACAACTAATTATTATTTTACTATTCAAACTTGAGCTACATAATTGTTGTTTTACTGTTTACAAGAGTTTCATATGCTGTATAGTTCTAAAGACGTGCCATAGGCACGTGCCCACGGGAAAATCTAGTATATATATATATATATATGGAAACATGGACTTTTATTTACAACTAATTATTGTCATACTATTTAAACTTGAGCTACATAATTGTTGATTTACCGTTTATAAGGCTTTTCATATGTTGTATCGTTCTGAGGACGTGCCGTAGGCACATACCCACGGGGAGGGATGGCAAACTGTGATGTTGGGACGACGCTCAAGTAGATAGCGCAGGGAAGGTGCTCGATGGCGCATGTGTTGGGATCTCGCCCCGGACTTGAGAATAGTAGTAGTAGTAGTGGAAGGAAGTACTGGTGACGCACTGTGGTATGATTTCCATATCCCGATTTGTGGTGGGATCTCCATATCCCGATCTATTGGAATCTCACCCCGAACTGAGAAGTAGAATAAGTAGTATGTGGTGGCACACTATTGGCGCATGTTGGGATCTCACCCCTGATCTGAGACATAGTAGTATGTTGTGGAAGGAAGTGGCGCACGATTGGTGCATGTTGGAATCTTGTGGAAGGATGTGGCGCACGTGTATATTGGGATCTCACCCCTGACTTGAGAATTGTCCTGAATTGAGAACTGGATGCAAAAGATGGTGGACGTCGACAGAAGGTGAGGGAGACGGGAACTGTGATGATGTTGATATCTCCCCCTCTCAAACTTGGCATGAGTTTGCTGACGGAGACTGTAAAGGCAAAAGACATGCATTTTTTTTTTGGAAAAAAATATAAAAAGGGTTTCGGTTTTTGTGGATTTGGGTATAAGGTTAAACAGGTAAGGTACTTATTTGAAGTGGTTTCGGGAGAAACAGAATTTGGATTTAGAGTATATGGTAGCGGGTCGGGTGTGGGTTTGGGTATTAGAGGATAGGGTTCAGGGTAATAGTGTTTGGATTTCGGGTATGGTTGCGAGTTTAGGCTGGTTGGAATAGATTTGAATTAGGGTTTGGGGTTAAAGTAGGTGGCGGCTAGGGTTGAAGAAGGGAGAGTTGCGGCCAAGGTGGAAGGGAGGAGGAGAGGGAAGGCACGTCAGGAGCAGTGGTAGGAGGAAGAGACAGCAACGACGTGCGGTACTATCTTCAACGACGGGACGACGAGGACGAGAAGGAGATGTAGGTAGCCGCAATGGCAGCAAACCACATTAATACCAGCGGTGATGGAGGTTGTACTATTGACGATGGGTTCTGTGGGAGAATGAGTTTCATAGTTGGAGTTTGGTGGCTTCTTCGACAATGGGTTGAAGAAGATGGGTTCTTCGGAAGCCGAAGTTGATGCTTCGATGTTGAGGAAAATGAAGGTTAGATGTTAGATGTTGTTGTTGTTGGAAATGGAGTTTGGGTTGTGGGGTCGCCAGAGTTGGGAAGAGGAGGATGCCGCCGGAGAAGGTGGGTTCTTCGGGATTGACGACGGAGTTGGGTTAAGTGGTTGCTGGAGTTAGAGTTTGATGTCGATGGGTTGTTGTTGTTGCTGGCGGCTAGGGTTTTGGTAGACTTGATCAGGAGAGAAGTTGTTGGGAGGTGGAGTGATTTCGATGTAGACGAGAATCACTCCACCTTGATGACGAGGATAAAAATAGTATAGGCCTTATAGGAATACTAGCTCTGATGCCATGATAGAATTAGGGATGGGAAAAAATACTTTATTGATTATTGGTTATTTATTGAATTAACTGAGTACAATATTCTCCTATATATAGGAGAGAAGGAAATACTAAACCAATACATTATTCGATATAGGACTAAACTAATCTCTCTCATAATATAATATCTATATAATATCTAATAAGTTGCATACAAACTGCAATTACCATAAAATGCATGAAATCATCAAGTATTCCATGTATCCTTATTGAAGAAATGCATAGAGGTACCAGTACAATCAGAGTTGGAAGAGTTGCCTGCAGTAAATGAAGAAAATAAGTGGTATCTTCAACCTGCAGGGGTCATGGGAAAAAGGAAGATTAAAGCTGGAAATGGTGTTGTTAATGAGGTATTAATTAAGTGGGAAGGTCTTCCTGAGGAGGAGTCGACTTGGGAGAGAGCAGAGGTGATAGCCGAAGCATTTCCTACTCTGAACCTTGAGGACAAGGTTCAAAATGGGGAGGAAAGTAATGATACATCTGTTGTGCATGTTAGGGAAATTGTAGCTCGGTAAGGGCAGGGTAAAGATGAACATGATCAAGCTGATGAGGGGAATGTGGATGCAGATGAAAAGTCAGGGGCGAGGGAAGTCTGCAAGAGTCAAGAAGAGACTTGGGAATTTGAAGGATTTTGTGTAAGTGTGCTGTGAGATAGCGGTCGACTGTGTTAGTATCAGCGGTCGACTGTGGAGATATCAGTAGCATCAGTATAATAAAGAAATACACGTGTTGTGTGCATACTAGTTTGGATGTAATTGTGGCGGGAAATGGAAACAAGGGTGAGAACTAATTCTTGTATTGTTGTGAGTATAAATAGTAGAGGATTGTAACAGACTTGGACAGCTAATGAATGAAATTGATTCCTATTTTTGATCTAATCTTTCTCCGTTCTCTTTCCACTATATTCTTCCCAAAATTCCATATTCTTACCCTAGTTTTCTCAAATTCTTTCCTAAATCCTGCTAGCCCCGTAACAGCAACTAATAAACTTAATGACTTGCTAGTACCTCGGTTTCATTTTTACTTCACAATCTTTGCTTTAGCGTTGTTTGCTAAAGGTACACGGAGATGTTGATATTTGTATTAGGTAACTTCGCATAATGCATTTTCTGAACTAAAGAAAGAAAAATCAGTTAAGATATAGATAATGTGCTCAGATATACGCTTATAACTAATGTTTCCATAGCAAGACTGTTTAAGTGCTTGTATTCATGTAGTGTATTTACCCCTTTGGGCCTTCTCTGTTTGTGATGGCAAAGATGTAGTTCTTACACTTTTTTTTAATAATGAATGACAAAAAGTAAAAGTAAAATCTTGATCATGTATCAAAACTATATTTACCCGTGAACACGTGCCTACGGCCAGGGACGTAGCTGGTATGGACCCAGGAGGTGCAGCTGCGCCCCCTTGTTTTTAAAAAAAATTTCAAAAAATTTTTTTTTTGTAAATTTTTTTTAAATAAGGGTTTATGTGCAAAATTTCAACCCATTTAGCAATCTTTCTTCCTTTTCTCCTTTTCTCCTTTTCTCTTCTTCTTCTCTGCCCTTATCGATGCCCTCATGCCCCAAACCCTGAAGTCCCCAAACTCTCAAACTTCTCAAACTCTCAAACTTCTCAAACCCTGAAGTGCACTGAATCTCACCACGATCCCGACGCCAGATCCAATCTCACCACTTGAAGTCAGATCAGATCTCACCTGTTCTGAGTCAGATCCGATCTCCCCTTCTTCGTTTGCTTTTTGCCAAAGATCCAAATCCAGATTGTTAGTTTTAAGTGGGTAACTAATTCTAAGTTCTAACCTTTAATTTTTACTCTTTCTACTGATTTATTTTTAATGTTTCTAAGTTGTTGAAAATGCACCCCACTTGTTTGATGAAATGCCTTATTCATGCCAATTATCCTTTTAACTTGTTTGATGCTATGCTTGTTTGATGCTATGCACACCACTTGTTTGATGCTATGTGAAAGAAGAGAAAGTGGTGGTCATCATTTAGCGACGTAGCCACGTAGGGTTACAAATGAAAGCATTTATGGTTTCAATTACACTCACTAGAAAGAAATGCTACAATTGTTTTCAAACTCTCCGAATGAGTGGAAGGTATATTGGTGGCTTAATGTAGGGATAAATGGAAGTGGAGGGAATTATCAAGTGTTTTAAGGGCATATATTAGTGTTTAGCATTATAAATTCTGTGCATTATTAGTGTTTTCAAACTCTCCGACTAGTGTTTAATATTAATATGATGCATATTTAGAAATACTGTGCATTTCTTTCTATAAAAAAAAAAATCAGTAGAAATTGAATAGCAAATATTATAGACTAACTTACACTAAACATATTCAGGACATTACATAAGTAATCATATAGGCCAATTATATTGAGAATAGAGAGAAAAGTCAATTGCAATTGAACTGCATACTTGACTAGTGAAAATTACTACTGACTACTGAGTCTCCAATATTTTGAAAATTCATATACATATAAACGCTGCAGAAAATTGTAAGAGGAAACAGTCATTTTAGACTCAGAATCAAACTCTTATTATCAAGCTTACTTGGATTCACCCCAATCTAAAGACACTATATTAATACACATCTCTTTGTACATCTGTAATTCAAATCATACAGCTCAATCCATCTTCATATATTCTTTAAATCCACCACCAAACAACAGTAACTGGGCAATGCATCAGAGGTTTGAATCTGTGTACGAGGATATTTTAGTGTAACCAATGTGTTAAGAATCTATATCAAATTTTGTAAAGGTGCAACTTTGACTGAGAAATCAAGTGACTGTGAACCAGTCCAATCACATTTCAAAACTCAATCTATATGGCAATAAACAATACAGGTCAAGAAAAGCTGTTAATTGATAGATGTGTTGTTCTTTAAGAACACAGAAACATAATGTAATAGTAATCACAAATAAGAGCTCAACCCAAGAAATAAACTGTCGGGCACTAGATTTGTCCAGAAGAGGCCGGATATAGTTTTCCATAACCTACAAGGCAACATTCTGGACAAGATATTGTGTAGATATACGTTTCTCCAGATTAACAACTAATGAGAGTGAGGATCTTATCCCCAGAAATTCAAATTATAGAGATGTACTTTACTATGAACAAGAATATTCCAACATATTATTCCTTCTATATGTTTACCATCTTAAAGTTTGTAATCATCATAAAGTAGTCAAAGAGAATGCGCAGAATTATCACAAATATTAGAAAGTAGCTGTAAATCACGTACGGAAGAAAAGCGACAGCACACTGCAGCCTCAACGGTCTGCAAAGGCGACGCCAATGATGACCCGAGCATCCCTAAACAAAAAAGATAAAACATCTATAAGAGAAAGGAAAACTCTGTCTTCAAAATCATGAAAGGAACTCGAGCTAAAGAGTGCAGTATTTTCAACTTGAAAGTTAGTGGCATGTCAGTGACTTCAGCAAATATTCAGAAGGGGCAAAAAAAAAAAAAAGAATGAACAAACTAAAAATATGGATCTTTTAGTACTGCTGCTAGGTCGATGCAATGGTCATCTCTAAAATGCCGCAGGGTGTAACAGTTGTGTGAAGAAATCAGGAATCATACAGAACTTTTTTTGGTTAAATTGCTAAAATGTTCAACCAAAAAAGCTAAACCATGAACAATTAATGTTAGTTGCCATGTTTTCATTTACTATAAGTAGGTTTACTCCTAAAGACATTCTAGGAAGATACAAGCAAGTGATTCATAGAATTGCATGTAAGCAGAGTAATATATATATCGGTATCATAAAAATAAGGAGATGAAAAATTTGTGTTTATGAAGTCATAATTAGATTATTCTGATTTTTATAAATACGTTGTTGGCTACTACATACCTTAGACAAGTTTAAAATTTCAGATGAAGAATACTACACTATTCAAGTTTTTTAAAAACTCTCAAGAACAAGCTGGTTCAAGAAGCCAAGAGCCCCCACCGAGGCCACCCCCATCCCCACGACATCCCGTTGTCCAACCCCCACCTACTTGTATTGTAGAAGAAGAGTATCCGTCTGATCCTGCGTTAAGAAAAAATATTTATGAGTACGACGTTAAAGAAAGAGAGAATGTTCGACGATACTACTTGCAAAAAGGACCCTGTCAACCTAAGGATCACAACTTTCCTTGGCGTTATTGTGCAAATGAGAAGCGTCGATTTCAGGCTTCGTGGTTCAAAGAGTACCCTAATTGGCTAGAATATAGCATTACAACAGATGCCGTTTATTGTTTATATTGTTATCTTTTTAAAGCTGATCATGGTGGCCAAGGTGGTGGTGATTCATTTGTTGGTGGAGAGGGATTTAAAAATTGGAGAAAGAAAATGAAGTTGAATGGGCATGTTGGAGACCACACTAGTATGCATAACAAATGTGTGAGAGCTGGCTATGATCTTTTGAAGCAATTGCAACACATTGAACATTCTTTGGCAACTCAATGTATTCAAACTCAAGCCGACTATCGTCTTCATTTGACGACATCAATTGATTGCATTAAATGGCTGTTGTGCCAGGGACTGGCTTTCCGTGGTCATGATGAATCTCAGGAATCACAGAATAAGGGAAACTTTCTTGAACTCTTACAATTTCTTTGTGACCACAATGAGAATATTGATAAAGTTGCATTGAAGAAGGCTCCAGAAAATCACAAATTGACATCCCCTCAAATCCAACAAGAGATTATTACTTCCATTGCAAAGGTAACTACAAATGCTATCATTAGTGATCTTGGTGATGAACTGTTCACTATTTTGGTTGATGAGGCACGTGACATATCTGTAAAAGAACAAATGGCTGTTGTTTTACGTTTTGTGGATGAAAGAGGGCATATTATGGAGCGCTTTCTTGGCATTGTTCATGTTGGTGATACTACTGCCTTATCACTTAAGGCAGCTATTGAGTCTTTGTTGTTTCAGCATGGGTTATGTATATCGAGTATACGGGGGCAAGGGTATGATGGTGCTAGTAACATGCGGGGAGAGTTCAATGGATTAAAAAGCTTGATTATGATGGAGAATGAGTCGGCTTATTATGTTCACTGCTTTGCTCACCAACTTCAATTAACACTTGTAGCTGTTGCAGAAGGTCATGGGAAGATTTCTGTATTCTTTGACATTGTTACGAGTGTATCAAATATTATTGGAGCAACATGCAAGCGCAGGGACATTCTTCGTGAAAAACAATTTGAGAAAGTTGTTGAAGGAGTTTATAATGGTGATATTTTGACCGGGCAAGGTAAGAATCAAGAAATGACATTGAAGCGAGCAGGAAGCACCCATTGGGGTTCTCATTACGGTACACTAATGAGTTTGATTTGGTTGTACTCGTCTGTGATTGATGTTATTGTGATTGTTGAAGAGGATGCAAAGGATAAGAAGATAAGGGGGCAAGCAGAAAATCTATTGGGAATCATTGCACAATTTGAGTTTGCATTTCATTTACATTTGATGAAGAATATTTTGGGAATTACAAATGATTTATCACAAGCTTTACAGAGAAAAGACCAAGATATTATAAATGCCATGACTCTTGTGAGGATAACCAAGCAACAATTGCAAAATATGAGAGATGATGGATGGAAATCATTGTTGGAAGAAGTTTCTTCATTTTGTGCGAAACATAAGATAGTAATTCCACCTATGGATGAATTATTTGTACAACATGGAAAATCTCGTCGCAACTTCGAAGGAAAAACAAATCTTCATTATTATCGTATTGAATTGTTTTATGAAGTGATTGATTTGCAACTTCAGGAGTTGAACAATCATTTTAATGAGGCAAATACGAAGTTGTTGTTGTGTATGGCTTGTCTTGATCCAAGCGATTCATTTTCTGGTTATGATAAGAGAAAATTGCTTTGCTTTGCTGAATTTTATCCATCTGATTTCTCTAACATTGAGTTAATGCACCTTGACCGGAAACTTGATACCTACATTTTGGATGTGCGCTCTGATGACCGATTTTCTGAAGTTGCAGGGATTAGTGGGCTTGCTAGAAAGCTGGTTCAGTTAAAAAAACATCGTGCATATCCGTTGGTATATTTGCTGTTGAAGTTGGCATTGCTATTACCCGTTGCAACCGCAACAGTAGAGAGAGTATTTTCTGCAATGAAAATCATCAAGACGTCATTACGAAACCGATTGGGAGATGAGATGATGAATGATTGTTTGGTTGCATATATTGAAAGGGATGTATTGGATGCAATTGACAATGAAGATATCATTCAATATTTTCAGAATATGAAATCCCGAAGGGTTTTATTGCTAAAGAAAAATGCTATTTAATGATTGTAATAGTTTGTATTTTTGGTAGTAATATATGATATTTTGAGGCTTGCAAATGTGTTTATTATAAAAAAAAATTATAGTAAGTGTCGCGCCCCCTAGATGGAAATCCTGGCTACGCCACTGCCTACGGCACGTCTTCTGAGCGAGGCAATATATAAAAAAACACTGTAAATAGTAAAATATATGCAATCCTATTTGACTAACAAATCACATAGGTCAATATTTATATGCAATATCATCTGGTTAGTGACGACACGATAAGTTATAAAAAATAATTAGAATGTCGTAAAATAATTACATATTAAAACAATTAGGGGTGGTTTGGTTGGTTGTAAAGAAAATGAAGAGAGGGAAAAACGTAGCGAAAGCAATTTCTTGGATTTGATTTCTTAAAAGTAGCTTTGGTTGAATATATGTTTACTGTAGCAATAATTTAATGTTAGCTTTGTTTTGGTTGTAGTTATACTGTAACGAAAGTAACGTAAAACACTTTTTAATTTTTTGTTTTACATGAAATTAATCCAAAATTAGGTATTAATTAATTTTATTTAAGCTTAATCCCTAATGTTTTGGATGAGTTAATTAAACTTAATTAGATTGAAACTAATTAACTTTTAATCCCTAAATTTTAATTAATTAAGAAAAGACTAATTAAACCACAACAATTAAAGTTTTTCGTAATTAATTAAGTATAGTGTTATTTTAATTAGTCTTTTCTTAATTAATTAAAAGTAGGGATTAAAGGTTAATTAATTTCAAAACCCAAATAAATATCAACTACTTCACACAACATAAAGTATAAATCTGAATGTGGCTACTGTAGCTACAGTAACAGGTACTATAGCTACAATAACGGGCACTGTAGCTACAGTAACGGGCAGAAAAATGTCTTTTGTGAACATAAATCTGAACCGTTGATTTTCTTCCAATTGAAGGTGAGCTATTCGATAGCTTTCTTTTGAATTGCCTTGTGTTTTATTATATAGATATCATAAGAAACTGATAACATACACAACCTGTGGATTTGTATTTCAATTTACCTTATAATTCAGAAATGTAAATAATCTGTTGTTGTTGTTTGATTACAGGATATCTCGAGACAATCAAGTATACTGCAAAAAGGAACTCTATATTGTAATACAATGCATCACTGTTAAATCTAGTTGTATCTTACTGCAAGTTATCTGACGATACGACATACAACACGAGTTGTCTGTGGTAATATTTGTATGTTAATCTGTATAAGATCATTTTGGACATGTGTTTCTGTTGGAAATTAGTATATATTTAAAACACTTATTTTATTATTTTCTATTAACATTTTCTTATGGCCCAATGGTTAAAGTTTTGGGCTCACATGAGGTTGGAGGATCAATTTCCATCTTCCACATATTATATATATGGGAAAAAGGGGTATGAGCAACTTGCTCATTTAGTAAATAAGCAATTGATGATGTGACATTCATGTGATTGAAAAATCCTTAAAAAGGTTAGTTGTCCAATGTATCACATGCATGCCACATAATCACTTGCTCATTTACTAAATGAGCAAGTTGCTCATATCCCTTTTACCCTATATATATATATATATATATATATATATATATATATATATATATATATATATATATCAAAAACATTTCTTTTCTTACTAGCCTTTTTTTTATCAAAAACATTTCTTTTCTTACTAGCCTTTTTTTCCCAGTAATGAATAAATCAATGAAATATTTTAATGGCAGTGAAGGGTCCAAATCAGTGAAATGTTTTAATGGCAGTAAAGGGTCCTTTATGGTGAAAATAAATTCCGTTTTTGTGAGAAAAATCAGTAAAATGTTTTCTTCTTTTGGTTATAAATAGACGATTCCTGCCAGATAGAAAAAATGCAGAGAAAAGTACATTCTTACTCTCTTCTCAAATATTTTTCCAATTATTGAGCAATTTTTTCATTGAGTTGTGCAAGATTGGTACGTGTTGCCACTGGAATATCAGGCAACACTATAAACAGAAGCTCATTGTATCATGGGAGAAGTATTTGGTGATCAACGATTCAACTCCAGAATTGGCCAAATAGCTTCTTAAAGAAAATGCAATCCACGCCTTGAGCCGTCTTCACACTTTCTTCCTGGTGCAGTCAAAGTCGATCGATCAATCTATTCTAGAACTGTGCGGTGTTATCAGAAGGTTTACTTGGACATTCAGGTCTACTGATTATTTTCTCAACAGTTTTCCTAGCAAGTTAATTGATTACCACGCATGTATTTTCTAATTAGCAAGTTACTAGACTTCCGAAGTTAAAAAAATAAAATGGATTACCGAATAAAATATTAACTCAAATTTCGTTGTTTTTCATTAATGAAATACGATGGTGGTTGCCATCTTTGGCCGACCTTAACCCAGTCAACAGCCTGAAGGTCACTGTAAATTTTTTTGTGGGCTAAATTTAACAAAATCTCACTGAAGTATTGTTCATTTAAAGAAAACCCCACTAAACTTTTTTATTTAAAAAAAACCGCACTAAACTATGTTTTAAAAAAATCCACATTGACGGAGTTAGGTTTCCGTTAAGGTTTATGTCAAAAAATCATATTTATCTTTCATTTGTGTTTATAAAAACATCACTTAACTAATCATATATTAAAAAAAAACCTCACAGAACTATTGCATCAGTGCATTGCAGGTGACATAAACCCTAACGGAAGTTAACTCCGTTAATGTGGGTTTTTTGATAATATAGTTGAGCGTGGTTTTTTTAAAATGAAAAAGTTTAGTGTGGTTTTTTTAAAATGACCATTACTTTAGTGGTGTTTTTTTTTAATATTTAGCTTTTTTGTGCATTATTGTTTTTCGTATTAATATTTAACTAGTAATATACACGTGCGATGCACGTATTATTTTTAAAAAAAAAAATTTAAAGTGAAACTCTGAGTTACACGTGCGATGCATGTCTTAATAAAGATGATTATATATTTTTAAAATTAAATGTGAAGATTATAATGGGAGAGTTGGAGTTGCACGTAAGTAGGTAGATATACAACTCAAACTCTTCTATTATAATAGTTATTATATATTATATCTAATATTATAATGGGAGAAAGCATTAGTGTCATTTGTCATTTTGTCATTCTACCAACATGTGCAACACATGCATATAACTAATATAAAGGAGGTTTCCGGTTCAAATCCTCCATTCGTCAGAGTTTTTAATTTTATTTTTTGAACTTAATTATTAAAACGTGTAAATTACTAGTTATAGATAGATAGATAGATAGATAGATAGATAGTAATTTACATATGTGATGCACATTTAATATATTTAAAAAATTATTAAAATAAAAAATCTGACGTAGTGAGGACTCGAACCTGAGACCTCCTTCATATTAGTTATGCACGTGCAATGTACGGATTGGTAGAGTGACAAATGACAAATTCTTCTCCCATTATAATATTATTAGAGATTAGAGATTAGAGATAGTCATTGCTTCTTCATTAGTCTTCATATGGTACATCCACTCCTTAGATGGACTTTTTATTAAATTGAATAAATCCTTAGATGGAAACTGCCAAATAATACTGACAAATATGTCAGATTTAGGTTGTGAAGGAGTCCTCTATAAATAAAATCTGAGAGCGATTAATACATTAGTATATATGAAATCAGTCAGGACTAAGGACTAGTCCGTCGTCGGTCCCGCATCAGAGTGGATGCAGGCTGATTAAATCAACCCAGTGAAGGGGAAGATGAAAGTTCTAAGGTTAGGGTTAGTTTATGTGCGGCTGTATAGGAAGGTAGGTTTTGGTGAGGCTAGGATTTTAGAACCCCAACAATTCAATAATGTTCACAATTAGTATACGTCAATTCACTACCTAGAGAGATTTTTAAGTAGTGAAAAATCCTTATATCTACATACTAATGGCTCGTATAGGGGGAAACCGTAAACTGACCCACTATACTCAAGTAAGCAATAGCTAAAGGAGTGACTATGTGATAATTCACTTTCCCACAAGCGTCATGTATCTTCTTAGATCTTCTAACAAGTCTTCCTGATCTGATCTGGCAACAATTTTGAGTTGGATCCATCCCTAACAAAGAAATTTCAAAAAACAATTTTTGTATGTTTGTGAAGAGAACTAATAGAGTTCATGGCAAAGAAACACGGACCATCAACCAACACCCATGCACTTGCATATATGTACAAAACACAATGACAACTCCACCTCACTAAACAAACGAAAGAGACCCATCTCCCTTAATTACAAACTAAGCATCTATCTACGTACTTATGAAACATACAAACCACTAACCATACATTACAACCATCCATCTGCTTTCCAACAACAAACGACAGAAACACACATTAAACACAAAAGCACATGCAAGGAAACTCCCTCACTAAGCTAGCTAAACCTTCTATTTATTTGTATGCTAGGTGGACAAATATTGTTAATACTGATTTGGGAAAATTAGGGTTAGGTTAATCTCTAGCCGCTTAAGATATTATACCCTGCTTATCAGTATTGGAATTTCACAGAGCACTATCTCTAGACCAGCTTATAAAGAGATTAGACTGGGTTTAGGGTACTGGGCTTTTAGCCCACTCAACCCGTTCCAATAATTAATACATAACACGTGTAAACCCGTGTTGCCCCATAGAATAATATACACAATATTATCCTATTATATTGAGAATATACATATACATCCAACAATCTCCTCCTATATTCTCAATATATTAGGCTAAGCAATGTAATAATATTGGATCACAAAGATTCAAACATTATTGAATCATAAAGAACATGGATAATAGACTAAATCAATTATAACTTGAATAGTTCAAATATGACTAAACCAAAATAATCAATAGTTCTAAAACCATATCAAAACAGAATAGTTCACAATGACTAAACCAACTAGAGAGACTGTCATAGTTTCAAAATCAACCAAAGCAAATAAACTTCAAGAACAAAATATGAGTTTTAAGCTCATGAACACAAGAGTCTTAAACTCAACAGAAGTTTTATCAAGCAAGTAGCAAATTTATTCTTTCGATAAATAAACCAAAACTATATCCTTGCAGACTGCTTTATGTTTACTCCTCCATTTTGAGCAAATCATTATTCTGAAATCTATCTTGACAGATTTAACTCCTCCATCTTTGCTAGCTTATTGAAGACAAGAATATCAAGAGACATATCTCTAAGAATTCTAGCAAATTTCATAAAGTATCTGGTTCTACTAAAGAACTTAGTACAATTCAACGATAGCTTAGCAAAATGTAACGCAAACATCACAATCAAGTTTCTTTAATAAAATAAAGAACAAGAACTATTATAGTTTCCACACAAGAACTATACTATGTTTCATATTGGAATGATAGAACAGTCAAATCAATTATGGTTAATTCTGAATCATCAAAATTGGAATGAAACATGAATCCATAAAAGAGTTATATCATCAGAATTGGAATGATATAACAACCATTCTAAACATCGGAAACACATCGACAAGTTTTCATGCTTTCTTTTGGAATAATGAGATGATTCTAAGTAAATTATGAAAATATATAGTATCATCAAAATTGGAATGAAATTATATATTAACAGAATTTACATAGAACTTTTCAAATTATCTAAAGCATGTCAACTGCCTAAAATTGATGCTTCAGTTTGAACTTCTCTATGGCTCTAATTGGATTCTAAATTTCAAAACAACTTGGATGTTAAAGCTTTTGACTCAATAGCTTTTAACTCCATTTCCCCCACAGTTTTGATAATTAGATCACTTTCAAGTCTCTTAGCAAGAGCATTGGCCATACTTGTCACAATTGCACTTTATCTATGAGAAAGTTCAACTAGGCTTCTTTCAGCCTTAATATACTCCTCTTACTATTATAGAGTGAGTTATGAGCTACAGTACATTATAACTTGATAGTCGCATAACAGAATTGAGAATTTACATTAAACTTCTCAAATGGATGATTAGCAATAAGTTATTCAATCCACTCAGCCTCTTCCCCTGCAGAGGATAACACATAGAGGTCCGATTTCTTGGATGAGAACGCAACACTTGTTTGCCTATTAATCTCCATAATTTTCTGCTCCTCCTAGTGCGAACACATATCCACTAGTTGTCGACTTTCACTAATCTTTGAGTAGCACAAAGCAAACTCTTGAGTACCACTCAGGTATCTCATTAGCCTCTTAAGGGCACTCAAATGTGTATGGGATTCTTAGTGAATTTGCAGATCATACCTACCTCAAAGGCTATGTCTATTCTAGTGCAGATCTTTGTATACATGAGACTTTCAATTCTTTTAGAATGATCTACATGTCTCATAGTTGCACCATCATTAGGTGTCAACCTTTTTATCATAATCATAAGGTGTTTCAAAACACATTTTCAATCACTATATCCCCACTTTTGAAACACATTATTGATTTATCGAGTTTGACTAAGGGTTATCCCTTGCCAACCAAAACTCACCCTTATACATAATATGGTGACCACAACACTTAGGTGTTTCATGCTAAATTTATTTGGATAGCACAATTTAACTCCATTTATGATAGAGATGTCACTTCCAATCAACAAGCATGTCAATAAAACCAAGTAAATAATAGCCATTATATTTGACACACCACAAAGTTAAAGGCACTGATCTGAATTACTTGATTCATATACTAGGCTCTTTGAGAAATTTGTCAAATTATTTATACGATAGCTATATTACATGTTTCAAAGCATACAATGATTTTACTAAATTGTAAATCTTGTTCACTAAACATATTAGTCCAAAACTTTCCAGTACAAAACTGTTCAGTACAAAATATCAAGTACAAAACTTTTAAATATCTTTTATGAATGACAAAATAATTCAATAGATGTAAGGGTAAGAAGAATACTTATTGTAGCAATATGACAGACATGTGAGTAGATATCAAATAAATCTACCCCATTTTTCAGTCAATCTGTTAGCTACTAAAAAGCATTAAAATTGCTACTGAACAATCAAAATTAAGTTTCTTCTACAATACCCCACTTACTTAATATAGTTTTAGCCTCTTTTGGCAGATCAACTAAATTGAAGTATTATTGTATGACACAAAATCATCTCATTGTCCACTAAAGACTCTTCTTAGTTCATTTGTCATTCAGATTTTCAAGTGTCAGTAAGACTAGTTCTTGATTCCAACTGTGAATCATTGAGTATGTCTGTATGACTAAATTATTTCATACATTTATCTTTGATGAACACATCCTCAAAGAGCTCTGCAAGTCTAGATTCTTCTAATACAAATTAGATAGATCAAACATCTGTCCACCGAACTACATTCTGCACTTTCTAAACTCACAAATATCTGTTGTAGGTCATACTTTAGGCCTTCTAGGGTTATGTATTCTAACATAAGTATCACAACACAAAATCTCACTTTAACAAAACTATTTGTGTTTTCATGCCTTGATCTACAAACTGTATTCAATTTAGAGTGTAGTAACACATTTAGAGATATGATTAACAATACAACATCAAACAACAGTCAATAATATAGAATTCAACATTTCACCAAGAGTTTGATTCTAACTTTTATCAATACTGTTTGATTGTTGTAAGTAGAGTGCAGTAGAGATTATGCCCAATGCAAACTTCTCTAAAGTTGTTAAACATATTCACCACCTCTATCAAATCTGAACCCTTGATTTTTAGCATTCAACTATAATTTTAATTCATTAAGAATAATAAGTGCTTCATTCTTCATATATATGACAGACTTATATTAATCATCTACAAAAGCGATTAAATACTTCTGACCAATAATCGTCTCATCTATTTGCAAAGCTACTGAGATCAGAAATATCAGAATGTATTGACTCAAGTAGTTGTGTGCTCCTAGGGACCATACTAAATGATTTTCTAGTGATCATAATCTGAGCACAACTTTCATATTTGTCATATTTAATGGAGTGTCATTTAGCAGAGTTATGAGTTTTAACAAGAACAAGCAATTCAATATATAGTTCATAGTGATTCTAAATCTCAAAACAACTTGGATGTTAAAGCTTTTGACTCAATAGCTTTTTAACTCCGTTTCCCCACAGTTTTGATAATTAGATCACATTTCCTCACAGACAATTGAATATATATTTCTCAAATCCTAGCCAATTATGCTAGGTTCAAGAACATAATTAGAACTATTATTATTAATTGTTTCATTTGTTAAACTCAACTTATGCATGCGATTGACAATGTAAGCACATTATAAGAGCTAATACAAGATTACTCTATCACATTTTACAAAGTTGTTTGCTTTCTCTAGTGATTCTAACAATGTCCACGTGCTCAAACAAATTGAGCTATAATTTCTTTATTCGTTCTTCATCATCTTCGAAACACTAAGCGAGATAATGACCCATATTTTATAATTCAATTTTGCACACACAGTATAATGAACAATAAAGAATAAAACGTAAATAATGGAGTCATATTCTGCATTACAGAATGCTCCTATCTAAGTTACGGACATTTGTTATAAATCTTATACAAAAAATTTAATTATTAGAGAAGCAAATAAATAATCTCACACAAACTGCAAACAATGGATTTGTCAAAATATCTATATACATAGTATGATAAAATACTTAACAACCCTAAACATGCTAGTTTTCAAACCGAGAATAACTATGATCTAAAACTCTCAATCATGTGATCAAACGTACAAAACGTTAACACATTCATCACATAAAAATACTAAGAGGTTAAAGTAGATCATACCGACACTTCAAGTTAGAAGTGTTTTTCCAAATTCGATGGAGAAGCCTGCGTAGTGCAGACTTATCATACCATGATGCAAATCCATCGTCTCCAATACACACAATTTGTAAGTAACTTTGGAGTTCCTACAGTCATCGAATTGTTAAAGATTAGCCAATTAAGCGACTTATTAGCACTATCTAATTCACAACAATTTAATTGGAGATACAAATTTATAGTCAACATCTATAATTTAACTTATCAAAATGTACATTTGATTTTTAGCACATAGCTAAAACAATTGTTCAAATTTGCATTTAATTAACCAATGCTTAATACGAACAAATAATTAAGTAACAATTTAAATTTGGTGATAACTTATCTTTAATTTAGATCTGATCCAGGTCTGATGGATCGGAATATGGATCTGCTCCAACAGTCTAAACACCAAACACAAACCAGAGAGCAAAACAGCCAAACAGCAAACATCAATCAAGAGCCAATGGGATCACTCTGTTTCGGGTTCCCTATTATTGGATCTGACTAGCAGAACCCATCAACAGCAATGAGGAAGAAAGGTTTGTGATACCCGAAACCCATCTGATTAGCGACGGGAGGGGCGACCATCGGCGATGGTGACGCCATGAGGCGTCGATGCACGGTGACGGCGGCGGAGGCGCGCCCATCGGCGAAGGCGGGAGGATTCCGACGAACAGATTCTCCTCCAAAACTCTCAAGTCCAAATCCCGCTTCTCCTTCTCCATCCCCAAAACCCCAATTCGAAAAATCCCAAATTCCGATTGGGAAAGAGGAGAAGGAGGACGATCAGGGCAGCGGCTGGCCGTGGGGAGCGTCGGTGCTCGTGACGGAGGCGCTCGCGACGGCGGCGCCCGCGACGGCTGCGCTCGTGACGGCAGGCATCGATTTGATCGACCCACGACAGCGATGGCGCCCACAGTGGTCGGAGGCGGCCGCGACTTGATCGAACCACACAGCGATGGCGCCCACAGTGGTCGAAGGCGGCTGCGACTAGGTCGAACGACGACAGCGACGGCGCCCACGGTGGTCTGGATGTAGCAGAAGTCGGGTTCTTTTGGTCGGAGATGAGAAGGTAATATCTTAAGATTGTTAATACTGATTTGGGGAAATTAGGGTTAGGTTAATCTCTAGCCGCTTAAGATATTATACCCTGCTTATCAGTATTGGAATTTCACAAAGCACTATCTCTAGACCAGCTTATAAAGAGATTAGACTGGGTTTAGGGTACTGGGCTTTTAGCCCACTCAACCCGTTCTAATAATTAATACATAATACGTGTAAACCCGTGTTGCCCCATAGAATAATATACACAATATTATCCTATTATATTGAGAATATACATATACATCCAACAAATATAAGTCCTTAAAATCTCATCTACAATTTGACATTGTTGAAATATAGTAAGTAGTAATATGTATATTCTGTTTCCTAATCTATAGGAAACAGATTCCCCAAATCTCTCACCCCTCAATCTTCTCTCAATCTCCTTTCTTCTCCTCCAAGATTGTAATCCTTATATATAGATATATACTGTAAAGAATAAAGAACAAGAAGAATAATAAAGATTGTCCCCCATATCTGTCTTCAACATGGTATCAGAGCCTAACCAGATCTAGGCTAGTGGAAGAAGACGAAGAGAAGGAGGTGATCAGATCTGACACCTCCATCCCGATCCGATCCCGACCAAACCCAAAACCCCGACCTCCTCTCTCCTCTTTCTCTCTCCTCGACATTTTCTCTCTTCCTGATCAGACCCACCCCCGACCTTCACCTCCAACGTCCACCCCGATCAGCTAACCCGTCTCCCTGTTCTCTTCTCCGGCCGTTTTCCGGCGACCCCCTGGTCATCGCCCTCCTCGTCGACGCTCCCCGTCGACGCCTCCCGTCGCCCCTTTCGAGCACCACCCAGATCCGAACGCCCCCGACCTCCCTTCTCCTCTTCCTCGACATCAACCGCGACCAGAGCGGCGAACCCATCGCTGCTCCCCCTTTCCGATGCCGGATCCCTATTTGCGCCGTCCAATTCGACGAACCCCGTCGAACTCCGCAGCGCCGCCGTCGTGCCATCCACCGCCCTTGCTCTTGCCACTGTCACTTTTGTTGTTGCTGTTCTGCTCTTTTGGTGTGTGCTGTTTTGGGGAGTGTTGTTTGTTATTTTTGATCCCGTCTGTTATTTGGTGTTTGGATCATTGGTTCTGCTTGTTGTGCTGTTTGTTGTGTTGCTATGGGACAATATCTATATGAGTTAAGGAAGTGTACTCATTGTGGCAAGATCGTCCACACGAAAGCTCGTTGTTATAAGATTATCAGCTATCCGAAGATCTGGGATCATAGCAGGGATATTCGGGAGAACACTTGCAATCAACCCACTGTCGCAGGTGGAGTTGCTGATCATGCTGCTGTAGGTAATGATGGTAAAGTTTTTAATATTTCTGGCTCAGTTATGAATAATGCATGGATAATTAATTCGGGTGCTACCGACCATATGACTTTTGATTCTAGACAAGTTCAAAATTTTCAATCTACCACCAAATCAACTGTGTCCACTGCCAATGGTGATCCTACCACTGTTACTGGAGAGGGTACCATATCTCTCACAAACAACCTAACCTTAGATACTGCCTTAGTTGTGTCATCCTTAAATTTTAACATATTATCTATTGTTCAAATAACTACTGTCTTACATTGTATTGTAGTTTTTTGGCCTTCACATTGTGTGTTTAAGGATATTCGGACTCGCAAGACGTTTGGTTATGGGGTTAGACACGGGAAACTCTATTACCTGGATTTAGAATTTGAAAGTGAAATCAAGTTGACCCAAGCTCTAAGTGTGGAAGAATCCGAAGATGAGAAGAAGAAATCAGATATTTGGCTATAGCATTGACGTCTAGGGCATGCTTCTTTTGGTTATTTGAAGAAATTATTTTCAAGTTTATTTTTGAAGTTGGATATTTCTACATTTCGGTGTGATGTGTGTGAACCCACAAAAAATCACTGTGTCTCTTTTCCTCCAAGTCCAAGTAGAAGCTCTCTTCCATTTATGATTATCCATTCTGATGTTTGGGGTTCATCCAAAACCACCACATTTAGAGGAGCCAAATGGTTTGTGACATTTATTGATGACTGTACTCGTATGACCTGGATTTATTTGATGAAGCCGAAAAGTGAAGTTAGTGGCTTGTTTCAAAAATTTCACAAGTATGTTATGATTCAGTATAAATCACATATTCAATTCAGTATAAATCACATATTCAAGTTTTTAGGAGTGATAATGGTGGAGTACCTGACTTTGAATCTGCAACAATATTTGGTGGAACACGGCATTGTTCACCAGACTACATGCTCATATACACCTCAACAGAATGAGATTGCAGAAAGAAAAAATTGACACTTGCTCGAGGTAATCTGTGCATCTCTTATCCATGGAAATATGCCACTCATTTATTGGGGGAAAGCCCTTGCTTCTGCTGCATATTTAATCAACTAAGTTCACTCTAGTATCCTAAACTTCCTCACACCATTTCAAGCATTAACTGAAGCTGTGAATGCACCAAAAGTCGTCAACATGCCACCTCGTGTGTTTGAGTGTGTTGCATTTGTTCATCTTTATCAACATGAATGCAATAAGTTAACTCCTCGAGTTATTTGCTGTGTTTTTGTGGGACATGCACAGGATAAGAAAGGGTACCGGTGCTATCACCCACCAACTCAAAGGATATTTGTGACTATGGATGTTGTGTTCATGAAGATGAGATGTATTTTTCTTCTTCTACGACTAAACTTCAGGGGGAGTACCGAAGTGAAGTTCAGACTCTTGGATATGATGAAGGGGTTAGTGAAGTTCAGACTCTTGGATATGATGAAGGGGTTAGTGAAGTTCAGACTCTTGGGTATGAAGAAGTAATTACCAGTTAGAACGAACAACTGGATAAAAAATAATGGCGAACACTTGAATGAAGACCTAGCAAGGGAGGAAGACCCTCATGAAGAAGTGCAACCAAGGAAAGAAGCCCCTCTTGAAGAATTGCAACAAGTACCAAATCTCAGTTAGAGTGAACCGTCAGAATCCCAAAATCAATTTTCATCGTTGTCCGAAGCTCCTAGAAGAGAACTCACGCACCGTACTAATAGAGGTATACAAAAACCCACTTATGAACCTGATCCCACTAGTAACGTCAAATATCCCATGAGTAATTATGTATCCACTCACCGCTTTTCGAAATCAAATAAGTCATTTGTAAATTAATTATCTACTATATCTATTCCTAACAGTGTGCAAGAAGTCCTTACTGATCCAAGGTGGAAAGTAGCTATGGATAAGGAGATGAAGTTCTTGAAAAAGAATGAGACTTGGGAGATAATCGAGCTGCCGGCAGGAAAGAAGCCAGTAGGATGCAGATGGATTTATACGGTGAAGTATAAGTCTGATGGTTCAATAGAGCGATACAAAGCAAGGCTGGTTGCCAAAGGATACACTCAAACGTATGGAATTGATTATGAAGATACATTTGCACCTGTGGCAAAATTCAATACTGTTCGAGTCCTACTGTCACTTGCTGCAAATCTTGACTGGCCGTTGGAGCAATTTGATGTGAAGAATGCATTTTTGCATGGAGAATTGACAGAGGAGGTTTATATGGATCTTCCACCAGGGTCGAACAGACCAGTCCAACACAGTAATAAAGTTTGTCGATTGAGGAGGTGCTATATGGTCTCAAACAGTTGCCAAGAGCTTGGTTTGGGAGGTTTACAAAATCAATGAGGACATTCAGATATTATCAGAGTAATTCAGATCATACCTTATTCCTGAAAAGGAAAGAATGTAAGATTACTGCTCTCATTATATATGTGGATGATATGATAGTAATTGGGAATGATCCTGAGGAGAGAATGACATTGAAGAGCTACTTGTCACAAGAGTTCGAAATGAAGGATCTAGTCCCTTTGAGATATTTTTTTGGTAATGAAGTTTCTTGCTCGAGAAATGGTATATTTCTGTCTCAAAGAAAGTATGCCCTCGATTTATCGAAGGAAACTGGAATGTCTGCTTGTCAGCCGATTGGGACACCTTTAGAAGAAGGACTGAAACTTTGCAATGAACCTGATCATGTGCCTTGTGATAAGGAAAGATATCAGAGATTAGTTGGACGACTGATGTATCTTGCGCATACACAACTAGATTTATTATATGCTTTAAGTATGGTAAGTCAGTTTATACATGCACCTCAGGAACATTACATAGATACAGTGATCAGAATTCTGAGATATGTTAAGTCTGCTTCAGGAAAAAGGGTATTATTTGCGAAACATGGTCACTTGAAGGTTGAGACATATACTAATGCTAATTGGGCTGGATCTATGATTGATAGGCGCTCCACTTCAGGATACTTCACCTTTGTTGGAGGAAATATAGTTACATGGAGAAATAAGAAGCAGAATGTTGTTGCATGCTCTAGTGCAGAAGTTGAGTATCGCGGAGTAGCTCTATGTATAGCAGAAGCTTTATGGTTGAAACTCTTGTTGCAGGACTTAGGCTGTGGTCCGAATGAACCTATGAAGATGTATTGCGATAGTCAAGCAGCATGTGATATTGCCGGCAATTAGGGGTGGACAACTATTATCCAAACCGACCAATCCGAACCAATCAATCCGAACTGACCGGTTTTTAACCGAACCAATTGGGGGTTTGGGTTGGTCCGGTTCTTGATCTTTAATAACCAACTGGACCGATTCGGTTGTTGGATGGGGCTTTCAAATAACCGATGAAACCGAATCGACCGTACCTCTATGCATAAGTCCATAAATAATATAGTTCTCCTTTAATTTCTTGAATATACAAATAGTCATTTCTCATTATCTTGGAGATACAAACAGACTTCTTTAATTTATTTAATAAAAAATGAGCAGTTGTTCTACCTATGTTTTGATTCTCCATAATCTTGTGTGTTATGTTGTTGAGAAATGCTTGATTTACAGTGTGGCCCAGCTTAATAGAATCATGAAGATGATGTAACATTTAGTAGTTACTTTAATCAAGTCAAGCAGAAATTGTTTTCTAATTTTTTTTATTGTACCTGAAATTCAATTAGCTCTGTTTATTGATATTTCTTTTATGATAATAAACTAAGATTACAGAAGTATACAAGTGAAAAAGCAGTTTATCTCACCCATTTAAACGTCATCATCTCAAACAATTAGTGCAAAATTTATTAACAACTTGTGGTTTTATGATTCTTCATTTTAAATTCATTTCTGAATAACAAATAGCAGGTTGTTTCTTAAGTTTGATTGAAGTTGATCTTTTTAAATTTCAACAAAATTATGAATGATGTTGAAGGTGAAAAGTAGCACGCCAAACCGACCATCCAATCCAATCCAAACCGAGCTTAATCGGCTTGGATGGAAACCGATCCAATTAAGGTTCGGATTGGTTGCGGGTGAGAAAATTAAAAAACCGATATTCTTTGGATCGGTGGTGGATGGTCCATATTAGGTCGAATACCGACCGATGCCCACCCCTACCGCCAATCCAGTTCAACATGATAGGACGAAACATGTAGAGGTGGATAGATTCTTCATCAAGGAGAAATTGGATGAGAAAGTCATTGAAATATCTAAAGTGAAGTCTGAAGATCAACTTGCAGATATCCTAACCAAGACAGTTTCGAATCTTCTCTTCTTGAAATTTATTGACAAGTTGGGCATGTTCAATATCTATGCGCCAACTTGAGAGGGAATGTTGAAATGTAGTAAGTAATAATATGTATATTCTGTTTCCTAATCTATAGGAAACAGATTTTCCAAATCTCTTACCCCTCAATCTTCTCTCAATCTCCTTTCTTCTCCTCCAAGATTGTAATCCTTATATATAGATGTATACTGTAAAAAATAAAGAACAAGAAGAATAATAAAGATTTTCCCCCAAATCTATCTTCAACAGACATGAACTGGCCCAGTGACAAAGACATTAAGAAGGTATAATAAGTCCACTTCAACTTAAGTCACATTTAGATAGTGACAAAGTGTTTCACTATATATGTAACACCCCGCAAAATTGGAAATGATAATTTTGTCCTCGTGTGTTATGCACGTGCATTTTTTACCATTACTGGTAATATTTGTAACGTGTTTTCATTACATATTGTGATTTCTGACTATTTATGCATTTTCTGTATATTTTATCTTAAATTTCAATCTCTAGGTTTTACGTATTTTTTACGTATTTTTGATGCACGTATCGATTATGTATTTCCACCGTTACGTGCAATATTTTCTCTGTATTTAAATTATTTATTTTATGTATTCAAATCTATTTTATACAACGGAAATTCATTTTCTCAAATTTTGATCTAAATACTTTTGTACGTGTAATACACGTGTTTTCCATGTACGTAATGATTACGTCGTGAAATATATAAAATTAATAAATACATTTGTCTTATATTTTATTTCTATTATGTTTAATATTTTTTCATTGATAAAATCGAATTTCGTATTTTTATGTTTTACGTGCGAAGTGCGTGTTTTTCGGTGCGCGTATTTAAGCGTATTTGTTTTCAAAATAAATTTCGGAGTGTGTGTAATACCCTGTGATTTCTAAATAATATATATATATATAATATATGTTGAAAAGGATTGGGAAATATTTGGTAAATATGTGGCTGTTTGGTAAGAGATATATGCAGGATGGCATATGGTAAATATATGTGAATGTGTATATCATAGGGGGACCCCACGGTGCTTGAACATGTAGCATTTGGTTGTTTGACTTTGGTCAAAAGCCAGGTGACGTGGCTTTGTATGAGGGGCCCACCCTCCTTCCGTTTGATGAGAGGAAGACAGAGCATTTGCTCTGTGTGTCTCTCGGATGAGAGAGAGAGCAACAGAGAGAGTGAAATCGATTTTGAACTTGAAGGGTTGGGAGTTTGGGTTTTGAAGAGATGGGAGTCAGAATGTGAAGAGTTGGGGGTTATGGGAGTTAGGATAATTAAAAGTTGAGTAATTTATTAGGTGGTAAATTATGCAATTTAAACCCTCACTTTGTCCTATAAATACCCTAGTTGTTTTCTCATCATTTCACACTTAAAATAAACAAAAATAAAAAGAGGAAAAGAAAGAGAGAAAGAGAGTACTTTTGTGCATTGGAGAGCTTTTGCTAGGAGGAGAAGGACAAGGAATTGCTTGTTGGAGCTAGGAGCTAGAAGTTGTCTTTCCATTCTTGGTTGTTATTCTTCATAAGAGGTGGTTGGTCTTGGTATTTTCTAATTCATAGGTTGAGCATGCTAGAATGTGATATTAGTAATATAGATCAATTGGATGTCATGTGGGTAATCTTGTGTTTTTCTAGTTATAAGACATGCATGCAAATTTATTACATGAGTAGTAAAGATAAAGTTGATGTGATAATAAGAGAACAAATCCATGCTATTTGTGAATTGTAGAGATTTTGTTATAGTCTTCATGTTGGTGAAAAATGAGAAAAAGAAAGAGAACAAATCCATGCCATTGTTTGTACTATGAATAGTAGTAAAGTTTTATTCTTAAGATGTTAATTAAAAATGAGAAAAAGAGATAGTGAGTTATGGCCATATATGCATGTTAATTCACAAATGTAGAATTATATAATGAAAGAAACACTTGTTGAGATTTTTCCTTTTATGAAAATAAATTTTGATGAATTTGGATTGATACATATAGAATCATTTTTTAAAATTTATTTTAAAGAGATATAATATTCTAGTTTTGATTAAAATGAAGAAATAAAATTTTTCTTCATTCAAGAGAAGGAGACAATTTGAAAATATAAATACAATGTTTAGAACACATGTTTAGAAATTCGTGAATCATTGTTTTCAAATGAAATCAGTATGAATAAGAAAGTTTTAGTTCATTAAAAGGATTAGATCGATCATATGTCGAGTTTTATGAAAAATAACAAATTTCAGAACCTTGTGAACAGAACTACTATAGCATGATTCCTAATTAGCAATCACAATTGGGCATACTGGTTAGCTAGTGCACCACAGAGCACTACTATAGTTGTAGAAGATCTTGGGTTCAAAACTTGTTGAGCACTTTTATTTTGTTTTCCTTAATAAAAATCCGAACCTATAAATTTGTATATGGGTTTCCGTTATGGTAATTCGACAGCCAAGTCCATTGGACTTAGTGGCTAGCGTGTTTGGGCTTGGCGCTTGCTGTTAGGTTCGGCGGATCATGGGTTCGAAACCCGAAAACAAATTTTGATTTTTTTTTTGTGGTTTTTAATATACTTTTGGGATTTTCTAATGTGAATAAGATTGAGAATAAATTCTATTATTCATATAAAATAAAATAAAAATTGTTAAAGATAGTTATACAATTTTCTTGTATATTTTGAGAAAGTAAAAAGGGGGAATCGAGTTAGTAAATGAGTTTTGACTCCAAAATTATTATTTGAGTATATGATTCTTATTTTTGAAAAGAAGAGAAAAGAATGTAACAAGTTATAAAATTCTCTTGTTGTAAATAAACACTTGTGTTGACTAAGAAATACTTGATGTGAATTAAGATATGAATTACTTAAATTGCTAATGAAATTTATAGTGATGAATTTTTTGTTCATGGAAAGCAGTGTTGTTCTATTTTGAATTGGAAATGAATAAGTGAATCATGAATAAGTGCTAAAATAAGACATTGATCTATTTATGAATAAGTTGAAGATATGAACATACTGAGTTTAATACATGAAGGGTATGAGTACCCCTGGATTCTTGTACATGAAAGGTTGTGATTTAGAGATTAGTAAGACATCGGGTACCGGCATGTTGAAATAAAAAGATTTGAATTATATTTTGAGATATGGCCATGGAGCTATCTCGTATTTTGCGATTAAGTCCGGTAGGGTGTAAAACTATCTCTAGGTATGGAAATTTATTCATGTCTTGAACTTAAGAACTAGGCACATAAGAGAAGATGTAGTAAAACTTGGGCAAATGTAAGTGGGGCACTCTATATAGTCGGGCGGTGTACTCTGGGACTATAGACCCAGTCGGGTGGTGTACTCCGGGACAGAGGTTGCTTCGATGGAGACGAGCTTTTATTTTAAATCCGAGACTATGCGTAGTCCGGCGGATAGTTTGCCGTACTCCAGTGTATATACGTATACCGGGGCTAGAGGAGCACTTGCGGGAGGTTTGCACGACGTGAAGTTTATATAACAGTCGAGCAGTGTACTCCGGGACAGGGATTCATACTCGTGTACTCCGGGACAGGGATTCATACTCGTGGAATGTCTACACCTCATTCTTATTACTGGGTAGTTGTCATGGCGAGGGATCGAACTTTTTAATGTGGAGTACGTTGGTGCTTGCCCTCGAACCTATGTAGTATGGAATGCATTGAATCCGAACAAGTATGCATTAGTGTCATCCTAGTATAAAATATCGGCTTTAGGCATTAAGACATCACATACACTTACATGTTTAGCGTAGTCACATTAACACTTTATATTCATTCAAGTTTGTGATTTGTTAAAGTATTGATATCGTTATATGTACGGCATAGAGTGGATGGCCGAGTATAACATCTTTGTCAGATGTAAGTGACTGACGTTCCCACAGCTTATTATGCAGGAATTGGACTTTTTCATGAAGAAGTAAAGATGTTATGATGCTATTGATTAATTACATTGATAAAGTTGTACAAGTTGTATATTATTTTCATTGTTGTATTTCTTTTTATCTTCCACTGTGTAAACAATGTAAAGAACTCTGATGTATGATGAAAAGTTTAAACTTCCTTGTAAAATTGTACGAAGTGAAGTATAAAGATCCTGTGGAATCTCGAATTCGGTCTTATTTGGAATTCGGGGCGTTACAATATATTTGTTAGTTAAACAATAAAGAAGCTTGCTAGCTTTTTCTCATTTATGTAGAACAGACTGTAGCTTGATGTGGGGAGGATTTCAATCATTGAATTTTAACACACTTTTATTCAGTATCTGATAGAGTCAAGTATATTGACACAAGCGGAACTTCTAGTTTGCACTTCAGATGATTGCTCAATTGCTCACCAATCGAATTAACCTTTTTATTGAATTGAAAATCAAGATACAAGAATTAGGAATTTGAAGATTGGGGAAGAACAAGAGAATGAGAACAAGAAGAAGAAGATGGAATACACGAGGTCAATAAAATGTGGAAAATATCTGCTAATCTCTTATTACAACATGGGTCTATATATAACCAACTCACCCGCTCATTACAAACAATCTCAACCTTACAATTGTCTTATTTCTTCCCGCTTCTTAACTCCTTCAAATTCCACGTGCACTTCACACCAACTCAAAGTCTTCCAAATACTTGGGTTGTTTAACTTCACGCTTGGCCTTTGGTTTACTCCCCGAGCATTTGTGCTTGTAACAATTCCCTGTTCGTGTATGCACTAGAGGTCAGTTGTGTATTGACATTACTAGTTTACATTGTATCATGACATTTATTTTCTATTAAGGCATTTTATTTATTGTGAATTAAATGAACGTAATAAAGTCCTTTGAATAGTGAGTTCAATGTCATGGGATATCAAGTGCATGACTTGATTGTGAGATCCTATTGGTTGAAATCAGAACACTTTTCTTAAATGTCCATAGTCAAGTATTATTGTGAATTAGGACAACGATAATACATAGAGACTAGTGTGTGCGTAAACTGATGACCATTCTCACGAGTCATGGATATGAGATATCAAATCTTCACATGAGTACATATTAGAGTAATAATGTACTGAACTGATCTGCTATGAGAACGTTGCATGGATCGTTACGTGAGTGTCATCAGCGGTTCTCACAGTGACCATGGTGTACATAGTCCTTTGACTTGAAGTCACTACGGTTTCCTACATAAGAAGTTATATGTTTTAATGTCGTCAAACGTTGCCTGTAATGAGATGATTATAAGTCAACTATTGGATATACTACAAATCATGCGGGGGGATGTGAATGACTTAGATAGAATTTATCCCTTCTACATAACAGGAGCGATATCTACGGGCCCCTTGATTGAGTGAGACTGTAAAATGCATGGTCGTACTCAAATGAGTTAATATAAGATACTGATCCCGTTTTATTTTAGTAAGTCTACTCGGACATCAAAAAAATCAAATATTGAATTATATAAGGGTGACACGCTCTATGCCTTATGGTCAATTAAGATATTTGGATAAAATGAATAGACTACATGATAACATTGGTCACAGATAGGTTATGTCAAATCACTGGCATTCTCATTCCTTGATTAACAATGATGTATTGCTAGATACTGCTCACTGTTTGTAACACTAGAATAGGATTTTAGTATTACTGTCAACGTAATGGGAACCTACAGGGTCACACATTTAGAATGAATTAAAATTGAGATTTAAATTTATGAGATGAATTTAATTGGGAATCATAATAAGATTTGGATTCCTTACATGGTTGGATAATTAATTAGATTAAATGTGTCAACTAAAGTTAGAAGGTCCACACACGAATCTGACCCAGGTCAGATTGTAAGTCCAACCGCCTCACCACTCTCTTAGGGTTGATTTTTCGCACCTATATATATCATATATTTTTGTGGAAAATATACATGAAAAAACCCTAGCCGTCACAGAAACTGTGAGAGAGAGAGATTGTGAGGAACATCCCCTTTCCGTAGCTAGCACCGCGGCGTGAGGGAGAGCTTGATTTGATTCGTTCGTGTGGATACAATAGAGGCACCGCAACCTTTGCAGTGCTGTGATTGGCATATTTTGGAGACACCAGATCTTTAAGGTATAACTCCTAAACACGATTTATGGTTTTTGCATGGATCTATGGTTATGTTTCGATATTTTGTGATTTTTCCGCTGTGTATTTAATCTGTGATTACCCTCGAAACCTAACATTCCTGCCCCTTCAAACTGAACCTGTACCACCAGGTTCAAATCATAAAATGAACTCTCTATATATAGTAGCCACGTCTTCCCATGTTGCCTCTTCAATTGGCAAATGCTCCCATCTCACAAGCACCTCCTCAACAAATCCTTGGCCACCCTTAATCCATCGATGACCCACCACTTCAATGGCTGGAAAATAAGGAAAAATTTGCCGTACTGTCCCCTTTTTTGAAAATATTTAGTGACTTGCCCTACTTCTCAAAACAATTAGCGATATGACCTTATTTAGGACACGTCAGCAACAAACGTTATTGGAAAAAATAGCATACGTTATTTCGATCCCGTTCTTCCCAATAACGGCATCTCTTTTAAAAAAAAAGTGTCATGCCGTTATTGGGAATAACGGCATAGATTATTTTTGTCTAAATATCGAACAGTATCAATTGTGACTCGAGAGAGAATTGCAAATTGAAAGCAACTGATGTTGTTCTCTCAGAGAATGGCATCGATTATATTGATGCCGTTATTGTGAATAACGGCATCAGTTATATTCGTTTTGCACAGCTTCCTATAATAAACAACCCCTTCTCCTTCCCCCTTTTCCCTTACGATTATTTCCTTCTTCATTCTGACTCCGAAATCCCTAAACCCAAAAAAGAAAAAAATTTCTAAAATCCCAAGTATTTTATTGATTTGTACTTAGACTCTACTCTTCAATCTCTCATTGAGAATTCCAAATCAATCGGAATCCGAATTTGTTGCAAGTTTCCAAAAACCCTAATTTTTTTTGCAATGTTGATTTTGATATATGATAGATGTGTGCATTGGTAGTATAGTGCAAGTGATGTAGATTTGTGTTATTTAAGTAGTAATTTTGGAAAAGTACTTATGGATTCTTGGTGATATAGGGTTTACAAAATGTTGAATTGTTGAGAAAGGTGCAATTGTTCAAGTTGTTAGGAAAACAAAGAATATAGGGAGATACTTTGTGGGGAGGTTTTCGTTGTCATTATGATGATTGCAAGTAGTTCAAAATTCATACATAGTTTATAAACTCCATTTTTTGACAATGTGATGAATGATTTGGATTTGAGGAATAATGATTTTGTGATGAATTATACTTAGTTTATCGTCAAAATTCTTTTTTGAAAATTGTTGTTGATTAGTGTTTGTTATTGTTGACAGGCAAATGGATCCTACACAACCATCTTCTTCCCATGATGTTGGTGCTTCATCTAGTTCTTTGTATGGACCACGGGGACATCCGGGTCCATTAGATCCTACTGTTCTATATCTGCAAGAAGATCACAGATCACAGGCGGTTTGGAAAGGAGATGTAGAAAAGATGAGTTTCTGAATGCACACCATCATGTCGGTGCACCCCCGTATTCAAAATTACTTGTTAAGCAGCGGATTCTACGGGATGTCGAAGCTGGCGAAAATCAAGTGTGACCACGTCCTACTTACCGCTCTTGTGGAGCGATGGAGGCCGGAGACACACGTTTCACTTACCGATTGGAGAGATGACGGTCACCCTACAAGATGTAGCCGTGATTGCGGGTCTTCCAATCGATGGGGTGGCCATCACTGGCAACTTGATGTTCAATAAGGTAGCATTGGTACGAGATTATCTTGGGCTGGAGGTGCCTGAAGAGGATAAGGGAATATTCGTTGGGGAATCAATTAGACGTTCTTGGCTTGATGGGGAGTTCACTAACCGAATGCCAGACGTACCGACAGACATCCAACTCTAGAATTATACCCGCACTTATCTATTGCCGATGATCAGAGGAATTCTATTCCCTAACTCTTCAAGTGATGAAGTGCACTTCATGTACCTTCCACTCATTGCTGACCTACAGATAGCCGGCCGATATAGTTGGGGAAGTGCAGCTCTGGTCTCCCTCTACCGTGCTCTCTGTAACTATTCAATGGGGTCGATCCAAACGACCGGGCCGATGTCTATATTGCAAATATGGTGTTGGGAATGAATACACCTCGGTCGACCCCGTGTACGGTACTATCAGAAAGTTGGAGAGTACAATAGGAAAATCCTGTGCTAAGAGCTCCTCTAGTTGCCTACTGGGCGGGGAAGCGTACATGGAAGGATAACCCACATGGTGTCCTCACCTATTATATGGACGAACTCGATCAGTTGAGGGAAGAGTTCGTCAATTGGACCCCGTACACAGATGATAGGCTACAACGTCTACCACCCATTTGCACTGCCAATAATCAGTTGTGTCGACATTAGCTCCACTTGTAAACTTCTCAGTTGTGGAGTTTTATTACTCCGGTTGCGTTGTCCGCCAAGTCAATGCCCAATAGCCCGTCCCCGTAAACTCATTGTTCGACCGTAGACTTCACAACATCACGGGTCAAGATCGTTTACCAAATATAGATTGGGCCGATCACCACCGTGCTCATGTAGGATGTTGGAATGAGCAGAGGTACGAGTTGGTCGTAGAGGGTATTGTACAGCCGTACGACAGATCAATGCAAACAGCATATATGGCATGGTACCGTCGCTTCACAAGGTTGTATGTTGCGCCAAAAATGGATCTTCCCGCGTGTATCCAATAACCGATACCCACGCACCAAGTTGAACCACCACCCGCACATTCATCATCACAACCCATGTATCAACCGAAAGCTTCCTCATACCGTCTAATGGTAAATAATTTTTTTTGTTCAATTACATTTATTTCAATGGATTTTACTTATGCTTGTTTAATGGTAAAGTTTGGTTTATCACTAATAATTTATATTCCTAATATAGATCGACAACACATGGGACATGACTAGGAAATGTGCGAGTGTCTTGGAGAGCAACACCAATAAGGTATGCAAAGAATTGGCACGAGATCTCCTGTGCACTTGTCGTACCTCTCTTGAAGAGGTTGGAGATGGTTCACGTTTCAATGACCTTATGAGGTCAACCAAAGTATCAACTCAACAGGTTCGATCTAGCGTTAGCCAAGTTCCACCTCCACCATAACAAGCATTGGAAGCAGGAGACCCCATCGCACCTCAAACTCAACCTCAAACTCCGTCACATCATCCACGAAGGGGTAAGACAGTTCGCTTCCCTCCTACGCAAAGTGAATTGGCAAATCTGGAGATTGAAGTAGGAGGAGGTGATGAAGAAGAAGGAGTTGGTCTAAGTGCACCCGCAACACAAGAGACCCGAGAACGTAGGAGGAAAGTCCCGGTTTGAAAGAGGAGACCGCCCCAACAGTATACGCCGAGTTAAATTTTACAATTTGCAAATTTTATGTTTAGCTTATCAAGCTTTTGATGATGGGTTTATGTAATATTAAACTTTCTTGTTTTTTAGTAATCATAGACTTTATGTTGTAATTGCTATGTATTTGATGAAGTGTTTATTATGTTGCAAATGATGAAGTGTTTATTATGTTCATGTATTTGATGAAGTGAATTGATTTTTTGATATTTAATGTGCAATTATATTATATGGAAAATTTTATGAGGCATTGATGAATGTTTGTGCAATTACCCAAGTATGTGCATGTTTTGAAAGATTTCAGTTGTGCATGTTTTGAAAATTTCACAACAAAGATGCTTATCTGTGCATGTTTTGATGTGAAAAACATGACCAAAATAGTATCACTTGATTAACATGGTTTTAATGTGGTGAATTGAATTTTGTATTTGAAGTATGTGGATGGAATGTAGTATGTGTATGTAGATGGGTTGATGAATTGAATTTTGTATTTGAAGTATGTGGATGGAATGTAGCATATGTGGATGGGTTGATGAATTTGTGCTATTGATTTTTGAACACTTGATGTTGTCTGTGCATGTTTGGATGTGAAAAACATGATCAAAAGATGCCGTTATTGCAAATAACGACATCTTAATCCTGTAACGTTATTGCGAATAACGGCATCAGCATAGAGGAAAAATTAGCAAAGTTGGAGATGACTGCCAATCTTTCTGTCTTCACAGTCGTTATCCAAGATAACGGCATCCTAAACTGATGCCGTTATCCATCTTCATATAATCCCCTGGCCTCCAAGATAACGGCATATCTTAAGATCCACATAAGTATGCCGTTATCCAAGATAACGACAACTTCTAATCCTACCATTTTCCAAAATAACGGCATCTATTAACCATGTCGTTCTCCAAGATGATGGCATCAGTTAAGCGTCAAAAATCCAAAATTTGATATTTCTGCCAAACTTTCTGTCTTCACAGTCGTTCTTGCGAATAACGGCATAGAAAGAAGATGCCATTATTCCCAAGAACGTATCTGTTGTTTGAACAGTTGTGCATGTTTTCTGTGCATGTTTTGTGATGATTGTTTATTTACAACAAATTTACCCATATCCACCAAACATTCATACCACAAATCTCATTCCGAACAATTTAAACTTAAATTGTTCAACATAAAAATGCAACTTAATAAATTCATACAAACACTAACAAAAGAGAAGACATTACTAAAATACAATAACAAGGAAAACATTCAAGTGCGGGTAGATTGTGAAGTCCCCACACTTTGTACATTCTTACAACTCCGTCTATTGTGTCCACTCACACCACATTTCGAACATACTTTTCCACTACTCCCACCTTCTCGAGCATCCATGCCATTGCGGATGCGAGTACTCCTCGGCCTCCCCTTCACCCGACGAAGACTTGAATCAGCTATAAGTACCGGTGCGCTTTGGGCAAGCCAATAAGATTCGTCTAGTATAGGATTGAAAGTTGGTACCCATGTTTTTGCTAACGAATCCGTAGAGTAGAAGACATCAATGTACGGTTGATAATCAAGCGCACGTGAAGCACATGCCGCTAACACATGAGAGCATGGAATGTGGAATAGTTGGAATTTTCCACACGTACAAGTTCGGCCCTCGAAGTCCACCGTGTGCCAATGTCCACCTTTTTGATATCCACCGTCCATTCTAATGCCCATTTTCACCCCAAAAACACCATCTCGATTATTAAACATTTTTGCCTCATGTAAATTGGATTTTTCACGACGGACATCAATTAGGTCCTGAATCCGGGGTGCCCATAATTTACCTTCACTGATAAGTGTCTGCACGGCTTCACAGCGATCGGTGAAGTACATGTTTAGACGGAAAAATATCTGTTCTACAATTGCGGTGACAGGTAAGCTACGAACACCTTTTAGAACCGAGTTGAACACTTCGGACAGATTTGTTGTCATTATACCATATCTACGCCTACCATCAGCAGTAAGTGCCCACTTCTCGATTGCTATTTCCTTCAACCAGTTAGCCGCATCAGCATTGCTCGCTTCAAGTTGTGTCATCTTTTTTTCGTACTTTTTCCACTGATTTTGACATGAAATTACCTTCAACTTATTCATAAAAAATTTACAACCAAATTTTTTATGGAAATTGCTAGCAAAATGCCGCATACAGTACCGATGATATGCAAATGGTTCCCTCCACGTTCCGAACTCATTTCCCATTGCTGATAAAATACCGGCATGTCGATCAGAAATGACACAAAGACCTTCACGATCTGTGACAAAGCACCGAATACAGTTCATGAACTATGTCCACGTTTCTATGTTTTCACCATCAACTGGTGCAAATGCAAACGGAAACAACCTCCCATTTGCATCTGGTGAAACTGCAATCAACAAACAGCCTTTATATTTCCCGTATAAGTGAGTGTCGTCTACACTTATAACTGGTCTACATGAATTAAATTCTTCGATGGAAGGACCGAATGCCCAAAAAACACCATCAAATGTTTCTATGCCTGGACCGGTCGCAATCTTCGCCCAATGTACAGCCGTACCCGGATTTGAAGCTTGAATTGCATTGAGTAGATTTGGTAATTTAGTATACGCTTTTTCAAAAGAACCATATAGTTTCTCAACTGCTTTATGTTTTGCCTTCCAAGCTTTCCAATATGATATTCTGTAATGGAACCTACCCTTCACTAATCCAATCATGGCTCTTGGTGTTATTGAGAGTTGTTCCTTCACAACATCCAATATGACCATTGATACGACCGTCGAGTCAATTTTGTTGTGATCCTGAGTCAATGTAGGATTCACACATGTGTGTACACCTTCAAGTTTTTTTACCACAAAATAATTACGGCCTTTGGGAACAATTGCACGCAACCGCCATGGACAATCAACTACATTTTGAAGTGACGGATTTTCTGCAATCGCCTCGGCTGAATGGTTGATGGGCGCGTATTTACATTTCACATGGTATAGACCACGATCTGATTTTACCGTCACGAATTCTCTGTGGTTCTTCACGGTGTATATCTTCACTTGATGTTGTAGAGCTTCTTTGGTTGGAAATCTTTGACCTATGAAGAGTTCATCCAAGTTGGAAGAACCAACGGAAGACTGTCCATGTTCATGTATGATGGCACGGGACATCAATTCACTGGATTGAGATCCACGCATCACTGCACTTATGTCCTGAGTTGGCAACACGCGGGCATTGTTAACCGGCACATCAATATTGACATCAACAACTGGAGCGTCAACGGCAATCTCCTCATCATCATCCTCGAGACCGCGTTCCTCATCTTCTTCCTCTTTGACCAAGTCATTATTTACAACGGTGTTATCAAAGTCTTCCATAGCAATGCCAGCTACCAAAATATTTTGTGGCAATAGGGTAGGATGTACCTGCTCGTATTCGGAGGAATCAGGTTTCATTGGAGTTGTGCTAGTATCTTTGTCTGTATTTGAAATTCTAGCATGTGACTCTGCAGATGGTTTCAAAGTTCGTGTGGGCCTTGGACTTTCAATAACAACTCGTGTAGTATTTGGAAGCCTCATTTGATCGATATATAACTCAACTATATTCCAACCACAACTTGGATGAAGTGTCCTAAGCAACTAGACCTCAGAGAACTGTCACTGTCTATGGGTACCAACATGAAACACTACCCATCCCCTTTACCAGCAGAATAACGGGCTCTGAGTTTCAGACTCATTTCACTTCTATCCCAATTGGTGACTTCATATATCTTATCTATTAATTCTGCGTACGTAAAGTTGGGGGTAGCCCAAATAATTACCGGTTCAACATCACTATAAGAATATCCAATTTTCGGATCCTTAATTACTTCACCCCCATAATATAACCAAATAGGGATATCAAATTCCATACCTATGCATAAAAATTAAAACATATTCAAGTCATTCACTACTCACAATAAACATAACATTGGAATACAAATCAAACATACGGTTAAGATGATAATACCTTCAAATTAAACCAAAAAACCACTAGCTTCAAAATTCGTTGTGGATGAAGATTGCAAATGAGAGTGAGGGTAAGGAGGTAGGATGTATGGAATTTTAGAGGACTCAAATGGTTGAAATTTTTTGATTTTGGGATCTAGGGTTTGTGGGTAACAGGAGCGATGAGAGAGAGAGAAGATTACGAATCACAAGGGGTAGGAGAGAGGAGAAGGGGTTTTTATAATCGATGCCGTTCTCTGAGAGAATGGCATCAGTTGCTTTCAATTTGCAATTCTCTCTCAAGTCACAATTGATACTGTTCGATATTTAGACAAAAATAACCTATGCCGTTATTCCCAATAGTGGCACGACACTTTTTTTAAAAAGAGATGTCGTTATTGGGAAGAACGGCATCGAAATAACGTATGTCATTTTTTCCAATAACGTTTGTTGCTGACGTGTCCTAAACAAGGGCATATCGCTAATTGTTTTGAAAAGTAGGGCAAGTCGCTAATTATTTTCAAAAAAGGAGGCAGTACGTCAAATTTTTCGAAATAAGCTGCTGCATATCCCTGCCCTCAGATAACGATGTTGCTTTTGTATGATCTCCCATACATTTCCTCAGCAATGACACATGAAATACAAGGTCTATACGAGAGTGTTCAGGTAAGTTGAGTTTGTAAGCTACCTTCCTTATCTTCTTCAACACTTCAAATGGCCCAAAATATTGCTTAGTAAACTTCTGAAAAACTATCTTCACCACTTCTGCTTATTAGACTACAGTTTCACATGGACTCAATCTCCTACGACAAATTCCTTATCACTCTTTGCATCAGCTTGATTCTTCATGCGAACTTGAGTATGAAGTAAGCTCTGTTTAAGCCTTATCAGTACTTCCTTTCTCTATTGTAACATAGAATCTACTGCAAAATTTGTAGCATTGCCTCTGATATAATCTGGTACACAAGGGGGTGGTCTGCCATACACAATCTCAAAAGGAGTCAACCCTATCGATGAATGTCAATTTGAATTATACCAAAATTCTGGCAATGGCAAGAAAATATACCATTGCTAGGGTTCTTCACAAACAAAATTCCTCAAATATTGCTCTAAACTCTTGTTAGCCACCTTAGTTTGACCGTCGGTTTGAGGGTGATAGGTTTTGCTCATTTTCATAGTTGTCCCCTGTAATCGAAACAACTACAGATTTAGGCAAGCCATGCAACTTTACTATTTGATTGGATAATATCTCAGCAACCTTAGCAGCATTGACCTTGGGAGTTAAAGAATAAAATGTGCATACTTACTTAACCTGTCGACCACTACCATAATTGTAGATTTTCCTTGAAAACTTGGTAAACTAGTTATGAAGTCCATGGAGATGTCTTCACATATTTGATTTGGCACTAGCAATGGTTGTAGTAGGCCACCAGGTTTGTGTGTGTCATATTTTGTTTGCTGACATTCACTGCAGCACTGCACAAAATCTTAGACGTACTAGTGCATGTTTTGCAAATAAAATGAAGACTTCAATCTCGCCAGAGTTTTAGCTACCCCTGAATGTCCAGCTATAGGACTTGAATGCATCTCAGTTAATATCTCAGTATATAAGGACTTAGGCACCACAATCCTATTCTTGTACCAAAATAATCCATCTCTCACTGTATACCCCGGCAACAACTGAGAAGGATTATTAATTAAAGCACTATAATGTGAATCTTTCTGAAGTTCTTCTCTAATTTTCCCCAATATCAAAATTTTAGGCCCTGCTACTGCTTGCACTGATTGAGGGTACAACTTAGAATCTTCTTGAGGTCTTTTAGACAAGACATCAGCTGCAGGGTTCTTCTTCCCAGCTTTATATAGAATTTTAAAATCATATCCAGCTTGCTTGTGAACCCATTTTTGCTACTCAGGGGTTTGGATATCTTGATTGACTAGATGGTGTAGGATTTGATGATCAGTGTAGATGACAAATTTTCCCCCTATAAGATATTGCCTCCACTTCTTTACAACTTCAATAATAGTAAACATTTCCCTAGCATATGTGGATGCAACCTGCATTCTTGGTACCATTTTCTTGCTAAAAAATGCAATTGGATTGTTATTTTGTGACAACACCTATTCCCACTCTTGAGGCGTCAATTTCAATGGTAAAGGGCAGAGAAAAATTAGGGAGAGTGAGTACAGGGGGATTCTAAATTACTAACTTGAGGTTTTGAAAAGCCATATCAATTGTATTAGTCCATCCAAAGCAATCCTTCTTTAACAAATCTCAGGCACTGCAATTGTTGCATACCCTTTTATAAACCTTCTATAATACCCAGTTAATCCCAAGAAAGCTTTCAATTGCTTCAAACTCTTAGGAATAGGCCAGCTACTGATTGCATCCAATTTCTTTTGATCAGCCTGAATTCCCTCTGCAAACACTATATGTCCAAGGTACTCAATCGAATATCTTCCAAATTCACATTTAGATCTCTTCACATAAAAATATTTAAAAAATTGTTCCAGAATCCTCATTACCACTCTCAAATGCTCTAAAGAATCTTGCATATCTTTACTATACACAAACCTCCTCAAATACGGTTTAAAAATTGTATTCATTACTGCTTGGAATGTAGTAGGGGCATTAGTAAGCCCAAAGGGCATAACAAAAATTTTGTAATGACCCTCATGTGTTCTAAAGGACGTCTCCAGAATATCTTGACCCTGCACCCTTATTTGATGATAGCATGCCCATAGATCAAGTTTAGAAAATACCTTTGCACCCTGCAATTCATCAAACAACTCATCCATTGTTGGAATTGAGTATTTATCTTTGATAGTAATTGCATTCAAAGCTCTATAATTCACACAAAACCTCCAAGTACCATCTTTTTTCTTGACTAATAGCACTGGTGAAGAAAAATGACTAATGCTATGTCTCATAATTCCATTAGATGGCATTTTGGATACCTGCCACTCAATCTCCTTTTTTTGAAAATGAGGATACCTGTAGGGCCTAACATTATTAGGTTTAGCATTATGTTGAAAATGGAGTGGATGATCAAATGCCACCTCTTGCAGTTGCTCTGGCAACTCATGTTGCTCATGTTCCTCATAAAGTACTAGATGAAAGTACCGGCTAATATTAATACAATGCACCTCTTTCTTTAAATAATTCAACCGAATAGGTGATGGCAATGGAGATTCACCTCAAGAGTTCTCTTTGTAATCTATGAGTGTATGACATAGTCATTTCACTATAATTAGTGATCACTTTCCCTAACAACCGTAACCATTGTACTCCTAAAACAACATCTGCACCATGAAGTAGTAGAATGTAAAATCAATAGAAAATGAGTAATCTTGGAGCATAATAGGCAATGACACACACTTCCCTTCACACAAAAATGACTCTCCATTCCCCCCAACCACTTTGAATTGCTGATAAGGTTGCACTGGCAGATTCAAAAATCTCACCAGCCTATCTTAGATGAAGTTATGAGTACTACCAAAGTCTATAAAGACATGGACGGGATGACCCTTGATAGTTCCCTGTATCCGTAAAGTCCTCAAGGATACTTCCAGCCAGAGCTTGAAATGATATCTCAGGGACTTGATCATTGAAGTTGCCATACTGCTCAGTTGGTTTAATAGTCTCACTCAACTCTTCTCCCTTATTGATAATTAGCAGCATGAAGAACTGACGTTTACAACTATGTCCTGGGACATATTTCTCATCACAATTAAAACATAATCCTTTCTCTTTCCTCGATGCCCACTTGTCGGGTAGTATTTTCTTAATGAAAGGTCTTCTTAATGTAGTAGGTTGGGTATTAGGTACTGAAGAAGTATTTACAGGTGTAGGCAACAACATAGGTAATGTGCTAGGACTTGGTATCCTTGGTGGTTTATATGATGAATGTTTCCCCCTAACAGACCTCTCCTCCAAACATATTTCTTCCTGCAGCTTGCTAAACCAATTGCATCAGACAAACATTGAGGTTTATGAGCTAAAACATCTCTCTTAATTTTTGATTTAAGCCCTGAAATAAAGCAACCCAAAATCAAGTTGTCCCTTAAGCCTTTTGTTTTATTAACCAAAACCTCAAAATGCTCCAAATACTCAGCTAGTGTATATGTTTAACTCAATTTAAAAAGCATCGCAGCATAATCGACATAAGCTAAAGGTCCAAACCTAGTATCAAACTCACGCCCAAAGGCCTCCCAATTCAAGAATTCCCCATTACGAAACTTGTATTGGAACCAAGCTAAAGTATTACCATCCATATGAAACGAAACTATGATCAATTTATGATCCTCTGGTGTTTTATGATATGGAAAAAACTGATTAGATTTGAATAACCAACCTGTTGGATTTGTCCCCTCAATTCGTGGGAAATCCAACCTAGGGTTTCGAACATGGACCTCGTGAGTAGAGAGCGAAAGATTCCTTACATTGCTCTGAGATTCTTGATCAATTGCTGGTCTCATTTGAAACTGTTGATCGAGCTTGCCATCAAGAATCGTCAATTTGTGAAACAAATTCGACATCAATGTCGCCAAACTCTGGAGTTGCTCACTGTGATGTTTCCCTGACTCCCATAATCCAACAATCGGCTCATCTACCAACGATCTCCATCGCAAAACATCATCAATCGATCGTCGTCCGTCCACCATGGCATGAGTTCAATTCGGTGAAAGCACCAATTGATACAAGCAGAGCTTCTAGTTTGCACTTCAAATGATTGCTTGATTGCTCACCAATCGAATTAAGCTTTTTATTGAATTGAAAATGAAGATACAAGAATTAAGGATTTGAAGATTGGGGTAGAACAAGAGAATGAGAACAAGAAGAAGAAGATGGAATACACGAGATCAAGAAAATGTGGAAAATATCTGCTAATCTCTTATTACAACATGGTCTATTTAAAAGCAACTCACCGGCTCATTTCAAATAATCTCAACCTTACAGCTGTCATATTTCTTCCCGCTTCTTAACTCCTTCAAATTCCACGTGCACTTCACACCAACTCAAAGTCTTCCAAATACTTGGGTTGTTTAACTTTATGCCTGGGCCTTTGGTTTACTCCCCAAGCATTTGTGCTTGTAACATATATCAGCTATATATTCATTTATTTAATTCTTTGATTTCCTTTTTCTAAAATTATTTGACCTAATAACTCTTTGCATCTATGTACATCCAATAGCTGATATTTTGCCAAATAAGCATTTCCATATGTTCTTGGGGAACATTCTAACCATTCTTCTTTGGCGATGGACACCCCACCGACCTCTTTATCATGCTGCTCCTTTCACCTTCGGCTCCACCACCGCCACGTCAACCTCATATGCAACCACCACCACCATCATCATCATATCTCGCATCTCAAAGCAAAACTTTTATTTTATTTTAGTACGGAAGAAGGTCGAGTGCTTCCAGAGCTTGCCGAGCCTGCTATCGGGTCGTGTGCTGATGACGGTATTGTCCCAAAGCTTATCCAGAAGGCCCGGCCATTGGCTTTTTCTTTCACTACAACATTTTTGGACTACCCCGGCAAAACTACCCGGCGTTTTGTTAGTAGCGCGGGGTAGGCTAGGAGTAGAAACGAGGCCTGAAAATTTTAGGTACCTACACCGGTGTATTTTAAAAATGCCGGGTAGGTTATATCTACACCGGCATTTATTAGTTAAAACGTCGGTGTAGGGTTTGGAATAAATTTCCCTCCAGGTCCCTAGCACTTCACTGATCTGATCCCCAGTTCTTTTTTTTCTTCCATTTTTTCCCTCTCTCTCGCGCTCAAATGATCCCCCAACCCTAGGTTCCAATCCACCTGCATTAGGGTTTCTCGGCGATGGCGGAGGCACCGAAGCTCCTCTACATCGTGGTCGTCGACGAAGCCAATGCTGCCAGTGGTGGCGGAAAACGCAATGAGCGTGGGAATTTCAGGTACACACGATCTCTTCTCTAGAGCACGCTCCAGCTCATGGGTTGCAAAGCTCGCCATTCATTCAAGATTTTCATCGCAAAAAAGTTCCTTCTTTTTTGGGAAGTTTTTTTGTGGTCCCCGTATTTTTTTTTCTGCGACGTCGGTGTCAGGAACAGTGATTTGTGGGCAAATTTTAGGGCATAATTGTTTAAAAGATTGAATCGTTGATCTTAAGTTAACAGATGAAGTTGTGTTTTGGTTGTGTTTCAGATGAGGAGGGTGTTTGATGTGGCGAGAAGTGAATCTGCTTGCCATGCACAAAATGAAGAAGATAGATGTTTGGATCAGGAGAATGCGGTGCCTTTTGAACTGTACAAGAGACGAACGACGACAATTGTTAGTAGAGAGCAGTTTTTGAGGATGGCTTGTCGCAGTATAGGTATGTTGGGCCGAATCAGAGAGCCGATTTGATTGTAGCTTGCAGGTATAATTTTGTGAGGATTAGTGTAAACGATCATTGTTTCATATTAATTAGACAATTTAATAACCAGTGTGTATCCAAACAGGGAAGCAGGTTGGGTGTCACAACTGTAATCTCTACTGATTCAATATGCCGTATGAGGAGGAGTTTTACTGATGAAGATCAAAACCCTCTCCTTTGCCCTCCTTAAGATGTGCTCTCCTCAAGCTGAAGGTAACCCCTCAATCTTGATGTGTTTGGTTAGATTTTTACTGGGTTTAGATTTGGGTGTTATTTGATATGATTGCATTCACACAAGCAGAATTCAAGAGGAACTTTTGCTCTAATTATTTAAGGAGGTTTCTAGGCATTTACCGAACGAAGAAATTCAAATTTATGAATCATGATGATGTAAGTATAACACAGTGAGGGCAAGAAAAAGAAGGGGCATTGGGTACAATTATCCCATTCTTTGTAGGCCGAAGATATATGAATATTAACAGAGACCAATCATGTTAATTACGAAAATTTTGCAATACTGCCCCACTTTTGAAAATATTTGGCGCTCTGCCCCACTTCCGAAAGCAATTAGCGATCTGCCCCTGTTTAGGACACGTCAGCATAAACCATTATTGGAAATAACGGCATAGGTTTTTTTACGTGTCGTTATTTCGAATAACGGCATCTATATTTAAAAAAAGTGTCATGCTGTTATTTGGAATAACTGTATAGGTTATTTTGTTTTTCGACAGCTTGTAGTTTCCATTTAGAGAAAAAATTGCAAGTGTGAAAACCTTATAACAGATGCCGTTATTTCAAATAACGGCATTCTCAATACTTATGCCGTTATTTCATCAGTTATAATTTTTTTTATAAAAAAGTAACTTATTATTCATCCTCACTGACGAATAAGTTAATTAAAAAAAAATTATAACTGATGTCGTTATTCCAAATAACGGCATCAGTTATAATTTTTTTTAAAAAGAAAATTAACTTATTATTCATTCTCTCTGTTTCCAAACAACGGCAAAAGTTCATTTATATATAATAACGGCATCAGTCATTTGAATGCCGTTATTCAGGATAACGGCATTATTTATAAGTTTTTTTCATACTTAGAATTTTTTAAAGTTAGAAGATTCACACTTGTAAGAGAAATATACTGATGTCTTTATTTTAAATAATGGTATGGGGAAAAAAATGTAAAATAGATGCCGTTATTGAAAATAACGGCACGTAAATAACCTATGCCGTTATTTACAATAACGGTTTATGCTGATGTGTCCTAACAGGGGCAGATCGCTAATTGTTTTCGGAAGTGGGGCAGAGCGCCAAATATTTTCAAAAAGTGGGGCAATACAGCAAAATTTTCGTTAATTACTCACATGCTACTTGGCTTTCTTTCTTTCAACTAAAACTTTTAATGTTGCAAAACTTTTTTGCAAATCTCCTTTCAACATAAAAACAAGGGTAATTATTTCGAAGTATTTATGAACCTTGTGCCTTATTTAATAAACAACTGGAGTGATAAAATAGAGATTCTTTACCTCCCATGCAAATGCATGAATCCTCTTATGAATGGACGTGTATAACAATTCATTCCTTTGCATGATACACATTTCATTAACACTGTTGTATATTCTTCAATGTAAGGTTCCAAAAGATACTCTGACAATCTGTATATCTTTTATTGTGCTAATAATTAGCAAAATAGACAGTAAAATTGATATGCATGTCAGAGTTCATTTCCAATTCTTAAGCAAGAAAGAAAGTTTATGGAAGTGCAGAACCAAGTCTGGAGGCATAGAGCATACCTATTATGCATAAAAGGCAATGAATCAGTTGTCATAGGAACACCTTTGTCATAATGCAAGATGTTGATTGAATCTCTTTTACAGGAATTTCCCTGTCAATTCAATTAGTATGATAATAGTATATGTACCTGTTGTCAAATTAGAAAAACTGGTTGTTTTTAAAAACTAAAGCTGGAAACAAGATATCATCTGCATTCGTCTAAATAGAAGTGGTTTGTAATTAAAGAAAGAATGAGGAAGAAATGGAAGAGTGAACTAAGAGAACTCTTGAGTACTCAGGAGTATGATTACTTAGAAAGCAAACGAATCCACTTAAAGAAAAGTAACCCTCCTACCTCAATGAGGTTGCTGCCACTTAAAGAAACTACTTGCATGATACCATGGCCGGCCTTCTTGGAGAGAAATGGCATCCTTTCAGGAAGCCTTTTTCAAGTTCTTTCTACCTGCTTTCATGGCTCTCAATCTTAAAATCAACTTCTGCAAAAATAAAATCATAAATTTCAAGGGGGAGAAAATTTTGTGTGTTGTTTCTGCAACTACAGAAGTACCTTTTTGTTTTTTTTTTTTTTTGTAAAACTCACTAGCACACTTCATAAAGCTGGATAAACAACTAAATTATGGGGAAAAAAAGGAGAAAAACTTAATTAGAATAAAAGCATAAATGTGAATTTCATGTCGTAAGAGATGGCAAAATTTCATGTCTCTTTTGTTCATACTCGAATTCGGATATCAATTTTGCAAATGCTATACAAATCAGAGTTCATTTTAAACTGATTCTCCCAGTTATGATGGCCTTTTGACATGACCAGCTAATATCTTATTCTGAACAGAGCTTTTATGGAAGAAATTTATTTGGTTTTTTTTTATTGTAATTGTGTCCCGACATTATTTTCTTCACTGCAGCACTTGAAGCACTTGATTTTTGCAAAGTTCAAATCATGTTTGCGCTCCTGCTGCTCGACACTTGTCTTTATGGTTAATTGTTAATTGTGGGTGATCTTTATGATTGATTTTGAGATTGGGTGATGTTTGCACTTGATGGTTGTGTTTAGTTTAACAATTATTTGAAAATAGCAAGATTAACAATTCTTTGACGGTGACAATTGAGTTGGGTTAGTTGCTCTTTTGTCTGAATTTGGAGATGAAATGGATCATGTATCTGAAGTTGCACACTATGATTTTTTGAGGAGTGACGAGCGATGGAAAATTTTTTTATCTAAACTTTATATACAATTATATCATGATGTCTAAATGAGTATCTGTTTCTAAGATAATGTTCATGCTTGTTGCTTGGATTTGAAAATAAGATTGTTCTTTCTCATTGGTTTTAAGTGATGATGAGATGGATTATGTAATCGAAGTTGCATACTATGATGTACAGAGGAGTGACTAGTGATGAAATAATCCTGTTTGAACTTATGTTGTGGTTTCAATTGACAGTTATCTCATGAGTATTATAAATTAAAGTATAAGTTTCATCTCAGTTAGTAGCATTTTTGCCTGAATTTTGACAGTGAAAATATTCTTTTTCACTCTTTGTAACTCAATAATTTTAAGTCCATATTTTGGTTTTGGTTGTAAGAGTGCGGCAGGTTTTTTTTTGTTTTTTTTTTTCAATTTAATTTTTTTATAAATTTATATACCTACCCCGGTTTTTTTACAAACGCCGGAGTAGATTTTAACCAAAATTGAAAAGCCTACGCCGGCATTTTACAAACGCCGGGGTAAGTGGTGGCCGAAAATAAACCCAAAACGAAAACACCCATACGACGGCGCAAATGTTGAATTGGGAGTTAGGATTAGGGTTGATGATGAAAAAAAAATTTGAAAAAACTACATATAATTAAATAGGCAAATGCTGCCATGAATGGAGAGATATAAGGATTAGGGACTAGGGAGAGAGAAGGAGCTTGGCTGCTTGGGAGTGGGGGCTGGTGTTCTCTGAAGCCGAAGCGAGGAGATGAAGGGATGCATACTTCTCATGGCAGCGGACGCATACCGAGATGGTAAGCCAGAAGACGAAGCGATCAGATTTCAGAAGTTAGGAAATAGGAATAGGGACTTGGTCTTATGGTATATAGTATATACTATATTCCTATATATATAAATCAGGTCGGACCCATACGCACCCGAATCCGGCCCGAAAATTTTAACGGGCTTATTTTTTTAGCCCGGGTCCGAAAAATGAAAAAAAAAACAGGCCCAAGTCATACTAAAAATGGGTCGGACTTGATCGGGCTCGGGTCGGGTTTGGGTAAATTGCCAGCCTTAGCTCGGTATGGTCCGGGCGAAACCAGCGGGCCGATAGTTGGAGAGGATTTTTGAATTTTTGAATTCTGAAATTTTTATTTAAAAAATTGATTTATTAAATTACTAAACTGCCCTCAACATATATTTACTAGCTAATTTTTTTTGGGTATTTGGGAAATTTGAAAGAAAAAAAAACATAATATATATAACCCCATTTCATTCATTTTTCTTCACAAATTCACTCAACTCACTCTTAACAATTTGTGGAATCAAGTGATCATCAACATCATCAACTCTCTCAAGACTCAAGTGCTCTCAATCTTGAAACAATTTAATATATGAATCTTTATTTTTATTCTATATGTTCTTATAATTATGTCTAAATACAATCACCCAAAATTTATGCTTTTATCCTACTCTATAGTCTATTCACACACAAAAAAAATAAAAAACCAAAAACCAAAATAAAAAAATAAAATAAAATCCAAACCCGCCCAAGCCTGGTTCGACCCCCAAGCCAGGGGCCTAAGGTCAGGTCCGGGCCTCCCCTACCCCCACTCCAGCCCGGCCCGCTTAGGCCCTGGACTGGGTTAGGTCATGTGGTTTTTGGCTTGGCCCGACGAGCCCGGATGCCACCACTAAGATGAAGTAGGTTTGGCTGGATTTGGGTCAATTTTTGGGCACCCAGTTGGGGAAAATCCAAACCCGAAACCCAACATCTTCTAATAAGCCTAGAGAAGCTAAATATGAGTAAAATAATGGAAAATTACAATTAGACCCAATATTGAACACATTATTATTTAGTAATTTCTTTTATTGGTTGTCTGAGTTTTGAGGTCTTTTTGGTGACTGTTTGTGTTGCTCCTGCAGTTCAGGACTTGTATGTTTTTTCCCTATTGTTACTAGGTGCTTATTTTTGCCGAAGTTTGCAATTGCTGCTAAAGAATTTTTTCTTCTTGTGGTTGAGTTTGGTTGATGGATCTTTGCTGTTCATCGTCTTTGCAACATGCTGGATCTTCTTTCTCTTATTTTTCTCATGTTCTCCTGTATTTCTTTGTGAGTTGTCTTTTACTGGATGTAAGATGTGATTGTATCGAACCTATAATATTTAGGTAATTTAGTGTTTTATTTATATATATATATATATAACATGCTGGAGCCTTTGGGGTCTATCCTATTCAATAAAAAAAAATTGGAAGACATTTGAAAAATATTATATTACTCAGCGTGACTGATTTAGCTTATGACATTGGTGTTATGTATTAAGTTGGATATGAAGCTTTAATTATTAGTTTACTTTTAATATTATATTCTATTATGTACTACTGAAAGGCTTAGCATGGGTGTGAGATACCATCTTGTACACGTGTTTTTGCTGTTGCGTTCCCAATTTAAGCTGCATGGTTTCGGGGCGTGACAGAGGGAGATGAGGGATTAATGATATCCTCCTATACTTGAGAGTTTCTCTTGTAGAGTGATATAGATATTTTGTTCATTGATATGCCTATAGCGAATGTTTTCGGAGCAAGACTGTTCGTAGTGCTTGTATTATGGCAAATATATATTCCTTACAGAGTTATTGTAAAAAATGTCGCAAAAGATTGAAGTATTGAACAACGATTTTGGGCTTCTAAATTTGGATTTTATGCTGCAAAAGTTTTCAATATTGCTGTTACTATACTTTAAATAGAATTTGTACTTAGGTGTCTTTGAAACCATGCAAAATGTCCCACCACTACGACAAAACTTCAACATTTTAGTAAAAGTAGTTGGACTTATATGTCTTGATCTCACATCCAAACCGCAAACAACTTATATATCAAGAAAGCCACGACGAATTCCTCAAGTAGCTTGGAAGCGTTTCCTAGTAGATTGGTAATTGGATGATCAATGTAGAAACATCTCGAAGTAAATCAATATAGATTACTAATCTTTCTACATAAAAGATTACAAATTACCAAATTAATTATTAACACAGATGTCGCTATTTCTCATTAGTAAAACTAGTATAATGTACGTATAGTACCCGTATTTTTAAATATTATTTTTAAAGATTTATAAATGAATTAAAATAATTTTTTGGAGATTTAATAAATATTTTCATAAGATTTATCCTTTTTACAAGTGCAAAACACGTGAAAATATTTTCTTGGAAGGTTCAAAAGGAAAAATTATTTTGTGAAAAATCATTATTTATTATTTGAGATTATTTATAATTTTTCTAGATTTTCTGATATTTATTAGACCTATTTGCAAATATTACGAAAAAGAATGATCTTTTTGCAAAATTGTCATTTTGAAGGATGAAAGTGCAAAACTACTTTCTGGACTTTTCAAGCAGTACTGGCTGAAAATAAAGAGTTTATTTTGCTTTTAAATCTCAATTTAATTGGTTTTATCAAGTTTCCAAGTATAGAGATTTATTTATGTAAAGTTATATTTAAATGAGTTATTTTGCAAATGTGTTTAAAAACCCTATTTCTCCTATTCCGGCTATTTAAATGAAGTGGAGTGCAGCCGTCTTTCACTGCACAACACAAAGATTTTATTGTTTTCTTAGAGAGTTAAGGAGGGAATCTTGGATTTCGCAGAATAGGACTTTGCTTGTTCTCCATTAATTCGGTTGGACTCCTTCATTTAGGTGAGTGATTTGTTTTGTTTTATTTTTTTGTGTATGTTGTATGTGGTATTTTAACTACTAGAAAGTATGTTAGGGTTTTAGCATGAATATGTACGTGATGGATTGGATGGAATGATGAATTAAAACTGGATCTTGTGAAACCCTAGTTGTTTATGAATTAAATTGTATGTGGGTAATTCGAGATTGATGAGCGACCTATTGGAGATCATGGGTAGGCTATTTCATTTGGATTAATGTTGGATTTATTGAACATGGTAGGCATTTTTATGCATAAACCTAATAAAGATGGGACTTTTATTACTTTTGAGTATTGGTTGAATGAAACTTGATATGGTGATGTTATAAATGGATTATGGTTGTGAGTTATAATGGTAACTCAGTTTTGAGAAATTTGAATGGAAAAGTATGAATCAATAGATTATGTCATGGAAATCGAAATTGGGAATTAGTTGAGTTTGAGGAAATATATCCAAATTGGGGATTTCTTTGGATTTTGATATTGATATGGTTCGGATCTGAATACGAAGCTATTTCAATGAACAATTAATTTTTTTTAGAAACTCCTTTTTTGATTATATGCACAATTTATGTTTTATTTTAAAGAAATTAACAAATCGCTATTTTTATCAATTCAAGTAGTTTTGATTTAGTTTTTATGGACTATTATATATCCTACAAGTTGTATTTGATCAAATAAGAAATATGTTTTTTGTAGAAATCATTTTCATAAAGTAAAATTATGTATCAGTTCAAATATGCACAACCAAAATCTGCAGTCTGCAGGTCGACAGTCGACTGGTGTGACTTTACAGTCGACTGTCACGACCCGACTACTGTGATTTCTAATTTTTCTTAAAATTTCGTTCTGGACAGTCAACTGATGACCTTTTACAGTCGACTGCTATACTTAGAATTATTTTCTTAAAGATTATTGGATTTTTCGCTCTGAACAGTCGACCTATGACCTTTTTGAGTCGACTTATAATACTTAGAATTATTTTCTCAAAGCTATTGGATTTTCTCTCCGGACAGTCGACTGATGGCTTTTGTAGTCGACTGATACTGATATATCTATACATATTTTAATGTTCTTTTAAATGGTTTATTCTCTAAATGTTTTAATCTATAACCTACTATTCTCTACTTTATTTGCTACTGAATATATGTTTTCAAGTGGTTTAACTGAGCAATTTATATTGGAAGATTAGTTTGGATATTGGGTGTGAGTCTCTGGAGGGTGTGTGTGACCCTAGTATACTGGCAGTTGAGATATTTATGTTTGGGCCTGTTGAGGCAATTTTAGTTGATCAGCTGTTGAGTTAAGTCCGGTAGGGTACACCAACTCTAGGAGATTCGTAAAGTAATCAAATAACCTAAATGATAAGGACATGCACTAGTGGTGATATGATGAACGAGAACATGGGTTATGGGCCTCAGTATGGCTTGCGGTGTGAGATAATCCCCGGAATTATCCAGGTGTGAGTGAAATAGTCTTCGGAATAACCTGTGGTGTGGGATTGATCTCCGGAATTATCGGGGTCGAGGCGACGCACATGTGGTATTCGTGTGAAGAGGTGTCATTGCTTGTGGTGTGGGGTATTCTCGAAGATTTCCAGGTGTGAGTGAAATAGCCTCCGAAATTATCTGTGGATAGAGTTTGACCTCCGGAATAATCGGGGCATGGGCTAATACTCAATGTGAGTCTTTATCTCGTAGTAGTCATCGTAGTAGGATTAGTTGCATAGCGGGGTGATTAAACCCTACAATAAGGATATGTTAAGGGCTTGCACCGGACCTATGTAGAGTGGGATGCATAGAATCCGACAAGTACGCATTAGAGAGTCAGCATATAGAATTGTGTTTTCTTGACTTGGTTTCATGCATGTGTTTTCCTGTTTTCTACACTTGACACTTAGTCTAGTTTCACTTGATGTTTCGTGTTTTCTTGCTATGTCATATCTTATGTATTCTTGTTTATTTCATGTCATTTATGATTCTATGCTTTACTTATGTTGTTTGTATTTATGTCACTCACACCATTATGGCTGACCCCTTTAGTTTTGGGGGTTATCTCTAGCCTCATATTTTACAGGTGATTACTTGTAGTTTGGATTTTGGATGCATGAGTTAAAGTGGTGTAATGGGTTATGTATTGTTGTAAAAGAAATTGTTGTAAGGAAAGAAAATTTTGTAATTCAAGGTATATTGTATTCCGCTGTGCTATGTAAAGATTTATGTAATGAAAGTTAAAAAATTTTATTGGTATTTGGCTGTGTTTAATATTACATTTGAAGTTGATGCTGGAAATTGTGCCATGTATTTCTAAGATATCATATTGGAAATTCGGGGCGCTACAGTACGTGCGATGCACGTCTACAAAAAGTATAGTCATCAAATTAAATGAATATATATCGAATAAGAAAATAAATAATTATATTTAAATATTTTGATTTGCGCTATACGTGCGGTGCACGTTTATATTTGTTGGACATAGTTTGGATGTGTATTGCATGGGTTTGTTTGGTTACAAAGTTAGAGTTTGTTTGTTACAAACTCCAACTCTCCAATTAAAATAGTAGAAATATGGTAACTACTAACTACTGATTGTGATCTTGGATCGAATCTGAGCTGGTCAGCAGCCCAAGTCCATTGTGGGCTTGTATCTGATCCCAGACCAAAATTTTGCCCAAATCTATCTTTTATCTTTCTTTGGCTTCTAAATTGGTTTTCCAGGCCATTCACCAATGGCGGCGATGATCACCGGAATTTTCTTTCTCGACATCAATCCACGCTAGAGCTACAGCAGTGGAGATACAAGAGAGAGATGATGAACAGGAAAAGCAAGAACTTTATTCATAGCTGAAATCATTTACAGGGTAGAGTATTTATAGAAGAAAGAAACATGTGCATCGCACATGTGTGGACAATTAGTTAGAGTCTATTCGACCTTTCCAGAAAGATTACACGTATTTTACAAATAGGTCCACAAAAGAAAGATATTTGCTAGGGACTGATACGTAGATCCAAAAGACTGATAAGCAATTGTTTCTACCAATCCTCTTGGGCATCCGTTGTTTCCCTCTGTCAATCCTCTCGTCGAACACCTAAACCATGCTCAGATCCAAGGTTTGGATCAGTACTTCCTCCTTTAAAAGATTCCAAGACTACACAAAAGGCCGGGAATCGCCAGTACAGATCCCAGTAACTCTCCCAAGTTGCTTCATTGTCGCTGCAATGCCTCCACTGAACTAGCACTTCTGAAACTGCAATTCCTTGCTTCGGAACCATTTGACGATCAAGAATCTTAACAGGATGAGGAGCTTCTTCCATGAAATACTCAAGTAATGCAGATGATAACATTGCAGAGCTACCCTTTCACGCAACAAAGTCTTCAATTGAGATATGTGAAACACATTATGTATGCAAGATTCAACAGGAAACCTGAGTTTGTAAGCAATAGCTCCCACCCTCTCCAGTATCTCTTAAGGCCCAAAATACATGGCAGAGAGTTTATGGATGCGCTTCCCTCCCATTGAAACTTGTCTATAAGGTTGTAACTTCAAATACACCTAATTTCCCACTTCAAACACCTTGTCAGGCGATGCATATTAGCTTTCAACTGCATACGACTCTGAGCCTTAAACAAATTATCCTGGAGCAATTGTTAGATCATATGCCTGGAAAGCAAGGAATCCTTTACTGCTTGGACTCTCGCAGTTTGGGGAACATAGGATAAAGCATTAGGTGGGGCTTTTCCATATATTGCTTGATATGGAGAGATTTTATTAGAGCTATGGATATGTGTATTGTAGCTAAATTTTGCCGAAGACAACCACTCAGCTCTGACCAGTCCTAAGGGCGATATGCTGTAAAACATCTAAGATACGTTTCCAAGACCCTAATAATCACCTCAGTCTGTGAAATGTTAAACTCAAACATAGCTTAGTTCCCTGTATAGCTAGTAATTCTCTCCAAAAATTACTTGTAAAAATGGCATCTCTAGCACTAACAATGCTCCTAGGGAAACCATATAACTTTATCACCTGCTTGAAGAGAGCTGCAACAACCATCTTAGCTATATATGGATGAGAAAGTGGAATAATGTGGCAGAACTTGGATAATATGTCAACGACAACAAGAATGGTTGTAAACTTTGCACTCTTAGGCAATCCTTCGATAAATTCCATGCTAATATCATCTCATATATCATCAGGAATAGTGAGAGTTGTATTAGACCCGCAGTAGATGTGCTTAAGTATTTGTTTCGCTGACAAATATCACAAGATTTGATAAAATTGCACAGATTCCTTTTCATTCCTTGCCAATATACAATCTGCTTCAACTTTAGCCAAGTTTTATCAACACCCATATGGCCTCCTTGTGGTGTGCAGTGCACCTCTTCCATGAATACTAACTTGAATGTGGAAGTAGAGCTCAAACGGACTCGACCTTGTAGTAGTACACCCCTGCAGCAAAAGCTAACATGTCATCAACACCATCTGAGATCTTTTTCTTAATCTCATCATAGAACGGATTAGAGAGCATCAATTGTTGGAGTTGATCTAACCACACAGGTTTAACAGATGTAATAGCCGACAAAGAAGCTGCATCTACATCCTCAAACTGATGGGAGAAACCTGTTAGCCACTACATATTCCTTCCCCTTCTTATATTCCACTTTAAACTGATATCCATACAGTTTAAGCAACCACATATGTTGTACCTCAGTGTACAAGCGCTGCTCCAACAGATACCTCAGTGGTTTGTGGTCAGTGTGGATGATGAATTGTCTACCCAATAAATATTGGCGCCATTTCTTGACTGACAAAAGAATGGACAACATTTCTTTCTTGTATGTGGACAAAAACCTATTCTTACCCTTCATTTCCTGACTAAGGAAAGCAATAGGATGTCTCTCTTGTTGTAAGACAGCTCCCAACCCTGTACTACTAGCATCACACTCTATCTCAAAGGGTAATGAGAAATTTGGAAGTTGAAGGACTAGGGGAGAGGAAAGAACTACCTTCATAAGATCAAATGCTTTCTGCGACTCTTCCTACCATATAAAAGCTCCTTTTTGTCAATTTCACTAAGGGCCATGCTAGGGAACTATAGTGAGTAATAAACTTTTGGTAATAGCCCGTAAGCCCCAAGAATTCTCTCAAAGCCTTCAAAGACTTGGGAATTGGCCAATTCACAATATCTTTAATCTTCTCTTGATCAACGACCACTCCTTGAGTTGATACAACATGACCCAAATATTCCACCTCTGTCACCCCGAATTAGCATTTACCGAGCTTAGCAAAAAGCTTATTGGTACAAAGTACTTGCAGAACTAGTAACAAATGCTCCATATGTGACTCCAAGCTGTCACTATATACTAAAATATCATCAAAATACACCAGCACAAACCGACGCAGATATGGTTTGAAGAAAAAATTCATAAGAAATTGAAAAGTGGATGGAACATTGGTTAAACCAACAGGCATTACTAGGAACTCATAGTGTCCCTCGTGTGTGCGGAATGTTGTCTTGTGCACATCAGCATCATGCATTCAAATTTGATGATAACCACTGCGAAGATCCAGCTTGCTAAATATTTTAGCTCCATGAAATTCATCCAAGAGCTCATCTATTATAGGAATGGTGAACTTACCCTTCACCGTGACGTCATTCAAAACCTTGTAATCAATACACATGCGCCAACTACCATCGGGGTTTTTAACCATCACGATTGGGGAAGAGTATGGACTATGGCTGGGCCTGATTATACCTGCCTGTAATATGCCTTGAACAAGCTTTTCAATCTCATTCTTTTGATGCCACGGGTGTTTATAAGGTTGTAGACTAACAGGCTTCGACCTTGGAATGAGAGGAATGGTACGATCAAAACTTCTTTGTGGAGGGAGACCTATGTCTTCTTTGAACACCCCTTGATATTCATCTAATACTTGCTGTAATTGAAAAGGTACAGTAGGCTGAACATGCATTGCAGACGAAATGCCCACCATTTGAAGTATCCACCTAGACTTAGCTTGTAAAAGGGACATTGTTATGGATTTGGTAGATGCCACCTCCATTTCCTGAGGAGGAATACCTATCAAAGTTCATTGCTGACCATCAAGCTCGAATTGAATTCTCTTCACCTTCATATTTCACACCACATCCCCCAATGTTTCTATCCATTGTGACCCCAACACAAGTTGGCTAGTATCCATGGCCAAGGCATAAAAATCAGCCACAACAGGGACACCTTGACACACAAAGGTCACCCCTTCACACAACCCCAATCCCTTCAATAATTTCTCCCCTGCTACTGTAACATCTAAAAGCACTTGTAGATTCACTGGTAAACAGGTCTTCTTAATAATTGTTTCATCAATAAAGTTGTCTGTAGCCCCCATATCAAGGAGTGCACATAAAGGATAAGATGAGATGCTGCCTTGGACTCTAAAAGTCCTGGGAGTAATGCTACCTGTAAGGGTGTTTAAAGGAATGGTTGCAGTCTCTCCTTCAGATCCTTGTAAAACCCTGAGTGACTTTGAACTGCGCTTTTCATCAACTTTAACAGGATCCAACTTCTCATCAGACAAATTCTTCAATTTATCAGTGTCCTCATCTAAAGCCCCTAACATCTGCATGAACACACTTCCTTCACAAGAACTAAGCATCTGCATGAACGATCTACCTGCACACTTATGCCCCTTTACAAACTTTTCATCGCAATGGAAGCACAACCCTTTTTCTCTTCTATCCTTCATAAACTGCATAAATTGTTTCTCTTTAGTTTTAGAAATAGTAGAATGAGAATGTCCATTACCTTCCATAGTTTCCCTACTATTTGATGTAAATGGAGCTACTGTAGATACTGCAGGTTTGAAACTACCAGGTGTAAAAAAAATTTTAACAAAAGAATTTGATTTCCAAACTCTCTTTTGGTCAGTAACAATCTCCTCTCTAGTAAAGGCTTCTCTATAGGCTGCAAGAACACTTCGGGGATTTTTAAGTTTTACTTCCTTTATCAACTCACTCTTCAACCACGAAATATAACAACTTATTAAAGAAGATTTGGCTAAAGGCTTAGTGAGCTAGCTATACTTCAAGAACTCCTTGTGATAGTCAACTACAGTTCCCATTTGCTGCAATTTATACAGCGTTGCTTCAGGATCACCCAATTCCGATGGCCCAAATTGCAACAATAACTCTTTCTTTAGAATTTCCCATTCAATTTCTTCTTCTTGTTGTTGTCAAACCATCTCCACCAAAGCAATGCTTTCCATCTCAAGTAGTAAAGACAAAAGGATAGTTTATCAAAAGAACTAATCCTTTGTGTATAAAAGTGATGCTCCATATGATATACCCAATTGGTTATATCCCCCATTCCATCAAAACTTGGTAAGTCGATTTTGGGATGCTTTGGAAAGAAAGTATTGTTGTGATTGTGTCTTGAATACTCGTTGTTCAGATTAGAAGAAGGTAAGATGAAGAACGGAGGTCGAAGCGTCGAAGTGAGTAGAAGGGAAAACAGCAGTAGTAAGGTGCAGGTATAGTTGCAGTCGACTGTCCCATGTTGTGGTCGACTGCACCCCCTGACCGCACCCCCGACCGCTCGAAGTACAGGGAATGTCAGAGAGTGGTACGGTCGACCGGTCTTGTTGGACGGTCGACTGATCGCGGCGCTGTGTTCATTTTTGGGCTTCGATTTGTTAGGTCGTTTCAGCCCAATCTTCAACTCCAAGTTAGATCGTGCAGCTCTTATTCAGTTACTTCTTTTCCAGGTTATATCGGACGAATGAGAATCATAGGTTTCTCTCTATTCTTCTATATATATTGTAAACTCCTCCAATATGAGAGAGTACTTCATAGATTATTTTCTCTATTGCAAAGAGAGGCTCAAGAGAGAAATAGTTCTTGGTGAGTGAGTTTAATTCCTTGTATTGAGTGAATCAATAACTCCTTGTAATCTCTTCAATTTGAATATCAGATCTCCCTATATTTTCCCCCAGATTAAGCAAAAGCTAACTGGGTTAAGTCATCGTTGTGTTTGTGTTAGTTTGGTGGATCTACTTTCTTGCTCAATTTATTCGTCTCATCTACTTCGACTTTCTCATTGCTCTATTAATTCCGCTGCGACAATGGGCGTTGGTTAACGCCCCAATCCCAACAACTAGTATCAGAGCTTCAGGTTACCGAGTTCCTTGGTTAAGATGACAGGCCACAGTATTTTGAAGATCAAGCAGTTTGATGGAAAGATTAATTTCAATCTTTGGAAGACTGGTATGTATGATGTTCTTGTTCAAGAACGGTTGCAGTTAGCCATTAAGAAGAAAGAAAAGCCAATTGATATGAAGGATGGCGGTTGGAAAGATATTCATGAAATAGCCATAAGTCTGATCCGACTATCCTTGGTGGACGAGGTCAAGTGCAGATTTTTTGAAGAAACTGATGTGACGAGTTTGTGGGAAAAACTCATAGCTGACTACTCTGGTTCGTCGTTATTAGATCGGATGCATTGGAAAAGGAAGTTGTTCCGTTTATCTATGAAGGAAGGTACTAATCTCCAAGACCACATTACAAAGTTCAATAAGGTATTATCTGAACTTAAGGCGATCAACGCAGATGTGTGTGAGGAAGATAAAGCTTTCAACCTGATATATTCACTGCCGGATTCGTACGAGCCTTTGATCACTACCATGCTACACGGTAGATCTGCCAAGAAGTGTATTTCGGTAGATGGTGTAATCAAAAGCATTGAAGGAAAATCAACTTAAGAAGGAGACCCATAAATCATCATCGTCTATTCCTACAAGTTGTCTAGCAGTGGATGGTCCTTCAGGGGGAAGACAAAGTGCTTTGCAAAAGGATTTGATCCATTACCGATATTCCAAGAGGCCAGGACATATCAAGAAAGACTGTTGGAAATTACAGAATTAGGAGAGCACCAAGAATGGGAGTTCAGCCGCTAATGTGGTTTGTGCCTTTGATTCAGGTGGTTCATGTCTTCTTGTTTCAAATTCTTTAGAAGTGGATTCTAGTTGGTTTCTTGACTCAGGGAGTTCTTCTCATATTTGCTCCGAGAGGGAGTTATTTTCTACTTATAAGTCTATTATGGGGCGTTGTGTGACAATGAAAACTGGAGAAATTTGTGAAGTAGTGGGTGAGGGGACAGTTGAGTTGAATACGTCAGGTTTAAATTTGTTCACTTTAAGGAATGTTTTGCATATTCCTCTGCTGAAACGAAATCTGATTTCCTTGAGAACTCTTGATGCACGGGGCTGCAGGTATACAACTCGAGGTGGAGTTCTGTCTGTTTTTCAATGTCGTCGTGAGGTGATTAGAGGTATGAGAGTGGTTGAGCCATGCCAACACAATCTTTACAAGTTTTGGGGAATTCGAAAATCCTGCGCAGAGGTTGTTAGTTCCCAGTATTTCCGCAAGCTCAGTTAGTTTGCCGCAACTACAATCATCGAGACGAGACCACGACGTTCGAATATCGTCGAGAGGTGGAGAATACCTAAGGGTAGGTGGAGTTCATGCAGAGTTTGGAAACTTCGTGAGTACATCTACGGAGGTGTACCCTTGAAGGGGTATACTGGAATCGGTGAGATTGGGTAGAGATCATTTCAACTAGAAGAAAAGGCTATTGTTCTAAGTTTTCTTTACAAGTAGAATTTATTAGAGTTTGGTGATAAGTAACACATCATGTGATAGCACTCGTATGCAATCCAAAGTGGAGTCTGTTAGGATTGTGTCTTGAATATTCGTTGTTCAGATTAGAAGAAGGTAAGATGAAGAACGGAGGTTGAAGCATCGAAATGAGTAGAAAGGAAAACAACAACAGCAGCAAGGTGCAAGTATAGTTGCGGTCGACTGTCCCATGTTGCGGTCGACCGCACCCCCGATCGCATCCCCGATCGCTCGAAGTACAGGGAATGTCAGAGAGTGGTACGGTCAACCGGTCTTGTTGTACGGTCGTCCGACTGCGGCGTTGTGTTCGTTTTTGGGCTTCGATTTGTTAGGTAATTTTAGCCCAATCTCCAACTCCAAGTTAGATTGTGCGGCTCCTATTCAGTTACTTCTTTTCCAGGTTATATCGGACGACTGAGAATCAAGATTAAACCTAGATTTTTCTCTATTCTTCTATATATATTGTAAACTCCTCCAATATGAGATAGAGTACTTCATAGATTATTTTCTCCATTGCGAAGAGAGGCTCGAGAGAGAGATAGTTCTTGGTGGGTGAGTTTAATTCTTTGTATTGAGTGAATCAATAACTCCTTGTAATCTCTTCTAGTTTAATATCAGATCTCCCTATATTTTCCCCCGGATTAAGCAAAAGCTAACCGGGATATTACTTGCTCAATTTATTCGTCTCTTCTACTTCGACTTCCTCATTGCTCTATTAGTTCTACTGCGATAACGGGCGTTGGTTGACACCCTAATCCCAACAAGTATTACCTTCTAGTTGACGTTCATCATTTCATGAAGCGCTTTCCCTAAATTGTCGACCACACCGATCAAGATTCCATGATCAATCTTGTTGTGGATGCCTAGAATGTTGACGTCGATCACCTCCATCCCTTCCATAACGGTGTTCCCTACCGAAATCTTCTCCACTACTTCCCGAACTCCAAGATTCCCTCCTACGAGGTGATCGATGACGGTTTCTTGGTTCCTGAAGCAAGCGATCCATAGCTAATTCTAAATAATCAAACCGAACTTCCAAGCTGGAACGCTTATGAGATTCAAAATCGTGATCGGAAAAATCTCGCGCATTATGATCCCTAGCTCCAGATCCAGAATGAAATCCAGACCTAGAATCAACGGGATTCTCAGCTTCTTGGACCGATTCTTGATCAAGTTCTTAATCGACGGCAATTGCAAGACCGAATTCGAGCTCTGATACCATTGTTCTAGGCCATTCGCCGGTGGCAGCGATGATCGTCGGAGCTTTCCTTCTCGGCATCAATCCACGCTCGAGCTACAACAGTGGAGACACAAAAGAGAGATGATGAATAGGGAAATCAAGATATTTATTCATAGCTGAAATCATTTACAATGTATAGTATTTATAGAAAAAGAAACACGCGCATCGCACATGTGTGGACAATCAGTTAGAGTATGTTGGACATTTTCAGAAATATTACATGTATTTTACAAATAGGTCCACAAAAGAAAGATATTTGCTAGGGACTAATATGTATATCCAAAAGACTAATACGCAATTATTTCTACCAATGTTGAAAATATCGATAGCGTATAACGTAGCGTTAGGTCCCGGTAGCACGAAGCGCAAATAGCATAACGTAATAGCGTAAGCTATGAAGAAATTTATTTATTTATTATTTTAAAAATTAAAATTAATTATCTAAAAATTCTTATAAATTCTAAATAATTTACTACAATCGAGAAAAAACATTTGAAGACTAATAATGATAAATACTACACCAAAATTAGATCTTTATAACAATGTTGAAAATAGTCGTAGCGCAAGTGTAGAGCTCAAGCCATCAATAGCGCAAAACGTAAATGGCATCATGAATAGCGTAAGCTATGAAGAGTTTTTATTTTTAAATTTAAAAATTAAAACTTAATTAACTAAAAAATTGTAAAATTCTGAATAATTTCTTAAAATTTTTTTAAAAACCAAAGGCTCAAAAATGCTAATAAATATCTCCAAAATAAGACTTCAATATTCAAAAATTAAGACTTACAATGACTGAGAACACACATAAACGTGAATATAAAATGGAACAGAACTGCCAAGTGAATGAAGTATATTAGTTTTCTTGACTTTAATCAAATTCCCCCCTAATTCAAACTTCAAAATAAAAAAAAATAAAACTATGATATTGAAATGAAGAATCGAAAAAGAATAAAGAAAATAAGAGAAAACCTAATAGTTGAGTTGCTAGCTGGAATAAAACAAAACTAGTGTTACCATGTGCAAATTGCACAACCTAAATAAGTTTTGAGGGACTTATAAATTTATATAGAATTCTCTAAAAAAAATTGGAGATAATTGGAATAAAATAAATATCATTCATACTGTAATCACTGAGATCTTCATTATCATTCTCACATAAGCAGATATTATAGTAGAAAGTATAATAATACTAACAAATTAGCTCCCATAAAAATCCAAGCGCCCACAGCACTGTCAACAAAGAACTCCCCATCAAAACACGATTTTCGAACCCAACGAAGGCATGAACAACTAATCTCATGATGATCAAAATAAATTCTCAATTGCCATTCTCATTTCCATCCACCCAAATTACACTTAGCGCATTCTGTCAAACACCTAAATTACATAGCATCACAACACAAAAATTCCCCCCTCCAACTTTCCAACACCTAACTCGCTCTTTATGTGGATGGAAATGCGGCAAGCAAGATAGTTGTGAGTTTCAGTTGCCATTGAGTAGCACTTTGGTTTCCTCAGTAGGAGCATGCCCGAAAGCACTTTCGAGATACTTGTTCACGGTAGGCTAGAGAATTAGTGTAATACCCCGTATTTCCAAAAAATATATATATATAAAAATAAGGTTGGATGATTTGAATAAATAATGAATTTGGGTTGTCCTATAGAAATATTCTATAAGTTTTCATGAAATCCCGGTTATTGAAGAGAATTATGGCCCACGGGTTGAATGCTTGAATGCTGCTGTTGTTGTTGGATTTGTTGAGATATGGTTTCCCCCACGATGATGTGGAAGGGAATATGTGGGGCCCGGTTTGGTTATGAAGTGTACATGAGTACATGGGATTTGTAAAAGGAGATTGGGAATAATAGTCCCATATTGGAAATATACAAAAAATAATTTGAGTATAAATACAAATGCCTATGATCAAGAGTCACCTAATTGGTTAACCACCTTTTGAGAGGCAGCCTGTAGTGGGCAGTTGTACTACATAGTATCTAATTTGACTTCTAAAAGTAATAAAATTGTCTGAGTATCGGGGCGGGGCGTTACAAATGGTATCAGAGCTGACTTTCGACACCGGATGTAGAAGAGGGACTCAGTATGATCTGCGGAGTGAGATAGTCCCCGGAATTATCGAGGTGTGAGTGAAATAGTCTCCGAAATTACCTGCGGTGTGGGACTAGTCTCCGGAATTATCGGGATCGAGGACGATGCTACATTGGCTAGAATGGCGGATCCTACACTAGATGTGTGTTCCGTACTCAGCGAGGACGCTGATTTCTAAGGTGGGGTGTATGTAATACCCCGTATTTCCGAAAAATATATATATATAAAAATAAGGTTGGATGATTTGAATAAATAATGAATTTGGGTTGTCCTATAGAAATATTCTATAGGTGGGTTTCATGAAATCCCAGTTATTGAAGAGAATTATGGCCCACGGGTTGAAAGCTTGAATGCTACTGTTGTTATTGGATTTGTTAAGATATGGTTTCCCCCACGATGACGTGGAAGGGAATTTGTGGGGCCCGGTTTGGTTATGAAGTGTACATGAGTACACGGGATTTGTAAAAGGAGATTGTTAATAATAGTCCCATATTGGAAATATACAAAAAATAATTTGAGTATAAATACAAATGTCTATGATCAAGAGTCACTTAATTGGTTAACCACCTTTTGAGAGGCAGCCTGTGGTGGGCAGTTGTACTACATAGGATCTAATTTGTCTTCTAAAAATAATAAAATTGTCTGAGTATTGGGGCGGGGCGTTACAAGTAGGGCATCTTGACATCTTTTTTTGCTGGTCAAACAACGGTTGATTCTTCCACAGCTGGTGCAAAATCGAATTCTTCCAGCTGGGAAAACTTGTGGCTGCTGCTTCTTCTCTTCTTGGTTGCTCTCTGATGCTTGTGCTGTTGGTGGACTCCTTCTGATAGCACAAGGTCTTCATGGTTTGACTCAATGAATGTCACATGTGTAATTAACTCTGCATCCAAGCGTCGCCCAAGAAACTTCCGCATGTTTAAGCTCCTTCTTCGCTTCATCTTTCTTCAAGGAAGCTAAAGACCTCGCTAAAGACATCTGCAGCTGAGAGATCTCTTCATCAGTCACTTTCCTATCATCTCACCCACCGCCACGGGTGACATCCACCCATGCTCTCTACTTCTGTTCCCTGGCTCCTCCACTGGGAGGTGGCCCTTGTTGGGTTTTCGGGGCATAAATGCAGCGGATTAAAATAATAAAATCGAAACCCAATCGCAGGATCCATGCAAAACAAGATGTTTAATTCGTAGTTATGAACGTTTACCTTAAAACGAAGCTTTAACAGTTGAGAAAAGGATGACTAATGGAGGTCCAAGCTTCTTGAATCACCATGCATCCCGCTCACGCGATCTACGCTCTATCGGTATCCACACGAACACTTGGTTTTTGAAGGAGCGATGTACTAGCATCCGAAAACCAAATTCACTCTATCTCCATCTTATTCTCTCAAACGGCTAGGGTTTTTCTCTTAGCCATTAAAAAACAATTTGAGAGTTTAAGATCTTTATATAGAGAGACAAATCTGTTTTTCTAAAGCCCAATCCTATTGGGCTTTTATTAAAATTAGAATTCTTAATTAAATAAATAATTAAGTCAAACTTAATTAATATTCTAATATAATTCTAATTCTAATCATTAGCAAATTTGAAATTATATTTAATTAATTAATTAAGTCCCACTTAATTAATATCATAAATAAATTCGAATTACTATTTAATTTAAATTCATAATTTAAATCAAATCTCCTTCAAGCGTTCTTGTGTGTGACCCTTTAGGTTATTATTACGTTGGAAATAATTTTAATATCCAATAATAAAATTATAACAATGAGCGGCATCTAGTAATACATCATTGCTACCCAAGTAATAATAATAATTGGTGATCCAATAAAACCTTTCGTGATTAATGTTTCCGTGTAATATAATCCCTTTAACCATATATTATAGATTAAACTCGAGGCATGTTCTCAGTCATCCTCTTCAACATTTAATCCGGGTTTCCTTGATCAATGAGTAGACTATTAAAACAAATCATTATTTGAGCATGGCCATGCATTTCATAGTCTCACTCAATCAAGAGGCCAATAATATCTCTCCTAATTATAGGAGGGTTAAATCCTTTATCTATCATTCATATTTCTCATACGACTCATAATATACCCGATGTCCACTTTTATCATCACCCGGTCAAAGGTAACTTTTAATGTAGTCAAAGTATATTAATCCTCTTATAGAAATATAATGATCTCAAGTCAGAGGATCATTACACCATTATCACTGTGAGTCTTTCTTATGACTTTATTTAAACATGAAGAATCTCACTGTGGGTCTATCCAGTGCCATGTAGAATCTTACATGCACCTATGTTCTTGACTTTAGTATCACTATACCTATGACCAATGAGATGTGGTCATCAGTCAACAAACATACTAATCTTTATGCATTATTATTGTCCCATAATGACAATGCTTGATTAGGGATATTTAGGAATATAAACACTATTCATATAATCTCATTTTTAAGTCACATACTTAAAGATATAGAATACGTATTATATATTCCAAGGACATTTATTACTCTAACATTTTTATCGCAGTAAATTAAGACATAATAAATTAACATATAATAATCAATAGAACACAATCATTAATTAACAAAAGTATTTCCTAGAAGCACAATCACATTGTCTCTAGGGCACTTACACTAACAATCTCCCACTTGCACTAGAGCCAATCACTCATGTATCTAATACCCATGGAACTAGTGTGACCTTCGTGCTTCTGCTGCGACAAGGCCTTAGTCTTGTGGGTCCGCAACGTTATCTTAAGTATGCACTTTACATATGTATGTATTCTGACTTAAGCCGATTAATCTTTTAGATCTATCTTTATAGATCCTGAACCCTAAGACATATGTATCATCGCCAAAGTCTTTTATCGAGAAACTATTTTCCAACCAAATCTTCACAACCTGTAGATTAGGAATGTCATTCCCTATTAATAATATGTCATCTACATATAATACTAGGAATGACACATGGCTCCCACTAACCCTTCGTAAACACACGACACATTTTCATTTTGCATGAAGCCAAACTCTTTGACTGTTTCATCAAAACGAATGTTCCATCTCCTCGAGGCCGGCTATAATCCATAAATGGACCATCGCTTCTCACAGACCATTCTAGCAAACTTTGGATCGACTTGACATCCATTTGCCAGATTTCATAGTCATAGTAAGTTGCTATCGCAAGCAAAATCCTGATGGATTTGACCATAGCCACCGGTGAGAAAGTTTCATCATAGTCACTACTATGAATCTGCTTCGAAACCTTTCGCCACTAGTCTTGCTTTGTAGGTCTGTACATTACAATCCACGTCAGTTTTCTTCAAGAAACCCACTTGCACCCTATGGGTTTTACCCCTTCGGGTGGTCCAACCAAAGTCCATACTTTGATTTTCATACATGGAATCCATCTCAGATTTCATGGCCTCCAGCCATCTCTCAAAATCTGGACTATTCATAGCATCTTTGTAGGTGAGAGGCTCATCATCATCTATGATCTTCACATCGCCAATTTGAGTCAGAAGAAATCCACGATATCTCTCTGGCTCATAGCGAATCCTACTAGATCTACGAATAACCTGTGTTTCTTGAGCAGTGTTGTTATCAACATCTTGAGTCACATTCTGCTCATGTTCCAACTCTGGTTCAACATTATTCTGTGGTTCTCGATCCTCATCGAGATCTATTGTCCTCTCACTATTTTTCTTAGAAAGTAAATCTCTCTTTAGAAACATAGCCATTCAAGCAACAAACACTTTGTTCTCGGAAGGTTTATAGAAATAATACCCTTTTTGTTTCCATTGGGTATCCCACAAAATCTGATTTTGGTCCTAGCTTGTCAGAGATCATACGTTTCACAAACGCTTCATATCTCCAAATTTTCATAAATGACACGCTGTGACGTTTCTCAGTTCATATCTCATATATGGTGTCTTTTGAACTGATTTAGAAGGAACTCGGTTTAGTGTTTCTGCAGCCGTCTCTAGGGGCATAACCCCAGAAACTATTTGGAAGATCCCCTAGACTCATCATCAATCGCACCATGTCCAACAAAATGCGATTTCTCCTCTCAGACACACCATGTCTTTGTGGTGTTCCAGGAGGAGTGAGTTGTGATACTATACCACACGCTTTTAAGAAATTTTAAGCTTAGGTATTCTCCTCTACGATCAGATCGTAGAGTTTATACTTTCGCCTATTTGTTTTTCTTCTTCAATCTCTTACTCTTTGAATTTTTCAAACGATTCGGATTTGTTCTTCAAAAGATACACATATCCGTATCTACTAAAATCATCAGTAAAGGTTAAAATTAGTAAAAGCCACCTCTTGCCAACATACGCATTGGACCACATACATCACTATGTATCAATTCCAATTGTTTGGTGGCCCTCTCACCTTATCCGGTAAAAGGAGTTTTAGTCATTTTACCAATGAGACAAAGTTCACATTCTTCGTATGATTCAAAATCAAACTTATCCAAGTATCCATCCTAATGTAACTTGGAAATGCGATTCTCATTTATATGGCCTAAATGACAGTGCCAGAGGTATGTTTGATTTGAGTCATGTATCTTTAGACGTTAATTATTTACATTATAGATAGGAGTATCAAAATCAAGAACATATAAACCATTAAACAAACGTGCAACCTCATAGGTAACATTATTTAATGAAAAGGAACAACAATTGTTCTGAATCAAAAAGGCAATCTTGTCCAAACAAGAAACCAAAATAATGTTTCTGCAAATTGCAGGCACGTAAAATAGTTCTCAAGTTCTGAAATAAGCCCCATGGGCATCGATAAATAATAAGTCCCTACAGCTAAAGCAGCAACCTTTGCTCCATTGCTAACATGTAGGTCGACTTCTCCTAACGCCAAAGTTCTACTCCTTCGCCGTTTATGCACATTTATACAAATGTGAGAACCACATCCAGTATCTAATACCCATGATGTAGAAGTAGACAAATTTGACTTCTATAATATAAATACCTGAATCAGAAATCTGAACAGCCTTCAGTTTCTTCAGATCCTCCAAATAAGTTTGACAGTTTCTCTTCCAATGACCCGGCTTCTTGCAATAGTGACAATCACCCTTTGCCTTTGCCTTTGCAACACCTCCAGTAGGCTTCAAAGCCTTAACAGCGGGTTCTGGATTAGCAGGCTTAGATCCAATCTTGTTCTTGCCTTTCCATTTACCCTTTCCTTTGGCATTCCCTTTGTTGACCATCATTATGGGAGCAGGGGACGCCTTCTGAATGTTGGTCTCAGCAGTTCAACATAGCCAACAATTCGGTAGGTGTCTTGTCTATCTCATTCATATTGTAATTCATTACAAATTTGAGCATAGTCGCTGTTCAAAGATTGCAAGATTAGATCTATCTGAGCTTTCGGACTGATGGCGGAACCCAGAGTAGCAAGGTACTCCATATATCCAATCATCTTTAGAACATGCGGTGCAACTGGATCACGATCACCCTATTTACACGCATACAAGGCTTTACTTGTATCAAACCTCTCTTGACGAGCCTGTCCTTCAAACATACGTTTAAGGTGCTCTATCATTATATGAGCATCCATATGCTCATGCTGTTTCTGAAGCTCAAGACTCATAGTCGCAAGCATAAGATAAGTGACATCCGTGTCATCATCGATATGTTTCTGATAAACATTACGTTGATCAACCGATGCACCTATAGGGAGAGGTCCAGGGCGAGGAAATGACATAGAGCTTTCACTCTTACCTGAGGACTATCCTCAAATTCCTTTGCCAATCGAGGAAGTTTGTTCCTGTCAACTTGTCCTTCTCAAGGACAGATCGTACAGAGAAGTTATTTGAGTTGTTTGCCATTAGAATATCTATAATGTAAAAAATGCATAAAAGAATTAGTCTACGAAATTATTAGTTTATGTTCAAATGATTATTCATATATATTCATAATATATATCTCCCACTATTTTGATCAAATTAATAGCCCTTACTATTAATTCGGAAAGCATTTATTATATATCTTTCTAGTGAGCCAAGATCCATATTTCATCATGTCTTGAGTCAGCGTTGGCCGAAACTCCCAAAACACAACTATTTAGGTAGACAACATTTGTCAATTATATCACGTATATAACTCTTGGATAGTTTGGTGAACAACCATTGCTCTAATTTATCTAATAAATTTTTCGCCAAACTCTATGCTTCTAAGTTCATAATCTTATTGTGACGACTTAGTTAAGTTAGGCCCAATGAATCAACATAACGAGTATCACATTTACTCTTTCGCACCTCACCACGATTAAAAGGAGCACTCTGCTTTGGCAAACCCACCCCTTATGATCTAGGCCTTGATGAGTGTTATTCATTGGAAAGCATCTTGTTTAACTTAATATTTATTAAGGGATTTACTTATAAACGATCATGATCCCATCAAAAAGAGATTCTCAATTTTTCCTTGAATCAAATATTTCAAATCAAAATTCGTTGAATGAATGATTTCCAGATCAGAGGTTAACGCACAGACGGCATTATTGGCACCCCTTTTCTTACAGATTCGTAATCGGTTGTTGACAAAATCATTCAATCGTAGAATAATGAAAATTCATATTTAATTACCGTGTTTCATAAACACAAGAATCTCATGATCGTTTATTTAATGTTCATCTTAAATCGTTATAGATTTTATCTTGTTTAAGCATGAATGGGGTGTCGTATCTAATACATTCATCTTAATCTAATTAAGCATGCATCTCTTAAATTGTTATAGATTTTATCTTGTTTAAGCAGGCATGGCATGGGTGATGTATCTAATACATACATTAATACATTATTAATCTAATTGAAGCATGCATCATAATGTATTCTACACAGACATTCACACATCAATATGTAAAGCGCGGTATGTAAACGTGCTTGGTTATGGCCTTTATCCTACATGATCCTTTCAAGCTAATGAAAGGATCGAGGTCAATCTATGGTGGAAAATATAAATACAATTACATGTCTTCATTCTCCTTGGTTGCTCCACTTCTTGGATCGTCCTTCAATCTTCAAGTACATTACATTGAATAATTGAAAACAACCTATACTAATGTACTTATGTACTTACATAATAAAACTCGAGTTACATTCGAGATTATACAATTACAAGAATGAAGAAAACGACATGCAAGTCGAATTTACAAAACCAAAACCATAAACCATTAATCTAAGGGTCTTAAGGCCATAACCAGCACCATGCTCAAGTAAACAATTAATAGACATCATCATATGTCACTATACATCAATACATAACAGTACATATCATATCCAATATGATCATATAAGATACATCTCAGAAAACAATTTTCAGAAAATTCGAAATTAAATCAAAAAACCATAAATCGCTGTTTACAGGCAGTAAGCGGCGTTAAACGGCTTACAGATGCGAACCTGATTTTGTCAGTCTTGCTCAGTGGCCTGATTTCAGTCAAAAACCATATATGGTTTAAATCGGATACAGTACGCAAATTTCACTAAATCTGCGCAATTTTTTCAGAAACCGTATCGTATACAATCTACGCGATAAGAACAAATATATATATAATATTCAAATAATATCATATATTATCTTATCATGTTATACCATATCATATTTCATCATGATCCAATCATAAAAAATCATATAAGGCATAATTCAGAAAATTGAAATTAAATCTGAAAACATAAAATTGCATATTTCAGGCCCTAAACGGCGTCAAACGCCTTACAGACGAGTCGGTGATAGCTTAAGCTATCAGTTTTGTTCAGACGCTCGTTTCCCTTTCCGAAAAGGTACTCATTTGCAAAAATCGGACACTAGAAATAGATTTCAGCAAATCTGCAGCAGCCGTTTCAGAATCCATATCGAATACGATTCTCGTAATTAGAACAAACATAAATCATATACATATCAGTATACATACAGATTATAAGATCATCATATGATCATCCCAATCATCATTAACTTACAGTTTATGCATATATATCAAAACTGTAACAAATAAACGAATTAAAACGTTTCGCAACCTGGCTCTGATACCATTGTTGGGTTTTCGGGGCATAAATGCAGCGGATTAAAATAATAAAATCGAAACCCAATCGCAGGATCCATGCAAAACAAGATGTTTAATTCGTAGTTATGAACGTTTACCTTAAAACGAAGCTTTAACAGTTGAGAAAAGGATGACTAATGGAGGTCCAAGCTTCTTGAATCACCATGCATCCCGCTCACGCGATCTACGCTCTATCGGTATCCACACGAACACTTGGTTTTTGAAGGAGCGATGTACTAGCATCCGAAAACCAAATTCACTCTATCTCCATCTTATTCTCTCAAACGGCTAGGGTTTTTCTCTTAGCCATTAAAAAACAATTTGAGAGTTTAAGATCTTTATATAGAGAGACAAATCTGTTTTTCTAAAGCCCAATCCTATTGGGCTTTTATTAAAATTAGAATTCTTAATTAAATAAATAATTAAGTCAAACTTAATTAATATTCTAATATAATTCTAATTCTAATCATTAGCAAATTTGAAATTATATTTAATTAATTAATTAAGTCCCACTTAATTAATATCATAAATAAATTCGAATTACTATTTAATTTAAATTCATAATTTAAATCAAATCTCCTTCAAGCGTTCTTGTGTGTGACCCTTTAGGTTATTATTACGTTGGAAATAATTTTAATATCCAATAATAAAATTATAACAATGAGCGGCATCTAGTAATACATCATTGCTACCCAAGTAATAATAATAATTGGTGATCCAATAAAACCTTTCGTGATTAATGTTTCCGTGTAATATAATCCCTTTAACCATATATTATAGATTAAACTCGAGGCATGTTCTCAGTCATCCTCTTCAACATTTAATCCGGGTTTCCTTGATCAATGAGTAGACTATTAAAACAAATCATTATTTGAGCATGGCCATGCATTTCATAGTCTCACTCAATCAAGAGGCCAATAATATCTCTCCTAATTATAGGAGGGTTAAATCCTTTATCTATCATTCATATTTCTCATACGACTCATAATATACCCGATGTCCACTTTTATCATCACCCGGTCAAAGGTAACTTTTAATGTAGTCAAAGTATATTAATCCTCTTATAGAAATATAATGATCTCAAGTCAGAGGATCATTACACCATTATCACTGTGAGTCTTTCTTATGACTTTATTTAAACATGAAGAATCTCACTGTGGGTCTATCCAGTGCCATGTAGAATCTTACATGCACCTATGTTCTTGACTTTAGTATCACTATACCTATGACCAATGAGATGTGGTCATCAGTCAACAAACATACTAATCTTTATGCATTATTATTGTCCCATAATGACAATGCTTGATTAGGGATATTTAGGAATATAAACACTATTCATATAATCTCATTTTTAAGTCACATACTTAAAGATATAGAATACGTATTATATATTCCAAGGACATTTATTACTCTAACATTTTTATCGCAGTAAATTAAGACATAATAAATTAACATATAATAATCAATAGAACACAATCATTAATTAACAAAAGTATTTCCTAGAAGCACAATCACATTGTCTCTAGGGCACTTACACTAACAGCCCTTCGCCTGGCTCCATAGAATCTTAAGATCCCCGGTAGCGAGAGGCTTTAAACCCATTACAGCTGCAAGACGGAGCAATGATAGTACACTTTGCTTCTAGAAGACATTCTTAGGCCCATTTCTTGGGTTACCAGATTTGAGGAAGAGTGTTACAAAAATGGAGACGAACCGGAATCACGTCCGATATTGTTACTTGATTGAGTAGAAAAAGGATATGTGAAGTTTGTTCTCTTCCTCTGTGCATCTCCCTTATGAGCAAATCAACTCGCGTTATACCGTTGCTTGTTGGAAGAATAAAATGAAATACGAACAACTGCGCTGGTTGTAATAGATCGACACTTGAAATGCTGGAGTAAGAAGACACATTCAAGTTTGATTTCAGGGAAGGACAACATGCCATGATACTTTCTGTTTCTTCGAGCCATGCTTTGGTCTCTGGTTTGATGGTTGTACGTGCTAAAATTCCAGTGCATTCCGTTTCGTTTCCCATCCCAGTCTTTCGCGACACTTCTGGTTTACTTCTTTTGTTAGGTCTTGACTTCTCCGCTATGATCTTCCGAGTAGTTTGTAGGTCACCTTAGGTCCTTCCTTCATAATCTCTTGGTTCACAAGAAATGATCCTATTCAGAACTCAAAGGGTGAAAGTTCCTATGCATTTCCACGATTGTGGTTATACACGCGCAAATCGCGAATTGCATATTTTATATTTATATCTTTTTAGAAAAATGGGAATCTTTGCTAAAAAAAATAGTTGTCTTGCTTTCTGCTTCCTTTAACCCAATGGCTGGTTGAGCTCAAGCTCCTGCTTCTTGATCGCCACAGGAGCATAACCAAAGTGAGCAGGATCAATACCCTTAGTTGTTCTATACCTAGCAAGAGAAGGAAAAAAGATATATATTAGTTCGGGGATTCCGTTTTTTATTAGCCCAAAATGAAACTCTAACCACTAGGTTTCGAGAGGGCTATATCTATCTCCGGAACAGGGGAAGAAAGGGAGGAAGAAATTATATTCTTTACAACCATTTCCAGACCTTATGTAATTTCCTTCAGTTGGGGCCACAAGGACCCACAACAGTGAGTAGTTCCCGGGAAGCTACCTATGAGGGATTGACTCTATTTGGGCAGAGTAAGATTATGAGCGTTTGAAAGACCTGCATCGCTCTTCGGGATCCAGAAAAGAGTGGATCGGATCGAGACGCTGTCTCTCCAAAAGGGAAGAACCCAGAATACGAGAAGGCATGCCTACGGAATCCGGGAAGAAACTCCAACTCCTTTCTACATACTCTACGGCTTAACCTTCCTTTGCTTCTTCTGCTACTAATGCTGGTGCTGGATTTGCTTATCAGATTGCGATACATCTCGCTGGAACTCGAGCTACAAGATGAACTACACTTGCATGTGTTATAGCCGCCTTCGTTCTGAACACTAACAACCCAAAAACTCCTCAGACTACTCATTAAAATAAAAAAATCACTTACCACGACAGAAGGGGTTGAGCTCGATTCAGACCCAGTTGAGCTTATACGCGAAGCTCTCAAACGGGCACCAATTCGAGAAATGGAAAATTGGTAGTGAAGCAGTTTGAGAAGGGTGCTCTGGTCTGAGAAGGAGGGCAATTGATGAAGGAGATGAAGGACCAAGCATCAAAATGGGGGGAAAATTTGAAGATGATGACAATTGGACAAGAGGGTTGAGAGATCCGCTCATCTTTTAATTAAGAAATTAAAAGATGTGGGGAGAGCGATGTGCGTCGTGAGGTAAAGGGCGCTGTGTGAGTGCGGCGAGCAGCGTGTGGGGTGAGGAGGCAGGAGGGATATGAGGGTTTTTTTTTTTTGTTAAAGAGTGGAATGAAGATGAAGCAGAAGCAGCGTGTGAGTGTAGTGATGAGGTTTTGTTGGTTTTTTGTGCAGTTTGCACATAAATCTCTTATTTTGTTCTCTTTTCTATATTTCAAAATAGAGAAAGGAGATTGGGTACACACTCTCTCCTATTAGCATAATATATAGATATAATTAAAGAAAAGAAAGAAATACTAAGAAATTCGCAAGTAACAGACATAAAGTTGTTGGAGTCTTCGCCACTGCTTGAAGAAATTGGAGTCCTCACAAAGATTGGGTGTCTCGGTGTTAAGAAAATGACGAAAAAAGGGGGAAAAAAAAAGGAGTTTGTCACTTGTGTTTATATATCAACTGTTCAGTTAAATAAAAATGTATGTTTGTAGCACATGCCATTTAAGTTAAGTTACGGTGCACAAATAGCGTGAGCTACACAAAAATAGTGCAGAGCTACGTAGAAAATAGGTTATGCATATGAACTTTGTAGTGGAACGGGTAGAGTTGAGTTACATAACGAGCTATTTCGAGCTTAATAGCGGCTATTTTATACGTTGATTTCTATTAATCCTCATGGGCTTGAGCTGTTTCCCTCTATCGATCCTCTCGTTGATCACCTAAACCATGCTCAGATCCAAGGTTTGGATCAACTGGTCACTCAATTCTCGACATAGCTACTAAATCTTTTATTCATAGAGAATTACCATTTTGCCCTCTTCTCCTCAAAATTTCCCAATTTTAATTATCTTTCTCCCCAACAAATAGCCAAACCCTAGAACTCTCCCCTTTCCTTTTACGGCCGGCTTTCAACTCCAAGATCTGACTTTGCGTTCTGGGTTTGCTTCAGAAGGTCATGTTCTCAATACCCCGTTGAAATTTTAGAATTGCCTTCTTAGTTGAGCTATCTGTGGTGTTAACTTTGAGAGTTATTAATTTGATGTGAAGATTTAAGAAATTGGGTTTGTTAAGGAAGATATGAGGATTTGAATATGGGTTGAAAGAAGGAATCTTGTTGTGTAGAAGGATTGTTTTGAAGTGGGTTGAGTTCGAGAGTGAGTGATAGAATTTGGGGGAAGATGAAAGGGGGGAAAGATGAGGAGGGGGGGAATATCAAAACTCCCATGTTTCCCAGGCTCCATGTGAATGATAGAGATGAAGGTGGGCCTCGCGCGCCACCTAGGAACAAGATGGCTCTCTATGAGCAGCTTAGCATTCCTTCACAGAGGTTCAATTCGGGCAGTGTGTCGAACGTGTCGCCGAATGATAGAGGTCTTGGTCCATCTTCAAGTCAGGTCTCACAATTGCTATATTGTTTCATTGTTCATTTTAGTTTTTGCACTTTTGTGTAATTTTATTGTTCAGCCTGTTTAGATCTAGGTAAGTTTATTGTGGTGGTACAGATATACCAATGTAGTTGGATATACTGATGTTATTGCATGTGTGGTGGTGGTGTTTTAGGCCGGGGAGAGATCGGGTACCTATAACTTCGGAGGTGAAAACAACTAAAAATGAATCCCAAATAGGTCATTGTTAAGATACCTATAGGTGTATTAGACACTTTTACGCATGCTATCAGAATACAGTATCTGTATCGCGCATTGGCTACAATTTATCGTTAATGTCGGATATATTGAGAGCTAAGCAGTTAACATCGGTTGTCGGAACTAATCGGTCTAGGAACGATTAATGATTAATTGGTTAATCAAAAAATAATTGAGAATTAAATCGGAAAAATCGTATGTGTGTGTGTGTATGAAAAATAAAAAAAAGATCTATCCTCTCTGAAGTATATGATCAAGAGGATCTTAAGTTTTGAAAAGTTTTGAAAGACAAGTTAACACGTGAAATATCAAGTTTAATGTCACTAATTAAGTAAGCATATCTTAAAACTCAAATTAACACATTCAAAATATAAATAAATAGTAAACAATCCACTCATCTTCATATTCATAATTCACGTTTAATGTCACATCCACACTCATCCACATATTCATAATTTATGTTTAATGTTACATACCAAAAAGAACTAAATATTAATAAACATTTCTAGTTTTTCACTCATCGTCTTGTTTAATACCAAAACACAAAAGACTAAAACAAAGTGAAACAAACCTAGAACTGATTTAATCGGTTAATCGGATTAACTGATTATCGGCCAATTACCGACCTAATCGGTGATTATTCCTGATAAAATCGCTACCGATAGAAATATTGTAGATCACTAGAAAATTAATCGCCTTAGGTCTGATTAGCGATTAATCGGCAATTTTTTTTCGATTTTAACTGCTTAGATTGGGAGTATGGGTAAGCGAATTTCCAATCCGACTTGGGCAATGCATCTCGGTTGTGTGATTTGATACACGCTTCTAGATACACCCGGTTATCTAACCTACTGTCATATCACTCCAGGCACTAAATATCACTCTTATGTCTAGAAAGGCGCTTGATATGTTTAGTTGTGGACTCTCAGTTAAAATTATCTCCTCCTATGTGGCATGGACGCTTCTGGATAGAATCAGCATGTGTTGGACATGTTTGGACATATATTGGATACAAAACACTGCTCCCTATTATTGATATTTCGATGTGATATTCTAGAATTTGCGATGCATCAGTACATCATGCCATTTTCTGTCATGTTTGCATATCTCATGCCGTGCTAAATGGTTTGAGTGACTAGGCACGGTAGATAAACAAATGGTTGAGTTGACGTGATATTGAGTTGATGTGATATGTTTTTGGTGAATTGTCCTTAGTTTAATATATTTGTTTTTTAATTAGTGAAATCATATTTCCACTCTTCAAAAAAATAATATTAAATTAATTAAATTAAAATCATATTTCCTCTACTCACTGAGGGGCTTGTTTGTTTGCACTTCATCAGTTTTCTTAACTAGGTATTTTTAAAAACTAATTATGTCATCTTGTTCTATAAAGGACACCCAATTTTTTTTAGATCAAATCAAATTTGTTAATATAGATTGATCTCCAGAATGGGTACCAACAAAGAAGGCTCTGCAAACAAGTAACAAGAGGAGTTCTTTCCTCTGTCCATACTTCCATATTGGGTGTATCACTAGAGAATCACTCAGTTTGTTAGTTTCATTTGTTCTTTGCTTCTCAAACTTCAATTTTTGAACCCATTAGTTTAAAGATGCATGGGTTGGGTGAGTATGGAGTGATGGAATCTAGACAAAGGAGTTGGAGGTCGCAAGAATAAATGTTGCACAGAGGGTTTTCCTTTTGAGTGTGTGGGTTGGTAATTGGTGGCTACAGACTCTCATCTGTGGTCTCCTTAGCTACATATAATTGCATTGAACTGCTTTCTACCCACTCCATTTTATTTTATTTTATTTTATTTTATTTTATTTTATTTTATTTTATTTTATTTTATTGTCCCATCTAAATCCATCTATTGGACAAACCTAAACTTTGAAAAATTGTGTATGGGTTATTTATTAGTGATCCCTAAATTTCCTTTTCATAATGTTGAATGTCTCTTGTATAGGGAAATGGCCAGGGGAGGACTGAGTTTTCTTTTTGTCATCCATCCCCTTCAATGCCTTCATATTCAGTTGAGAATACAAATTCTCGTTCTTTTGATTTGGAGAATATGAAATCAACCAAGAAAGTAGATTTTAAACCTACAAATGTTTCCCCATCAGTCGCTGAATGTAGTGCTGTTCGTCAACTTGAATCCTCTAATGCAAAGAAGAGTTGCCGAAGGGTAGATGACGATGATGATTTTAGGGTCCCTACTTTTGACAGTCATGAAAATGCTTCATTCTTGAACAAGGACACAACTCGTATGGAAAAAAAGAGATCAGCAAGTTCTTATGAGAAGCCCTTAGAACAAACCAATAGTTCCAATATGGAGTCGAGAATACATGAAAGAGACTTTAGCATGCAAAAGCTTAATGATCATAATGATTTAGAACTAAATAATAAAGATGATACTGATAGAACATGCCAAGAATTATGTGATAGTGGTGTACTAGGCGGACCCAAGTGCATTAATGATGCAGATGAAGTCAGGAATGGAGAAGATGCTTCGTGGGTGAGAAACAATTCTCAATCTAATGCATCAACTAATCTCCTTGTCGAGATTATGGTTGATAGCTGTAATCGAACTACTGAGGTGTTTGATAAGTCAATGGTGGACCCTCTCTTAGGATTGGAGATATCACCTGATGACGTTGTAGGAGTGATTGGCCCGAAGCAGTTTTGGAAAGCAAGAAGAGCAATTGTCAAGTAAGTGATAAGTAAGTGATTGAATGCTAGTTTTATATATGTCTTTATAGTTTATTCTTAACCACTGAGATTGTTAATTTCAATTGATAAAAACAGATAATTGTTGTTTTTTTATCAAACGGGAGGACGCTATTTCCTTCTTAGCTACAAATCTATTTTTTCGACTACACTAAACAACGATTGTCATGTATACTATTAAACATCAGACCTTTTATACCATAATTGTTATAATGTAATTCTATGTTTTGGCAGTATTTGAACTTTTTTACTTGTATCTAGCCCTCCCCTGGAAGAGAGAGAAAAAAAAATCACTATCCTTGCATCAGAAAGTTGAAGATCTGACAACATGAAGACAATAGGGTGAAATCATGATATGTAATGTAATTCTAAATCTTCTTGTGTTGCTACTTGGTTGTATGGCTTCAGTTGATATACCTGAAAATTGGTTTCACCACTTTGTACTAAATAATTGATAGCAGTAACTCAAATAAAATTTGTCTAAACAGTTATGGACCTATTCTGAAAGATAAATAGAGAGATAAATTAGCAAGAAAGTTTATTTCCAAAATATTTATTTTCTTTGTACTATTCTTGTCTCCACCTTGTGAGGAATGGTAACTTTATTTTTTCTTGGATCAAGACATAAAAAAGCAAGTCAAGTTGAAATATTCACACGATGGTATAATTCAAGTAGATATCATTAGGTAATTAAATTACACAAAGGTGATGGTCAATTGAATCTGTGTGTGGAATTTTTGAAAGGATGAAATAATTATCCAATACACACTCTTTTACAAATAGTAAATTTTATATCTTAGATATATGAATAGTTAATTTTGATCAAAACTCAACATTATTTCATTTAATTGAGTTTCGATCATGCCCTTCATATTATGTGTGAACATGCTGGTATTGTGTCTTGTGGAGGGTGTTCATTTTGGCATTCGAGGCATGAGAGTGTATCTTGTGTCTAATCTGCCGACATTAGCGATATTAGAAGTATGAGTTCATTGCATTAGTGTTTGTAGCTTGGGGGAAAATTTGTCATTCTAAATGTGTCAAAATGGACAAGGAATGATCAAGCAGAGGATGCCAAAATATCCCATGGTGGGATTTGACTATCCCTGGGGGTTTTCATCAAAATAGGATTTCTTATGTATCTAGGTGCCACTTTTATAGTTAGTTTAAACACACTTCTTCCGTTCTTTTAATTTTAATTTTTCTGAATGAATCCTTTCTTTTGTTCTTCATATTCATGTTTTGTGGTTGGGGCTTGTTGATAAATTGGTCTTTCATTATCACTATTACTTTGATAGATCTAATTCAAGTCATACCCTACACTTCAAAGTTGATCATGAAGAGTTTCCAGTAGGTGTTGTAATATTATCTATAATTATGATCGAACAAGGGTGGATGTGTTTAACCCTTGCTGTTTGTTTATTGTCTCCTGTTCTCTACTTACAGCTTTTTGTCATCTGTTCTAATTTTGACTACAGCCAACAGAGGATTTTTGCGTTACAAGTTTTTGAGCTGCACAGATTGATAAAGGTCAGCACTATCGCAAACACTTATACATACCATTTACTCATAGCAACTAGGGCATGGACCGAGTCGGGCGGGGCTTGAGCAATACTCAACATGAAAATTTGCTCTGATATCTGAGAGTTTTAAAACCCGTTTTCGATTTTTGTGCTGATATCGTCTTCGGCTTGGATTTTGTTCTATCAGACACGGTTGAGACTAGTTTATCTAACTTCTATTAATTTTTTGTTCTTAGCCTCCCTGGAGAATATATAAAATTGAATTGTCTAAGAATATGTTATTCTTGTAAAACAATACGTGTTCTATCTTTTTCTCTACGTAAAAGAAATCAGTTTATGGAAAATCATGTATTTAAAATAAAATGTATAATATAACATACTAAAAAGAATTGGAAGTATTGGGTTTTTGGCGAGGTTTGGATATTGGTCAATTTTTTGGGGATAATCGGGCATACTTTGGAAAAGTAGGGATCAAAACCTGATTAATTTGGGTGGATTTTATGACTAAAAAAAATCCCTTTTTTAAATTTAGTTGGACTCACTAATATTACTATGACTAAATTAGCAGAAAAGCATTACTCTCTGATTAATTCTCGTCTTGTCAAACAGGTTCAAAAATTGCTTGCTGCCTCACCACATTTATTTCTCGAGGAAAATCCTTGTACAATTCCACAAAAGGTTCCCACTATGAATCCACCATTGGAGCCCCATGCAAAACCTCAATTAGAGAATCCTAACCAGAAGGATGACTCCCAGAAGAGCACTGGTGTTCCACCTCTTCCACCTTCAGATGAGGGGCTTAACAATCCCCTCTGTCAGCCTCAAAGTTATGGTGCACCCTACTCTGGAAACCCATTTCCACCTTCCCTTCCCCCACCTCCTGAAGTCGGAACCAACCCGTGGTGTTTCCCATCCCCTACACAACAATGGCTGGTACCTGTAATGTCACCTTCCGAAGGACTCATCTACAAACCATGCGGAGGACCTTGGCCTCCTGCTGGTGGTTTCATGGGCCCACTTTATGGAAATTATAGCCCCATGAGTGTTCAACCTCATCAACAACAAAACTACCCAAACTACGTTCCGAGCCCGTATGGCTTTCCAACCCCTTATGGCCTTCCAGCCATTATGAACCCCACAAATTCTTGTTCAGCTATCGAACAAGTGGGCCTGGGTACAGTTCCAAGGCCTAATGCACCAACTCAACAAAACTCGCGAAGCTCGTGCAACATGTCGTTTCCAAAGAGCAACGCGTTCACTGCCCGTCCGATGAAAGAGAATGAGTTGCAAAGGAGTGGTGCGTGCAGTTCTGGTGAAGGGAGGGACGCACTGCCTCTGTTGCCCACAGGCATTGGAGGAGAGGGTCCGGTTAGGGTTTCGGAGACTAGAGAGGAAGAGAATCCTACCCGTGCTATTAGGGTTGTCCCTCATAATGCAAGGTCTGCGTCCGAGTCAGCAGCACGGATTTTCAAGTCCATTCAGAAAGAGAAGCAGCAATAAGTGCAGTAGCTGCAGACCTTGATTGGAAGCTGTAATAGGATTTAACAGTTTTGTGTGTGTTTATGTTTTATTTTATTTTCTGTAATCTCTGGTTGTTTTCAAGTAAATGGCTCAGTATTTTGTTTAGCTGTGTCATGAATGTTCAAATATAGATCGATGTTGTTTACAAAAGAGAGAATAGTTTCATTTGTCTCACTGAAGTCCACCCTGACTGTTAAGCTATGCTATAGTACATCAATTACTGAGCATAACAAGTCTACTGTATTCTACTGATTCCTTTACCAGTGCTTGCAATGTGAGCTTCATAGACATTGTTGAGGAAATGCATTACTGCTGCAGTATCTAATATCTCGGTCTGATGTTTTACCCGATTGAAAGTAATCATTTTTCTTCTTGATGTCTTATCTTGATGAGGGTTGAAATAACTTCGTCATGAGAGGAACAAACAATTATAAAATGACTAGGATAACTTGCCCAGGAGTTCACATTGTAGGACAGGAAGAGCATGAAACAGATATTTTCCTTGAAGAATTGGTAATAATATTCAAATGTGAAATGCTGAAAACCAAAAGCATTGTTTTCACTTGATTCAATCTCTGCATAATCCTCTGCGCTGTAGCACAAAAGAAGGCGCAAGATGATAGTTTGTGAAGAACAGGATACCTAATATTGAGAACCATATCTCTGACTCTCGGTTTCTTGATGAACGCAGTAAATCCATTATGTCGGTTGGCCTACCTACTGGCCGCTGTCCAATGCAGTTGTTCTGTAAGTGATTCGCTTCATTCTTGGAGTGTTGAACTAAGCCAGAGTGGAGATATAAGTGTCATCGGAGATTTTCGCTCCATCATCTTATTTTAACTTCCAGACATGGAGATCAATGTATCAAGGATTCCGGCTGAATAACAGATCCCAGAGAAATCTCTTGGCTTGTCTACAGAGTCTGACTAATGAGGCGAGGATACATTCATATACAAACTTTCCAGTACATAAATAACCTCGCCTCTTGTCATCATAATCAGCAGGACTTACCGATCAAGATGAGAAACCGGTAGCTACGAAACCAAAGAAATTAGGAGATGAGCATAGGAAGATGGTAAGGATATGTAGGACTAAAAATCCTTCTAAAGTCTGTTTCATTTGAATCATTGAGATTTTGACCTAAGGAGTCCACACATTAAGGAATGCTTCGGATTACTTGCACCAGAAATAAAATGTTGTATGATATGTAAACAAGGGTGATACACTAATATTTAGCATTGGTATACATACCCGAAATCCGGATCTGACCCGGATCCGACCCGGACCCGACTCGGACCCGGTATTGGACCGGAACCGACCCGGCCTATCTGGGTCCGGGTCTGGGTCCGGGTCCGGGTCCTAAAATGGGACCCGTTGTACTTTTGGGTCCGGATCCGGGTCCGCTCAAAAGAGTCCCGACCCGGACTCAGACCCGGACCCAAGGGCGAAGGCACTGCTGGCCCAGGGTGAGTGGCCGCTCACCCTGGACTAGGCAGGCCCCATATATAGGCCTATAGAAAATTGTAAATTAGTCATTTTCGCTCTCCCTCATTTTGGCCCAAAAGCTCCCCCGCTCTCTTTCAGCCCATGAACAAACCCAAAACTCGTTTATTTTCTTCTGCCGCTCCACTCCAGTGCTCCTCTTCTTGGTCTCTTCAATTTCAACCACGATCGAGACCCTAGATCCCCCCTCTTCTTTGTCTCTTCATTCTCTTCATTTTCGACCACAATCGAAACCCTAGATCCTCATCCTCTTCGTCTCTTCATTCTCTTCATTTTCGACCACAATCGAAACCATATATCCCCATCCAATCCCCCAATTTCCAAACCTCCATTTCCCAAATTCGCGGGTTCAAAGGGCAAAGGTGGTGGTGGTGGTGCTGGTCCGAAACTCTAGGCCAGGTACTCAATAGCCAGAGCTTTTCTTCAGCTTTCTATTATTGGGTTTGTTCTTCAGTTCATCTTCACCCAAAAGAATGTTGCCTGTATCCTACTTGTTTACTTGGTCATGATAGATTTCTTGTTCTTCCTCTTAATGCCACACTCTTTTCTTTTCAAGTTTCTTGAATTAGCAATTATAGTAATGATAACAAGAGGGGTCCTATCTTTTGGGTTTGTACTACCAATAGAACAAAACTCTAAGGTTATGATACGGATAAGACCTGAGGGTTATTAAACACAGACATGATGCAACATGGCACCCTGATGAAAATTTTCATAAATAATGCATTGAAAATTTGAATAGGAAGCAGTCTTTTCTCTTTAATATTTACTCTGTTTTAGTTTCAAATAATATTCTTATATTTTACATATGTCGATAATACACACTTATAACTTTGACTACACATTTAACTTAGAAACATTTATTCTTTTAATGTGCACCACAAGAGTTTTGATATGCTAGTTTGTAATGGGATATGCTAGTTTGTAAGAGTCATGAAGAAAATTGATAGCCTTAAACAATTTCATACATGAAATTCAAATAATGTAGAAGATGGTGAGTAGAAACGAAGTGGTTATTTGATTTGTTAGTGTGATTTCGCTTCCGGTGGATGAAAATCCTAGCTCTGCCACTACCCGGACCCGTTAAAAAAACACAAAAAATCAACATAAAAATAAATATTCTATCACCATTCCTTCCCTCCTTCCTCCTCAATTCTAAATCTTTCTCTTCCAAACTTAAAACTCATGCATTTTTCTTCTCTCCTCTATTCTAAATCCTCCACTCGTCGCCTCCGCATGTCGCTTATACTCCGGCTCTTACCCGAACGGGTAGGAATATTTTAATAGGACCCGAACCCAAAATCAGACTCGGTCCTCACGGGTTCGGATCCGAATCCAATTTTTGGACCTGTAGGAGATCGGATTCGGATTCGGATTCGGATAGTGAAGGACTCGACACGATACCAATACTACTAATATTGTCATTTTTGCAAGGCCATGGAAAAATAAGAAAAAAAAAACAATTATGGGGCATTTGTCTTAAAATAATAAAAAGACTTTACTCCAGTGCTTCCACATTTGAGTTGACCGGAGTCAACTCAACTTTTGTTCCACACGATTTAGCTTGTCCATCTAAAATCATAACTATATACGAATTATTTATGATTGGGACTTGATTAAAATATATGACGGTTGACTTCATGGACAAATCTTAAATCGATTCAAAGTGATGATGTGGAATCCACTTTTAGCCAAACCAATACAAAATATTGAAAACAAATATCTCAAAATAAGTGTACGACTGTAGATGATACTACATGTTTGTATCTTATAGCACAATAGTACAACTTTATTAGTACACAAATCAATTTTTTAAGAGCATTTATAGTCTGTTGGTTATTTTGTCAAAATTTTCAAAATTTGAATAAAGTTGTGCTGCTGTTGTTGGCCATTTACTCAAAATTTGGATTTCGAATGAACAGTCGCTGACTATACTTGGGAGACGAAATGATAATTGTCAAAATATAGATACCGGAAGATGATTTGTCGTCTGATTGATTGGACGAAAAATTATCTTTCGTCAGAGAGATCGGACGGAAAATAACACATCGTCTCTACAAATTTGAGCCTGACACATTGACGGACGAAAATTATCTTTCGTCGGAGAGCTTGGACGGAAAATAATACCCCGTCTGTTGCTATTTATTATATAAAAAAAAAATTTTAAAAAAAGTAACCGGATGGGAGATAATTACCCATCCTTCCCATTTCTGCAAAATTTTCAACCCAAAAATTTTATAGGAACCCCAAAAATTCAATAGGAATAGGCCGCTATAAATAATTATGTGTATATATTAGGAATTAATTAGTTTTAATTAAGATTTAAGATTTATTTGAAATTAAATTAATATTAAATTAAGATTCTTAATTAGAAATTCTCTCCGACGCCCGTCCAATGTTTTTAAATTTTCAAAAAAAAATTGCAAAAATTAACAGGACAAAAAATTTTCTTTCATCCGAAATTTTTTTTTTTATAAAAAAAACAAAATTTTGGCTTCGAACGGCTGCAGCCAAACCTAAATTTTCTACTTTCAAATATCAAATATTCGAATTTTAGCATGGAACGACAACATATGCTCTAACTCTAGATGCTACATAATTCATTTAATGCCATGTCATATATGTTATGTCATTTCAGTGTCAGATAAGGATAAATTGATGCCTATAATTATGGGGTGATTTCGACATTATAAGAAAAAAAAAAAAATCTTCATCCCACGCATTCCAAAATTTTGATTTATTGTAATCCTAATAACTCAGCAGATACTTTAACATGAACATGAACATAAACTTATAGAAAATTGTCTACATATATTTTGTGAATTTAAAGGTAGATGATACAACATTATCGGTTTTAGTTCAGAAATAAAATTTTGTTCGGTCTATGATACACACGAGGATGGATATATACAATTCAAATCAGATATTAAACTCTAACAACAAACGCGCATACCGCATGTAAAGCTTTAATTCCAATAGTGTTGGGATTTGTGAATCCAATACACGATAATGAGTTGCAGAAAATAGACGAGAAGAAAAGTCGAAGCAGGAGCAAGCAGGTCGACCGCACCCCAGACAATGTACAGGCAGAGTTGCGGTCGACCGCACCCCAGACAATGTACGGTCGACCGCGCAGTCGACCGTCTCGCTCACTGTTTCAACCCTGTAACTTGAAGAGGCGACCGGTCGACCGACCTACACTCTGTTGGACCTTGTACAGTCGAAGGAGAGAACTGGTTGACCGACTTAGTATTGCAGTCGACTGTCCCGACGCTGTTTGATAAGCGGCTGAGATTGAAAGTTGAGAAAACCTATATATATTGTATTGTGTACGATTTTTGAGTTAAGTGAAAAGAAAATAGAGATCAACCAGCCGCCATTTGAGAGAGAGGGAGATAGAGTGAAACCCTACACCTTGGGGGTGAGTTTTTGAGAGATTTGTAAACCGATTCTTCATATTTCTAGTGGAAATCCCAGGAGTGTCTCTGCGTAGGGAAATAGCCATTGTTTTAGGTGAACCTCAAAAAAATCTCGTGTGTTCGTGTGTGTTTCTTTTGGTTGTTCTTTGTTCTCTTGTTTTGATTCTATAGTTCTTGCATCTCGTCATCGTTGTTGAGTTATTCCGTAGTTAGAATTCAACAAAGTGGTATCAGAGCTACAGGTTGGTAATATTGATTGAGATGGGGGACAATAGTAGAGTCAAGGAGTTCGATGAAACGGATTTCACAATGTGGAAGATCCAAATGATTGCGTATCTCCGACAGAATGATCTAGATGATCCTTGTTTTGTTTGAAGCTAGAAGGGGCGGAGGTCGATCCGGTTGCGTTGGCGGCTTAGAATAGATTGGATCAGAAAGCGCTTGGACAGATTCAGTTTTCGCTGAGCATGAAGGCGTTATTTCACATTGAGAAGGCAAGGACCGCAAATGAGGCAATGGAGATATTGACAAATATGTTTGAGAAGCCGAATGCAGCAAACCAAATCCTACACCTAAAGAAGTTGGTTAACTTGAAGTTGTAGGATAGGGATTCGGTTGCTGAGCACATCAACAATTTCTGTATGGTTTACAATCAGATAGAATCGTCGGGTTTAAAGTTTAAGGAAATGGCACAATCATTGTTGTTGCTATCCAGTCTTTTCGATTATTACGGTACAATAAAGCAGACTATTACAAGCACCATGACAGATACAACAGCCCTAAAGAATGTTATAAGCAGCATTATGAATGAGGATGCAAGGAGGAAAAGACATGGAGAGACTTCGGTATCATATCCTAGCAATGCCGCACTGTCAGTTGATAATCTTTGTAGAAGTAACAACAGAGGAAAGTCACAAAGCAGAAATCACCGGTCCAAGTCAAGAACAGGACATCACAAAGGTGTGTTGGTACTGCAAGAAGCCAGGACACAAGAGAGACCAATGCGAGGAGTATAAGAAAGCACAAGCAAGGTCATAGGTAGCCAATGTGGTAAGTATTGAACCCCATCTAGATGAATTGTGTTTATCTACTGGATTTAATATTTTGCAAGATGATTGGTGTATAGACTCAGATGCTTCTCATCATTGTACTCCAATGATGGATGTTTTTGAGGATTACAGGACAGGTAATTTTGGTACAATTTCAGTTGAAAATAGGCTGATATGCCCAATTGTAGGTAGAGGCACAGTGAGAGTGAAGGCTCGCAATGGTGGGCAATTGGTCTTGATTGACACAAGACATATTCCGAGCTTGAAGAAAAATTTTATCTCAACTAGTAAATTAGATAAAGAAGGGTTCACAACAACTTTTGGGCATGGAGAATGGAAGGTGACTATAGGTGTCAGGTTGGTGGCAAAAAAAAAGCTTGGTGACACGTTGTACTTACTTAGAAGAGGTGATTCAAGTGATATCATTACTACAACATCAGCAGGTAGTTCCTCTTCAATTCTATCGCATGTCAGGTTGGGGCACCATGGTGAAAGGGGTGTCAAGCAGCTTTGTTCTAGGAATCTTTTGCCGGGACTGAAGAAGTTTGAGATGGATTTCTGTGAGAATTGTGTAATGGAAAACAAAAGACAGTTAGCTTTCAGTTGTGTGAGCGTAAGAAGAAGCTTGGAAAGCTAGAGTTGGTACATACAGATGTGTGGGGTCCAGCTGAGAAATTCTCTTTTGGTGGTAAGAGATACTTCGTCACATTCATCGATGATGCTACAAGAAATATTTGGGTTTATGCAATTCACGAGAAATCAGAAGTATTTGAGGCATTCAGAGCTTGGAAGGCCAGGATTGAGAATGAGACGGGTTGCAAGGTGAAAGCAATAACGTCTGACAACTGAGGTGAGTACACAAGCAAAGAGTTTGTTAACTATCTGGTAAAAGAAGGTATCAGAGGAATCAAAACAGTTCCTATGACTCCACGGGAGAATGGTGTAGCAGAAAGAATGAACCACACGATACTCGAAATGGCGAGATGCATGAGACTTCATGCTGGTCTTCCGGTCCATCTTTGGGCCGCTACAGTAGTACAACAGTGTACTTGATTAATCGTTGCCCGTCTAGTGCCCTTGATGGGGCCATTCCAGAAGAACTATGGTCAAGTAAAATTGTTAATTATTCACATTTAAAAGTTTATGGTTGTATGACATAGGCACTAATTGACAGGAAAGAAAGAAAGAAGTTGGACTCTAAGTCCAAGAGGTGTGTATTCATTGGCTACGGTGTTGATGAGTATGGTTACAGGCTTTGGGATTTTGTGGATAACAAAGTCATTCGCAGCAGGAATGTAGTGTTCAATAAAGAGGTCCTATACAAGGACACGCACACAGGTCAAAACAGTACATCCATTTCAGAGTCAGATTGGGGTTTAGACTCAGACTCAGATTCTGATTCTGAAGGCGGCCCTAGTGGTGGGGGTCAAATAGTGCAGCAGCAGGTACTTGTACCACAGGCAGCACAGGAGGCTCATGGTGAGCCTATTAGGAATGAGCAGATTATCCAAGATGAATATGTATAGCCAGAACAGTTCGGGAAACCTGAACCGGTCAGTGAACCGGTACCCACATTGAGGAGATCGACACGATAGAGAATGCCAACCAAGATATTTGATCCATCAGCTAGTGTTGTTTATGAGCATGTTCTGTATACAGATTCAGGAGAGCCAGAGACTCATGAGGAGGCTTTGAGGGATGAGGTTCAAATTCAGTGGGAGTTAGCCATGAAGGACAAGATGAACTCCTTAAAACAGAACCAAACTTGGGAGTTGACCAAGTTACCTGCAGGGAAACATGCTCTTATGAACAAATGGGTTTTTAAAGTTAAAGATGAGGCAGATGGCAGTAAGAGGTACAAGGCAAGGTTTGTTGTGAAAGGATTCTCTCAAAGAGAATGTGTTGATTATAACGAGATCTTTGCACCGGTTGTGAAGATGACTTCAATTAGGGTTCTGTTTAGTATTTTGGTAGTTGAATTCTTGCACTTAGATTAGTTGGATGTGAAGACAGCATTTCTTCGTGGTGATGTCGAAGAAGAGCTGTACATGAAACAACCCACAGATTTTGAAGCAAAAGAGAAAGAAGACATGGTGTGTCGACTGAAGAAGAGTCTTTATGTGCTCAAACAAGTACCATGGCAATGGTACTTGAAATTTGATTGCTTTATGAGAGGGAAAAGTTTCGACAGATGCGAAACAGATCATTATGTGTATGTTCGTAGATATGAGGACAATGATATAGTTACCTTGGCGTTGTATGTGGACGACATGTTGTTGGCAGGTTCATGTATGAAGAAGATCAAGGAAGTAAAAAAGGCGCTAGCTTCGGAGTTTTCAATGAAGGACTTGGGTGAAGCAAAGCGAATCCTCGGCATGAAGTGTAACACCCCTGCCCCGAGCTCGAACAATTTATACAATTTAGAGGACAAATTATTTATAGTATAGTACAACTGCCCACCACAGACTGCCTCTCAAAAGGTGGATAACCGGATTGGTGACTCTTGATCATAGGCTATTATATTTATATATTATTTTATTCCTTGAAATCTCCGATATGGGACTATTCCCATACCTTTCTCCCCGTTCTCTCACTTGAGAGAACATCACCTTTACATTTTCGGGTGGGCCCCATGGCATATGGCCACGTCACCATCCTTTGACCGAATTCAACAGGCAATTCAAACAGCACCATATGTTGTGCTTCAAATACACTGGGCCCCTCTTCAATCACTATTTCATTTCAATTAAATTACCCAAATGCCATTTATATAAACAGCCACCATACACTTTCAACATATATATATATATATATATATATATATATATATAGAGAGAGAGAGAGAGAGAGAGAGAGAGAGAGAGAGAGAGAGAGAGAGAGAGAGGTGGCCCTTCGGTTGAGAACTAATTTGGTGAGAACTCCGTGAGAACTCACGAAGTAGACCTCCCATGAAAAATCCGAACCGACCATCTCGTTCTACATGCCTTAAATAGCATAACATAAAGAATTCAAATAATTTGAAGTTCGTTTTCCCATGATTTACATCATCGCAAAATTGTATGACTGAAAATTCTACTCCATTTGATGGATGAGCAAACGAACTTCAAATTATTTGAATTCTTTATGTTATGCTATCTAAGGCATGTAGAACGAGATGGTCGGTTCAGATTTTTCATGGGGGGTTTACTTCATGAGTTCTCACGAAGTTCTCACCAAAATTAGTTCTCAACCGAAGGGCTCCCTATATATATATATATATATATATATATATATATATATATATATATATATATATATATATATATATATATATATATATATATATATATATATATATATATATATATATATATATATAGCCTTTGAAAATTACGGGGTGTTACATGAAGATTAGTAAAGAAATGAGAAGCAAGAAGCGCTATATATATATATATATATATATATATATATATATATATATATATATATATATATATATAGCCTTTGAAAATTACGGGGTGTTACATGAAGATTAGTAAAGAAATGAGAAGCAAGAAGCTTTGGTTATCTCAAGCGGACTACGTGAAGAAGGTATTGAAGAGATTCAACATGTATGGCGCGAGGCCAGTTACTTATCCCTTGGCTGCTCACTTCAAGTTATCAATGGATTTGTGTCCTAAAACAGATGCGGAAATGGAGGAAATGACTGCCATTTCTTATGCCTCAGCCGTTGGGAGTTTGATGTATGCGATGGTGTCTACAAGACCAGATATCGCACAAGCATGGAAGTTGTCAGCCGTTACATGAAGAATCCAGGTAAACAGCATTGGGATGCAGTAAGGTGGATTCTTAGATATCTAGCAGGTACTTCAGATCACTCTCTTTATTTTGGGGGAGATTCTTTGCATATACATGGTTATGTGAATGCAGATTTTTTAGGCGATTGTGATGGTTGCAGAAATACTACATGGTATGTATTTATAGTTAGAGGAATAGCTGTCAGTTGAGCTTCGCAGTTACAAAAGGTTGTAGCACAGTCAACCACGGAGTCAGAGTATATGGCACTTACAGAAGCGTTGACAGACATGTTGTGGATTTCGGAACTTATGAAACAGTTGGGCAGGAAGCAACCCATAGGTGAACTATGGTGTGACAGTCAAAGTGCAGTTTTCTTGGCAAAAAACTCGGCATATCACTCTAGGACTTGGCACATTCAAATGGGGTATCTTTTATCAGAATGGCGGTTGAGAAGAAATGGTTGAAGCTAACTAAGATTTTTTGTACTAAAAATCCGGCGGACATGCTCACTAAGGTGGTGGATAGCAGAAAACATCAGTTTTGCAATACCGCTATCGGATTGTCTCTAGGTTAATTGTTGAGGAGACTCACAGAGGCACAGGCCTAGACTAGGCCAATGGAAGAATGCAGAACATGTTAGAGACTTCGTGTATATGTCTCCAAGTGGGAGATTGTTGGCATTTGAGGATCCAATATACGATAATGGTTTGAAGAGGATAAACGAGAAGGAGAGTCGAAGTGGGAGCAAGCAAGTCAAAAGTGGTTTGAAGCTACAGGCAGAATTGCGGTCGACCGCACCCCCGACCGCATACCAGGCAATGTATGGTCGACCGCGCAGTCGACCGTCTCGCTCACTATTTCAACCATGTAACTTGAAGAGGCGACCGGTCGACCGCGCAGTCAACTGACCTACACTCTGTTGGACCCTATACAGTCGAAGGAGAGAACCGGTCGACCAACTTGGTGTTGCGGTCAACCGTCCCGACGCTGTTTGATGAGTGGCTGAGATTGAAAGTTGAGAAAACCTATATATATTGTATTGTGTACGATTTTAGAGTTAAGTGAAAAGAAAATAGAGATCTACCAGCCGTCATTTGAGAGAGAAGGAGATAGAGTGAAACCCTACACCTTGGAGGTGAGTTCTTGAGAGATTTGTAAACCTCTTCTTTATATTTCTAGTGGAAATCGCAGGAGTGCCTCTGCGCGAAAAAGTAGCCATTGTTTTAGGTGAACCTTGAAAAAATTTCGTGTGTTCTTGTGTGTTACTTTTGGTTATTCTTTGTTCTCTTGTTTTAATTCTATAATTTTTGCATCTCAACGTCGTTGATGAGTTATTCCACAATTAGAATTAATCAAATAGAGAGGACAACTTGTCTAGCGATTATCTAATTCAAAACAATTAAAATTAGACACCTTCCATTTCTGACCCTCTTCCTCGGTTTAGAAAGGATAACGAGTCCAGCAAACTTGTCCGCAGCACATGAGTTATTGGAAAATACATCTCATTTCCTGTGCTTGTCGCACTATAAAGACTAGTAACTGCTCGTGCGATGCACGCTAGTATTATACACGTGCTTTGCACGTGTGAAATTTTTTTTTAGAGGGGATGAAAAGGAGAAAAAAATTACGTGATTTGCACGTGGGGGATTTTTTTTGGATGGGGGGGAGGAATGAAATGGAAAAAAAAATTCCAACACGTGCGTTGCACGTGTTGGGTTAAGGACTAAGGGGTTCTCCCATTATAGTAGTAGAGATTAAAGAGTGAACCAGAAATGCCGAGTACATCTTATTTTCACAACTTTCCTTTTCCATGATACAGACATTACAAATAAGGTTTTCGCTGAGTGAGATCGAGACAATTTATATTTGACATGAACCATAGGTGGGGAGGGAGGGTGCACGAAATGCACGAAGTGGCTTTGCTATTTCTTGTTTGTACATGTAGCAACTTTTGAACGCATAACTTTCCAGTCAGTGAGACTGGAGAGATCGTAGGGGCATTTGAATTCCACGACTACGCATATTATGTACCAATCGGCTCATTTTACTCAGTTTAGGCCTTCATATAGATAGTAGTAGTAGGATTGTCCCAAAAATGATTGGAAGTGCCTTGCTGCTTGCAGCTTCATTTCATGGAGATGAAAAGGGCAAGTGTCACTATAGTGGTAGCGAAATCCCTGCTGCGCTTCAGTATCTTTCGTTACTGAATGATCCAGTAGTACATTGAGAAATCGATGAAGTGAGCTTGCATCTCAGTGTAAGACGAGCGGTGTGAGAACACTGAGTAGCTGCAAATATAAAACACACCAAAATAAACAACGTAAAATGGCACCCTTGCAACTATCAACAGTGGAGTAGATCTTAAAATGCAACAGAAATTGGTGGCAGAAAGCGCAGCAACCCACAGATCGAAACAAGCTGGGCAAAACATTAGTTCACCTCAAATTTTGTTGAATGAAACAGTTTAATCAGGGAATTTGTATAGTGCAATGGCCTACTCCGGGAGCAAACTGCTTAAAATAGAAGGCAAACTCTCACTTCTCATGCAATTATCAAAAACAAAAATCTTCAAGCAGTTCACAGGCCATTTTAGACGGTATATGCACTCCGAAACCAACAGTAGACTAGAAGGAAACATCTACTTCAGAGAATATCAAATAACACAAGCGTGCAAATAGTACAGCTGAGCAGATTCCATTTCTTGCAAAGTATCGAGGAATTAAAGACAATTTTAGCAACAAGCGTGCAAATAGTACCCTTGCAACTATGCAAGTAAATAGACCAAGTTGAGATGAATGATGAATATAACCCTTAACCATCTATAGAACTAAAACTGGCATCTCCAATCACGTACACTGAAAGACCAGAAACTCAATTCACCAGATGTGTATGTAGACTTTACAAACTAAACCATCAAAGCAGTAGTCTATTACCTATTTGGCTAGCAATCCAGTTGTATACCATAACCAAAAATATTATGAAAAATCTAAAAACCCATAAAAGAGTTGGTAGTGTAAAATATGGAAGAATGTTCTCCCTAAAAGATTAACAAGGATGGACAATCTGAAGATTATCTAATTGATCTCTAATATTAAACGTGTTAGATACTTCTATTCCCAGCTGAAAAAGTAATGTCCACATGAATAAGCCATCTAGCATGCTTGTAACTATATCTACAGTGGCACTAACTAGTAACTTCACTACTAATCAGTGATTTTTCAAGACCAGTAGTCCTACAGTTGCCATCAGGAAACAACTTGAATAACAATAGAACAAAAACTCTTAAACCACTGCAAAGCTAAACGAACCAAAGATCAACAAAAGATTGAGATGGCATATAACTAGAGGATGAAAAACCAAGAACAGGACTCCATAAAGCAAAAACACAAAATATTTCATTTAAGGGAAAAAATCATAAATTTATAAAGGCTAAATTTGAAAAAACCTCACTCAGGTATTGTTCATTTTAAAAAAACCTCTTTTGTTGTAAAGAAAACCGTCCTCAACTATGTTTTCAATAAATCCAACGCGCGGCATACAGTTCCGTAAGATTTTTGACACTTGCAGCGCATGTGCTATTTTTCGGACATTTTTGCCCTTGTATTAAAAAACCTCAATTCATCTTTTCCTTTTTTTTCTCAAAAAACTTCACTTATCTAATCAGGTTGTTTAAAAAACATCACAAAACTAATATTTTTCGCCATTTAAACCCATCTCGATCTCCAAATCTCTTCTTCCTCCTCCAACGAAACCCCCGCTCATGTCAAACTAGATCTTCTAAATCACCTCCCCAACCCCCCACTCGGAAACCCTAGATCACATCCAAACAGTGGCAACAAAATCCCCATTTAAAAGCTGTCTGAAAATATCCAAAAAAATGGCCGCTGCCCTAGAGTGCTAGTCCAGCCGCCCCAGCACTAACGAAGAGATCGCCGAACAAGTAGTCCTCATGTCCAACCCCCTTCGCTCCCACACCACCACCACCACCCTCCCCAAAAAAAATGGCACCACCTCCTCCAAATTCTCACCTCCCTCAAATCCTCCATCCTCGACGAATTCAAACCTAATGAACAACAACTCCCCTAATGGGGGGCCCTTATCCGCAACCTCACCCACCTCTACCCCGGCAGCCAGCGTCCCGAGAAACTCATCTCTGACCTCCGCCACCACTTCTACTTCCTCCCCTCCTACGCCCTCGCCGTCTTCCCCATCAAAGACATCCTCCACCTTCGTCTTCTCGACCAGTCTGCCTCCTCCGACCAGCTCGCACTTAACATTCAACTCAAAGATGGACATGAAATTTAGCCCAACATTACGCTCATCCTCAAGATTACTTTCACTTGCAGTCACCCAATCTTTCTTCCTCTCCCCGCGGTGTCCACTTGGTTAAATGTCTCCGACAAGAATGTGCAAGTGTTCGAGAAAAAGGGAGTGACATTGGGTGTTGTGGAGACAAACACTAGTTGCAGGTGAGAAGAAGAATATTAAAGAGATGGTGAGGAGTGCTTTGAGATCCGCGATCAAGAAGCCAGTGAAGAAGATTCCGTTTAGGCTTTGTGGGTGCCGAGGGCAGGGTGATAGGTTGATGAGAGGAGAGTGGATTATGGCTGACGACTGACAAAATGTGAGGACATGGAGGGAGGAAATTGTGCGGTGGATACTTGATTCGAAAGAGGTTGAGTTCAAAGAGCGAATGGGGGTGAGCTCGTTTAAGAAGGGGTATAGAGTGAAGGTGTGGATTTTGATGTGCACTTCTTAATTTCAGGTACGGGTGGTGTAACCGTACCTAAAATTGTAAGGATACTATGAATTTTTTTAATATGTATTATGAATATGTATGTGATAGTGTCTGATATAGAGAGGTTTGTAACCAGGTATTTATGGAATTGTATTGTAGATTTGGTTTATATCAGGAAGTGGTTTGTATCATGATATATTTCATGTTTATGTCTCAATTGATAAGTTTAATGAGAATGTGTTGAATGTGGTGGATAAAAATATGAGAGATTTTTATATAATGTGCGTTTTGTTGGTGAAAATATGTGAGAGTGTATGATGAAAATTTGTTCATGTCATATTTGTTGAATTGTTGTTAGATTTAGATAACAGTTCATACGTGATTGGGTGAGGTTTCGGCTAAAAAGCATTAGTTTTATGATATTTTTTAAACCACCAAATTAGATAAATGAGGTTTTTTGAAAAAATTGGAAAGATGAGATTTTTAATACAAAGGCAAAAATGTCCGACAAATGGTACGTACATTGTACGTGTCAAAAAACCTAACGGAACATGACATTGTCGCGTTGAGTCTTTTTGAAAACATAGTAGAGGGCTATTTTTTCAACAAAAAAAGAGTAATGCTTCAACCACTACCAATTTCACTACCATTCTCTTCACTACCTTAGGTGGCACACTCCTATTGGAGAGTTCTCCCACCTACTCTATCTTCCTCTACCTATTGGAGTGTACCACCTAAGGTAGTGAAGAGAAATGTAGTGAAATTGGTAGTGGCTCTAGCATTACTCACAAAAAAAAGATGTGTGGTTTATTGAAAACGGGCAATGCTTGAGTGAGGTTTTTTCAAATTTAGCAATTTATAAATCAGGACATTAACAGTTAACATTGAGGTGGCTTCAAATGAGGACAATATTTGGAAGAGTTGCTTGACAGATGTGCTATAAACTCAGAAAGGTATGCCCGATCTAGATATGGGCACCTAGTACTCTCATGGCTAAAGAAGTCCATTTGGAAGCAAATCTGGACATTGCTACAACAGTGAGCATGGCTCAACAAAGTTCATTTCACAGGAGGGAGGATCGCGAAATTTAGTAGAATTGCATATATGCTTAAACAGACAAGGAACATCAAAAACTTTGTAGAAAGATGACCAAAACATCAACCATGAAATTTACACACGCAGTTCAACACATGCGCTAAGAAACTATTGGAGGCAGCTATATGATGTAGCAGTTGGAGGGTGAGGCAATTACCATGCATGCACATATTCTAACTTATTTTCTAATAAAATATGTAAAACAAAACATTTGGTACAAATAGCACACTAAAGCATGTAAAATTCACAATCTGTAACCCATGTAAACAAAGCCTGTAACATAACCATATATGTTCAACATAACACGCACACAAGTATAGTTAGATCTCAAATCAGTTCCAACAACCATATTTCAGCATCATACACACATCAGCATATTAACTTCAAAACTGGACCAGTTCCAGAGTCATATTTTGATTAATCCAATCATCGACCACTCAATTATCTTTTATAGTGACTTACGTTCATACTACGCATTTAATCAAGTGAATCAACACCAAACGGTTAACTAAATTTCATGAATATAGGAGCAACAGGAGCTTGGTATGCCCATGTTAGTGCTAGGATCTCAAAACAGTTAAAATTGTACTTGACAAAAAAATGTAGTGCCTACGGTATCTATATGTTATAATCCTCCTTCACCCTTCAAAAAATAAGCTTTGACTAATTTATCAAAAGATGCCCTTTCCAATCCGGAAGCACACCAAGCACAATCCCACAGGTTTAATCCTCCAAATCCATCCACCTGCCTAAATAAAACCTAGTGAAATGCACATGAAGCCACAGTAAAAAATGTCGGTGCAACACAGATACTAATGTGTCCAGATAATCACCACATCCACTTTTCAATACATGAGATTACCTCCCAAACCATCAGCAACGTGGGATTAGTAACATTAGTCCTAAAGTAAAAACCTCCCTATGTCAACTATAGTAAAATGCATATAATAAAAGTGAGTCTTATGTAAATATGTTAATCATAATGTGCCTGAATAATCACCACATTCACCATTCACTCCATAGCATCACTTAATGAACCGAGAATTTAACAAGGCTTAATAAAACTTCACAAAAGAACACAAACTAGTAACCACGACACAAGTAATGAAACTGCAATTTCCCAAACTCCACAAATTAGCACTCATTTATATTAAAACAAAAGGCCTACCCCAGATAAAATCTAGTAAAATGCATGTCACAAACGTGATTCCTAAATTAATCAAAATACGCATGAATAATCACCGTATTCACCTTCCACTCCATAACAGAATTTAACTACAATGCTTAAAACTGTTCATATAAGAACATATAAACTGGTAGCTACAATGCAACTAATTAGGCTATGTTTGGGAATAAAGTTGAGTTAGGATAACCGGACTTATCTCTCATAACTTTAAAAAACACTAGTTATCCTAACTTTGGCATGTTTGAGGCTCATTTTGGAGTTAAGATAACTGTAATATCTAAACTCCAATCTTACCTAATTTTTTTAAACTTTGAAGAGAACTTTAAAATGGAGGCAAGGGTGTGTGACTACCAAAGTTAATCGGCTTGGTACCTCCCAAATTAACTTTGTTTATCTACACTTTGTTCCCAAACCAAACAGGGCCTTAAACTTTTGCAACTTCCCAAATTCCAATCTTTAGTCTACCCAGTCATAGGAGATATCTGAATACCAAACTTACATTAAACGCATTGTCAAAACACACAAAATTCCAACTACATTAATCCCAAGCAAAAAAACCCGACTTTACAGCAAAAAAATGCAACTTCTTGCGCGGTCGAACAAAAGCGGAAATGCCAGTATAGATCAAATCAAAAGATTTGGTCCACTCAGCATCAACTGATCCGTTCTAATCAGAATAACAAACTAGTACGAAACCCATTGTCAAAAACAAAGAATCCAAACTACAGAAAACACCAAAGCACATAACTTTTGGGGGGAAATCGAGCAAACCCCATCTATTTCTCAGACGAGTTGGGTCCCCGCTTCTTGCCGAACCCGACGACGGCGGTGACGAACCTGCGGTTGTACTGCATGCGCTTGTGGGCCCTACCCCTCGGCTTCTTCTTCTTGTCCTGCTTCGCCACCTTCGGCGTCTGCCCCCTCACCTTCCCGGCACGCGCCAGCGATCCGTGCACCTTTCCTGCACGAAAATTGGGGCGCATGGGTGATCAGAACGAGTAATTGAGAGAATATGAATGAAAATTTTACGTATATTGGACGTACCCATGATTGGTTGGTTGAACGAATCTAGGGTTTTGAGATCTGGGGACGGAGAGTGGAGGCGATGAGAAGAAACCCTAATTTGGTGTGTGGTATTTATATGGGGGTTGGTGGGGGTGTTTATGCAGTTAAAGCCCTTGTGGATTGAGTATTTGTATGTTTGGTTGTGTGGAATTCGGATATTTGCAGATTGGTACCTTGAGTCAATTTTATGAAAAGAGTCAGATTTAAGAGGGGTTACTTGTACTTTTTTTTTTATATATAAATTCTTTTCGATTAGGGGTGGGTAACACTCACATTTATCCGTTACCCGAATCCAAAAAATATAAAATTTGAATAATAGATTTATAGGAATATACATATAAATAGTATTTATTAAAGACAGATGCGTAAATATAATATTTATCCATGTACCTAAATACAAAAATTATTGGAACCATAGGGTATCGGGTGTAAAATACTTAAGTGCACATATTTATTCTCCGCTAACCAGACCCGACAGATAATTTTTTTAACTAGGACCTATATCCGGACCTTATTCTCGCAAGTACGAGTTCGGGTCTATTTTATGGACCCGTGAGGTGCCGGATTCAAGTCCGGTTAGTGGAGGACCTTATCCGATAGAACCCAATATCAGCTCTAGTGGTGAGTAACCTCATATCAAGATGTCCCATTGATAAAAGAGGTTTTGCGCCAGTAGTACCTGCAAATAATGTACTTAAATTGGAATTGTCATGTATGTTCCTACAGAAACTGAGTGATGAAAACTGTCAGATTTAGTAGCCTGGTTAGGTCGTTACGTTTATCATGTCTCTTTGTGTCCGAACACTTATTAGATTTGCTTGAATTTTGCACATTTTCTACTTTTCATAATCCATGATGCGAAGATGAATTTTGTTATTTGGTGAACATATCTTTCCTTAATTAATAATAGGAGAAGGCCTTAGTGTCATTTGTCATTTTATCATTTTACCAACATGTGCAACGCACGTACATAACTAATATAAAGAAAGTTTCCAGTGCAAATCCTCCCTACCTTAGAGTTTTTTTTTTATTTTTTGAAATTATTAAAACGTGCATCGCACGTGTAAATTACTAGTTAGGATAAAGGAAAATCAGAAACTGAGAAACATTATATCTTGGACCTCTTGGTCGATTTGCCTTTCATGAAGAACATACAAGGCAACCAAATGAAGGCAAGATGGCTACTATTTATCGTACCAAAACATGTAGTAACTGTGTAACATGTATAAATTAAGAATTATAGCACTACATTATTCGGTATAATATATACATGTGAATACAGGCAATACAAAAGGTAGACTTGATAAATCAAAAAAACCATTACAAATTTTCAGGTAATTTCAGAAAATGACATTGAACTCGACTTATTATGCATCAAGTATCTGCCACACGACATCAATAGCAGGGTTAAGCCTCGAGTTTGCCCTTATGACTAGCTAATCCAACACTTACAGCCCTCATGGCTTGCGCTTCTGGTGCCAAGAATTATAACCACAAGCTTATACTATCGTTACACAGAGATAGAGTACATTCTTAATTTGTTTCCCTACATAAGGTGTACTGAGTATGGAAGAGGACAGCTAATGAAGATCACCAGTTAATCAAGAAGATAGCTACAAACAAGTATTGAATATGCCCATAAGAAAGTTAAGCTATCATTGATGTGAGAATACTTACAGATAGTAGGTAGTAGTAGTCAGTGGCGGAGTGAGGAAGAGAGGAGGGGGGACATTTGGGACCTTAAAAATTTTGTAAAATTCCCTAATATAGACCAAAATTTTTATTTGCCCCCTAGTTAAAAAAAATTTGGGACCCCCAAGTCTAATCCACCTCTTATTAAAGGCTCAATTATGTTGATGCCGGGAATTGAATCTACTAGTAAATCATTTTTCACCGAAGGTTAGACAGTATCTAAATCATTAAAGGCGCAGTATCTAAATCATTTTTCACCGAAGGTTAGACAGTAGGAAATTGAATCTACTAGTAAACCTACATTTTACATGGTAAGAAATACAAATACTAAAGACGGGTTGAGAGTGCAAGTTGGATCTTGTTACCGATCGATCGATCGATGACTTCAGGCAGCTCCAGTCATCTGCCAAACTCATCACTATTGAGCCTTGTTCAGAGCCAAAGAGAAGCTTTCCATTGAGATCTACACTGTCAACTAAATGCAGTCAATGAGCCATATATAGCATCATACAACTGAATCTGAGCTTCCCGTTTGCCAGAAGAAGCATCTGGGAAATGCCGATACTAGCGCAAAAATTGAAGAGGAGAGAAGATCAGAAATCACTGACTGCATCAGAGAGAAACAATGACTTATTACGAGAGCAAGCATGAATTTGGCAATTCGCTTGTTTTGCATATAGAATGATTACAATAAAGAGGGTTTATCTCACCAAAAAAACTTCTCTATTAGATATTAGCTACAAAATAATTTATATTTGCTATTACCCCCATAGAACTTTTAAGTTATATGATACTAGTGACATGCACTTACAATGCACATTCTAATCAACCTTTATTTATCTCTACTACTATAATGGGAGAAGGCCTTAGTATAATTTGTCCATATCCCAATCCGTGCAATGCACGTTTAATTAAACTCTACAATATAAACCAATGAAATACGTACAGTAGACGTTCAAATTTATTACCCTCTCCCTATCTCTCAAAAAAATCAAAAACCTTACCCTCTTCATCTCCCTCTCTCTATGCACCTGCCCCGTGGGAGAACGATCATGAACAATGAATGTCAGTATATTATTTTACGTGCTCCGCACGTACTTCTCCCATTATAATATAGATAAATAGAATATAAAAAAATATTGTTCAGACGTGCATTGCACGTGTATTTACTAGTATTTTATAAAGTAAATAATAAGAAGTAATCTGGTCTCGAACGTGATACCTCTCTTTACTCATACATATTATTTACAAATTACCCTAGTGGTACAAAATTTAATTTTATATAAGTGGTACTTTTGTAAATAATTATGTTGTAAATAAATTTGAACTTTGAGGCTATTATGGTAACTAACAACACTTGAATAAATAAATGATTTATATAACTCCCATTTAAAAATAAATGGTTGAGATTAGAAGGTTGAATGTCTACAAATGACAACCCAACTCTCTCTATATAATATTAGATTAGATTAGATATTAGAGTTTAGAGATTAGAGATGTCTCCCAAAAAAGGAATAAGATACCCCCATTCAATAGGTATGACATCATGGAATATAGGAATAGTTTTATAGATATCGGCTGTTTTGTTAGAGCATCTCCAGCCACATTAGCTATTTTGGCTAACTAAAATAGCCAAAATTGATAACAAATGGATAATTTGGCTAGCGAAAAAAAATCTCCACTCCAACCATGTTATCTATTTTGAATAACCATTAAGAATTTAAAGTCCAAAATTAAATAAAATAAAAATATAAAATAAAAGCCCATAAAAAAGCCCAATACAAAATAAAATTTCCAAGCCCAACAATAAAATTTCGCAATTTCCGCGATTGATTTCCGCGATTCCTCCAACAACAGAAGTATAAATATCGCGATTCCGCAATTTTCCGCGATTCTGCAATTTTCGCGATTGATTTCCGCGATTTCTCAATTTTGTGGTTTTGGGAAGAAGTTTAGCCAGCGTACATACTTGCCAGATCTGGAGAGTGAATATTAAAAATCTATTTTGGCGAGTGGTTTGGCTAGTCCCGTTGGAGCATATTTTTGTCTTTATATTAGCTATTTTGGCTAAAATTAAAAGATGGCTAGCATGGTTGGAGATTGTTTTATATAGAAGATTATGTGTATAATTCTAAAAGATAATGATATATATAGTATAGGGTTGGCAACCGGGCCGGGCTGACCCGCGACCTGATCGCCAGACCCGGCCCGTTAACTTATGGTTCGGGTTCATGTTCGGGTCGAACCCGCGAAATTAAGCAGGTCGACCCGAGTCGTCTAAAATGGGTTTCGAACCGTTGAACCCGACCCGCGAACCCGGTGAGCAGTGCCCAACCTGCCCCGAACCCGCGGGTTTCAAACCGTTTGCCCCGTACGGGCCAAACATTCAATCCGGACGGGTCGACCGTTCGACCCGCGGGTCCAACGGCCAAAAAAGACAGCAACTGCTATTTCAGTCATTTTTTTTGGTTTTTTTCCTTTTTCCCCTATAAATACCCTTAAACCACTCAAAAAATTTCACACATTACTCTCTTACTCTCTTTGCTACTACTACTCAATACAATCTCAATTGATTCAAATTTTTTCAACAAAGAAGCTAACAACATAGAAGCGACAAATTCTGATCGTATCGAATTCAACTTACAACTACATCTACTTAAGTTTTCAACTCCTCCAACGCTCCAACAAAGAAGCTCTCTTTCTTTCTATATACGAGTCCGGACTTCTATTTCTACTTCTACTTTTATTTTCACTCTCATTCTATATACGAGTATCCGCAAAGTACAGTATCAAAATTTCACAACTCTCTTATTGTGTTGATATTTTCTATGTAGTTATAATTTTTTTTATCATATTTGTTTGTTGGTTTTTGATATTCTCTCTCACAACCCTCCTATAGTTTTCTAGATTTTTTAAAAAAACTTATCTCGCCTAAATTGTATTTAAATTTTCCACATACACTACTATATCAACATGTCTAGATCACGAGGTAGCGACCGTAGTCAAAGTGGACAAGATTGCACCGACACTTCTCGTAGGCCTCCAATTGTCCTACAAAATGAGCCCGCCGAAGAGTACCCTATAACCGGACACATTGGTACACACGATGTGTTTGTAGGAGACAGAGACATAGAAGAAGAACCACAAACACAAGCAACCGAAACAGCACAACCGGGTAGTAGTAGGAAAACTAAAGGAAAAACTAGTGATTGGCACAAATTTTATGATTATATTCCGGACGAAAAAAATTCGAGTGTAGGTATAAAAATTTGTAAAACATGTTCGAAGCCATACAAATGGGAAAAGGGTGAGGAAACAGGTACAATAAAATGACACATCCAAAATGTATACAAAGAACTTCTTGTAGACCTACCCGGCCAAAAAAAAAATCCACCCTAGGACCGGTGTAGTTGATAGCCACTCTTATGATCCCGAACTTGTTCGTCGAAAAATTGCCCGACTAGTAATTAAAGAAAAGTTACCATTTTCCTATTCCGAGAGTAAGAACTTAGAAACTTTTAATCAAACCGCATTAAACCCGCATTTTAAAAGAATCCCTAGGAATACTTTGAAGTCAGATTTTTTAATACTTTGAAGTCAGATTTTTTAAAATGTACAATGAAATGAGAAGAACTTTGATTGCCATTTTATGGAGTTTAGCTTGTGGAGTTTCTTTAACTTCCGATTATTGAAAGGGTTGTAACAATATTCCAATGATCAGAATAACTTGTCATTGAATCGACATTGATTGAATTATTCAAAAAAGGATCATATCACTTGCCGCGTTGCCATATCATATTTTAGAAATTTGTGATGTTTTTCATATTCGTGATAAAATTATGTGTATAAGTTTTGATAATGCATCTAACAACAATGCATCGATTAGTATATTAAAAACCGCATTAAACCCTCCATGTGAAAATATTTTTCATGTTAGATATGCATGTCATATTTTAAATTTATGTGTTCAAAATGCATTAAAAATAGCCGACCCATATATAGTTAACATTAGAAATTGTGTACATTTTATTGCATTAAGTGGCCATACATTTCAAGAATGGAAAACTTGGTGTATGCTTTAAAATGTACATTTTAGAAATTTTCCAAAGGATGTTAAACATCGATGGAACTCTACTTTTGATTTGCTACATGTTGTTACTGAATATAAAACATGTATAAATAATTTTTGTATGACAAAAAATATGCCAAATTTTGGAATGACTCCCCAAGCTTGGTTTTATGCCGAATCTTTGTTAAAATTTTTAGAACCTTTTAAAATCGCAATTTTAAAATTTTCAAAATTTTATGAATCTACTTCTAGTAGAATTTTTGTTTCAATTGTCCTATGAAGCAAACTTTCAAAGAAATGATCGATGATGTTTTTATTGGTCATATTGTGAAACCTACATACACCAAATTTTTGAAGTATTTTAATCCTCCTCTTATGTTGTATTGTATTACTACTGTGATAGATTCTCGTATTAAATTAGAAGGTACAAAGAGTTTGATTGAAATATTTTTTAATTTACTTGGGGAAGATGAATCTGAAATTGAATTGGGAACATTTTTTGCTAAATTTGAAGCGACATTAAATAACTTGTATGATTTTTATAATAGGAGTTTTTCATCGAGTAGTACTACTACTTTAGTTACTTCTTCTTCTGCTACTTCTATAGGTAAGGGTAAGAATAAATTAGATGATGCCACATTTAATTTACTTGCAAAAATTCAATCAAAAAAGGCTAGGACTAATCAACCAAATGAATTACATTGGTATAATCAACAAAATTCTGAAAGCTTTACTTCTTCACTAGATATTTTACAATGGTTGAAAGACCATAAACATACTTATAGTATTCTTAAATATATGGCTAAAGATCTACTAACTCCTCCTGTCTCTACAGTTACTTTAGAAAGTATATTTTCTACAAGTGGTAGGGTTCTAACCAATTACAGGAATCGCTTGAAGCCCTAATCGTTGGAGATGCTCGTCTGTACGGAAGACTGGATGAAGGTCGAAGATAGGACTCAAGGAATAGGGTTCGACACGTCTATAAGTAAAAGCAACTCGCCGGAAGAACAACAAGAACAACAACAACAACAACAACAACAACAACAACAACAACAACAACAGCAACCAACATGAAAAATTGAAGACCAACAACAACAACAAATTGAAGACCAACATATGCAAGAAATTTGTAAATGTATAAAAAATTATAATAAATCTTTGTTTCTTATAAATAAGTTGGAAAATTGAAGAAAAATGTCATTTTATAGAAGAAAATTGTAATTGTATAGAACCAATTTATAATAATTCTTAATTTCTTATAAAAAAGTTGGAAATTTGTATAAGTTGAAATCATATGAATAATATATACATTTTTTTAGCAATTTTACTCTTTAATTTTTATTATTATTATTATTATTGTTGTTGTTGTTGTTGTTGTTGTTGTTATTATTTTAAAGTTAAAAAAAAGTTCAAACACACAAGCCAACCCGCGATCCGACCCGACCCGACCCGACCTGGGTTGGACCTGAATGGGTTCACGGCTTGGGCAGGTCGACATTTTGCAAATCCAACCCGGCCCGGTTAACCAACCGACCCGACCCGGATTCGCCCAACTTCGGTTCCAACCTGGGTGGGTCCGACCTGACCCGGCCCGGTCGACCCAGTTGCCAACCCTAATATAATGCTGTGATGAAGTATGAAAATATCTAGATGACCAAGTCCTCTCATTTCTTTTGCCTACCCAATCTAGGTATTTTCCGTTTTTTAAGTTAACAGAAGGAGAACCCAAAAAATGTCTTTAGAATCACATATTCATGATTTCCTCGTCATCGAAATTAGAAAAATACGAAAAAAATAATAAAGCATGAAAGAGTGAAATTAAAAAAAAGCTTCAAGTATATTTATAGTATGGTCGACATAACATGAAAAATCGATTTATAGTATGGTCTGTCCAAGCACGTAAGATGCACGTGTCTTCTTCTCTATCAAAACCCAACTCCTATAACAGATTTGAGTGTGACTAAAATTGATAATTCTTTTGTTCATCGTCTTCTTCCTCTTGCATCTCCATTAGCGTTCGCTCGTGAGGTTCGATGCCGAGGAAGAGAGCTTCGGCGATCACCGCTGTTGGTGAGGATCGGCCTGGAACAATGGTATCAGAGCTTGAATTCGGTCCTGCAACCGCCGTCGATCAAGAACTCGATCAAGATCCGATTCAAGAAGCTAAGAATCCTATTAATTATAGATCTGGAGCAAAGGATAAGAATGCACGAGATTCCTCCCAATCGTGGTGTTCCAGCTTAGAAGATCGGTTTGATCGGTTGGAATTAGCTTTGGATCGCTTGCTCCAAGAACCAAGGAATGATCGTTGAGCACACCATAGGAGGGAATCTTGGAGTTCAGATAGCAGTGGGGGAGATTCTGGAAGAGAACGCTACTATGGAAGAGATAGATTAAACAGACGTCGATATTCAAGGCATAGGCATTCACGGCGAGTGGAATTACAAAATCTTCATTGTTATGATCGGTCGTTTGTGGAAAGGGCTTCAAGAAATGATGATCGTCAACTGGAAGGTAATACTTTCTTTCCAAATCATCCTAAAATCGATTCTCTAATCTTTGATGGAACAGGGCTTATAAGGAATTGGGTATATCATATGGAGCATCACTTTTATACACAAAGGATTAGTGCTTTTGATAAACTATCCTTTTGTCCCTACTACTTGAGAGGGGAAGCATTGCTCTGGTGGAGATGGTTCGAGCAACAACAAGAAGAAGAAATTGACTAGAAAGTGTTGAAGGCGGAGTTGTTGTTGCGGTTTGGCCCATCGGAGTTGGATGATCCTGAAGCAACATTGTACAAGTTGCAACAAACGGGAACTGTAGCTGACTATCAGAAGGAGTTCTTGAAATATAGCGAGCTCACTAAACCTTTAACTAATTCTTCTTTAATAAGTTGAAGAGTGAGTTGAGGAAGCAAGTAAAACTTAAAAAATCCTCGTAGTGTGCTTGCAGCTTAGAGAGAAGCCATTTCTAAAGAAGAGATTATCACTGATCAAAAGAGAGCTTGGAAATCAAGTTCTTTTGTTAAAAGCAACGCTACATCCAGCAGCTTTAAGACTGCAGTATCTTCGACAGCTTCATTTACACCAAATAGCAGGGGAACTATGGAGGGGAGTGGACAGTCTGTTTCTAATGCAGCTTCTAAAGCTAAAGACCAACAATTTTTGCAATACATGAAGGATAGAAGAGAAAAAAGGTTGTGCTTCCATTGCGATGAGAAATTTGTAAGAGGACATAAGTGTGCAAGTAGATCCTTTATGCAAATGCTTGGGTCATGTGAAGGAAGTATATTCATGCAAATGTTAGGGGCTCTAGATGAGGACACTGATGAGTCAAAGAATTCGTCAGATGAAGAGCTGATTCCTGTCCAGGTTAATGGGAAAACTGGTTCAAAATCAATTGGGAATTTACAAGAAACTGAGAGAGAGGCTGCAACCATTTCTTTAAACACTCTTACAGGTAGCACTACTCCCAGGACCTTTAGAGTTCAAGGCAGTATTTCATCCTATCCTGTGTGTGCACTACTTGATACGGGGGCTACCCACAACTTTATTGATGAAACAATTGTTAAGAAGCCAAGTTGCCTGTCAATCTTCAAGTGCATAAAGATGTTACTGTGGCAGGAGGCAAGTTATTAAAGGGTTTGGGATTATGTGAAGGGGTGACTTTTGTATGCCAGTGTATTCTTATTGTGGTCGATTTTTATATCTTAGCTATGGACACTAGTCAATTGGTGTTGGGAGCACAATTGATAGAGACATTGGGGGATGTAATCTGGAATTTGAAGGTAACGAGGATTCAATTTGATCTTGATGGTCAACAGAGAACCTTGATGGGTATTTATCCTCAGGAAGTGGAAGTGTCATCGACCAAATCTATAACGAAAGCCTTGTTACAAGCTAAGTCTAGATGGTTACTCCAAATGGTGGGCACTTCATCTGCAGTTTATTCCCAAACCATTGTACCTGTACAATTGCAGCAGGTTTTAGATAAATTTCAAGGGGCGTTCAAAGAAGACATGGGTCTCCCTCCTCAAAGAAGTTTTGATCATACCATTCCTCTCATTCTAGGGTCGAAGCCTGTTAGTTTATGACCTTACAAACACCCATGGCTTCAAAAGAATGAGATTGAGAAGCTTATTCAGGACATGTTGTAGGCAGTTATCATAAGACCCAGCCATAGCCCATACTCCTCTCCTATTGTGATGGTTAAAAAACCCCGATGGTAGTTGGCGCATGTGTATTGATTATAGGGCTTTGAATGATTTCACAGTGAAGAATAAGTTCCCCATTCCTATAATAGATGAGCTCTATGGCTGAACTTCATGGAGCCACTATATTTAGCAAGTTGGATATCCGCAGTGGTTATCATCAGATTAGAATGCATGATGCTGATGTGCACAAGACTGCATTCCGCACTCACGAGGGGCACTATGAGTTCCTAGTAATGCCTTTTGGTTTAACTAATGCCCCATGCACTTTCCAATCTCTTATGAACTCTGTCTTCAAACCATATATGCGATGGTTTGTATTGGTATTTTTTGATGATACATTATAACTTGGAATCACATATGAGGCATTTATCACTAGTACTGCAAGTACTTAGTGACAATCAACTTTTTGCTAAGCTCAACAAATGCTCCTTTGGGGTGAAGGAGGTGGAGTATTTGGGTCATGTTGTATCAGCTCGAGGAGTGGTTGTGGATTAAGAGAAAATTAAGGCTATTGTGGATTGGCCAGTTCCCAAGTCTTTAAAGGCTTTAAGAGGGTTCTTGGTGCTTACGGGATATTATCGAAAGTTTATTTCCCATTATAGTACCCTGGCTTGGCCCTTAGTGAAATTAACCAAAAAGGGAGCTTTCCTTTGGCAGGAGGAGTCGCAGAAAGCTTTTGAGCTTATGAAGGTAGTTCTTTCCTCTCCCCCTGTCCTTCAAGTTCCAAATTTCTCCTTACCTTTTGAGTTAGAATGTGATGCAAGTAGTACGGGATTGGGAGCTATTCTACAGCAGGAGAATCATCCTATTGCCTTCCTCAGTCAAGAATTGAAGGGAAAAAATAAACTGTTGTCTACATATGAAAAGGAAATATCAACTATACTTTTTTCAGCCAAGAAATGGCGAAAATATCTGTTGGGAAGGCAATTTATCATCCACACTGACCACAAGACATTGAAGTATCTTTTGGAGTAGCGATTGTATACGAAGGCACAACATATGTGGTTACTTAAACTGCATGGATATCAATTTAGAGTCGAATATAAAAAGGGGAAGGATAATGTGGTAGCAGATGGACTCTCTCGCTAGTTTGAGGATGCAGCTGAAGCTTCTTGGTCTGCTATTACAATTGTTAGACCGGTGTGGTTAGATCAAGTCAGACAATTAGTGTTATCTGATCCATTTTATGATGGGGTGAAGCAAAAGATTGCAGATGGTGCAGATGACAGGTTGGCTTTTGTTAATGGTGTTTACTATGACAAGGGTAGAGTTCTTTTGAGCCCTACTTCCACAATTAGATCTTTGTTCATGGACGAGATGCATTGCACACCGCAAGGAGGCCATATGGGTGTTGATAAAACTTGGCTCAAGTTGAAGCAAGTTGTATACTGGCAAGGGATGAAAAGGGATATGCGCAAAATCATCAGGTCTTGTGATAACTGCCAGAGAAACAAGTACTTGAGTACTTCGCTTGCAGGTCTACTACATCCTCTCCCTATCTCCGATAACATATGGGATGATATTAGCATGGACTTTATTGAGGGAATGCCTAAGAGTGCAAGGTTTACAACCATTCTTGTTGTCGTTGATAGATTGTTCAAGTTTTGCCACTTTATTCCCCTCTCCCACCTTTATACAGCTAAGATGGTGGCTGCAACCCTCTTTAAGAAGGTGATAAAGTTGTATGGGTTCCCTAAGAGCATTGTCAGTGATAGAGATGTCGTCTTTACAAGCAATTTTTGGAGAGAACTATTGGCTTTACAGGATACCAAGCTATGCTTGAGCTCGGTATTTCATCTCAGTCTGATGGTCAGACTGAGGTGGTTAATAGAGTATTGGAAACATATCTTATATGCTTTACAGCATACCGCCCTCAGGACTGGTCGGAGTGGTTGTCTTGGGCAGAATTCAGCTATAATACACATATACACAGCTCCACAACAGTCTCTCCATACCAAGCAGTATATGGGAAAGCTCCACCTAATGTTTTGTCCTATGTTCCCAAAACTGCAAGAGTCCAAACAATAGAAGAATCCCTACTTTCCAGAGATATGATTTTGCAGTTGCTCCGTGATAATTTGGTTAAGGCTCAAAGTTGTATGCAATTGAAAGATAACACACATCGCACTGACAAGGAGTTCGCAGTGAGCAATTGGGTATATTTGAAGTTACAACCCTATAGGCAAGTGTTAGTGGGAGGGAAGCGTATTCATAAACTCTATGCTATGTAGTTTGGATCCTATGAGATTATGGAGAGGGTAGGAACTATCGCTTATAAACTCAGGTTACCTGTTGAGTCTCGAATACATAATGTGTTCCATATATCTCAACTAAAGGCTTTTGTCGCAAGGAAGGGAAGCTCTGTTGTGTCATCATCTGCATTACCATAGTATTTTGTGGAAGAAGCACCTAAGCCTGCTACAATCCTTGATCGTAGAATGGTTCCGAAGCGAGGAATCGCAATTTTGGAAGTGTTAGTTCAGTGGAAACATTGCAGCGAAAGTGAAGCGACTTGGGAGAATTATTGGGATTTGTATTGGCGATTCTCGGCCTTCCGTGAAGTCCTGGAATCTTTTAAAGGTGGGAGTATTGATCCAAGCCTTGGATCTCAGTATGGGTTAGGCGATCACAATGGCAATAGACGAAGATGAAGTCTAAGGAGAATTGTAAAAGTTTTGCATTCCAGTCTCTGAGTCTTGCATATCAGTTCCTGGGCTATTATCTTTCTTTGTAGGGTTTATTTGTAAATGTGCTCGTAATTTTGCATTGAAGGCCAACCGTTTGGCTAACGGTCTGTCCAAGCACGTAAGATGCACGTGTCTTCTTCTCTATAAAAACCGAACTCCTACAACATATCTGAGTGTGAATAAAATTGATAATTCTTTTGTTCATCGTCTTCTTCTTCTTGCGCCTCCATTAGCGTTCGCTCGTGAGGATCGATGCCGAGGAAGAGAGCTCCGACGTCACTGCTGTCGGCGAGGATCGGCCTGGAACATAATATGGGTTGAATGTTTTCCTTAAGATATAAAAATTTTAATTACTTTTCAAGAAATTATGCTTAATTATTTTATAACTTCAAGAAGCAAATACCAAAAATCCCATAAAGGCAGAAGGCCGAAAACCAAGACCAGAGTTAGAAGACTAATAGGTAATTTATAAACAATCTGGGAGTTTATCAGTTAAAGTTTTTGGGAGCATACCAAGCAAAAAGGTTACAACGAAACTGTCAAATTCACGGACCTTATTCCAGAAGTAAAGGAGATCTGCATCTCGCTGGTTCACAGTTCTTGAAGATGAAGGCAAAGGCATTGTCATCAGAGTAAGTGAAATTCTCATTGTCAGGATTTGATCCTATGTATGATAATATATTATCCAAGCTAAGCTGTAATTCACCAACCTGCACATCATGCGAATCATGATGATCATATATGTCTTATGACCTGCGGTCCTCTCTCGCTTGCACCAATACACAACCATCAAAAAATATTTTTTTATCTCCAAAAGAGAATAATAAGAAATTTACTGCAATGCAAAGCGTCTACCTCGGGATATCTTTCCCAGCGTTTGAGTAGAACGCTGGGAGTAGATCCTATTTTTTTTAAAACCAAAAAAACTCTCCTTTCCCAATGTTTAAAAAAAATGTCGGGGCAGAGTGCTCTATCCCGACGTTTGAGCCCCAAACGCCGGGGCAGAGGGATTGAAATCCCTTCGGGTTTATCCCCAAATTTTCATTTCTCAAGTATCCCCCCAAATTATCTCTCTCTCTCCCGCTCAGGAAACATAATCTCTCCCTCGTCGTCACAGTCCCTTGTCGTCGTCAACTGCCGCTTTGCGTTGTCGTGCCCCCACATCTCTCTCTCTCTCAATTTACTAGGGTTTTACTTTCTATGGTTTTTCATCTCTCTTCATCTCCTAGAAACCAGAGATCTTTCGAATTCCAACGACGTATTTGTCTGAGAATCATCGAATCGGTCGGTAACTCAAGAATTTTTTGCCGTAATAGGTAACTTTTTAAAAATATTTGCAATTATAGGTCAGTTTCGAAATTATTAGCGCTCGTAGGTTACTTGGTACCACGTTAGCATTGGCCGCTATTCTTATTAGCGGTCTTTTAATTTTGAAATTGGCTAATGGAAATAGCGGCATATGTTTTTAAAAATTTTGATTTTTTTTTGTTGTCGCTATTCTCACTAGCGACTGAAGTCTATATGAAGTCGCTAATAAGATTAACGAAATCAAATGAATGTATTGAGACGCATAGCAATTTCTAAAGAGTCTTTGCTCTTTTGGGAAAAAAATTCAAAACTGAGGTCGCTAGTCCGAATAGCGACCTCAATAGAAGACTAAATCTTCTTGCTCTCTGTAAGATTTGCGCTATTCGCAATAGCGACCTCAGTAGGAAACTCAATCTCCTTGTTATTTGTAAAATTTGCAAAATAGTCACACAACTAAGACCTCTATTCGGAATAGCGACCTCAGTTTCAAAAATAATTTGATTGTTATTTTTTCATAGAACAAAAGCTCTCTAGATTTTGCTAAGTGTTGTAATACAATTCATTAAAGGTCGTTAATCTCATTAGCGACTTCATATATGCTTTGGTCGTTAATAGGAATAGCGACAGTAAACAAAAATTTTATTTTTTTTTTAAAAAATGTCGTTATTCCCATTAGTAGGGGTGGCAACCGGGTCGGGTCGACTCACAATCCGCTCATTTCGACAAGACCCGTGTTGACCCGGTTCAGGTTCGGTTCAAACCCGAATCCCTTACCCGGTTGACCAGGGTTGAATTTTTTTTGAATTTCAACCCGCAAAACCCAGCCCATGAATTCGTTGACCAAGGCAGACCAACCCGGCAACCCGCGGGTCGACTTACAGGTTTCGATCCATTGAATTTTCGGATTTGACCCGTTTGATTTTTTTATTTTTTATTTTTATTTATTTATTTATTTATTTATTGCTACAACATATATGTATATATGTATATATATATACTACAAATATATATGTATACTAGGTTTGCCCGTTGACACGTGCCTATGGCACGTCTTCGGAACAGTGTAGCTGGTTTGATTATATAAAATAGTTTTGGAGGTCCAACAAATTAATTGAAGTATCAAACATATTATATGAGGAAGCAGTATATCTACCTTTAAGCTCAATTATCGCCTTCCTGATCATTAGCTTGAACTTACTTGGAATGCATATAGTTTGTTAGAAACACTGTATAAAGTTTTTTTTAACTTCAGCATCAATTTTAGATGCTTGTAATAGTTATGCAAGAATATTATCATATAGGTTTTATAGAGCTTATTCTAATCCCATAACCACTATGAATATGTCTAAATACAATGGTAACGCAAGTGCAAGTGTGAAGGTATCTACAATACCAATAATCTAAATATTTATTTTTAAAATTTTAAAGTTTTATTTCTAAAATTTGAAAAATTTATTTTTTTTAAAATTTTAAATATTTTTTTAAAAAATATTTTAAAAAATCAATTTTTTTTATAAGTTTTTTATTTTAATTGTTTTTTGAATTATTTTTAAAGTTTTTAAAATTTTAAATTTTTTGGTTTGTAATTTTTTTTTAAAAAAAAATAAAAAATTTTATTTTAAAAAAATTTTAAAAAATTTATTTTCTGTAATTTTTGAATAGAAAAGAGAGAGAGAGAGAGAGAGAGAGAGGGAGAAATAATTAATAAATAAATAAAAGAGTTGTTTTGGAAGGGGTGATTTGAATTTGAGTTTTTGGGAGGAACTTTTGGGGGAAAAATATGTTTTGCGAAGTTAGATCTGGGCCTTTGATTTTGGGGGAGATTGAAGGAAAGCCACTTGATAGCTTTCTTTGTGTTTTATTATATAGATATATGTATATATGCATGTAGATTACTCTAAAATATTTCAAAATTTTATAAAAATGAGTGTGAAAATCAAAATTAACTAATTACTACCCACTACTTAATTAGGCAACATACACCCTAACTATTTATAGCTAACTCTACCTCCTCACTTCTCCCATCTCACCAATGTGGGACTAAAAGTTTTCAAAGTTTAAAATTCAAATATATTTAGTCTCACATTGGTGAGATGAGAGAAGTGAGGAAGTGAAGTTGGTTATAAATAGCTAAGGTGGGGTGAGTTAATTGAGTAGCGGGTAGTGAGCAATTAATTTTGTTGTTTACACCCATTTCATATGAAATTTAAAATATTAACCAACTTATTTTTTTTAAAAAGCAAAAAAACAACCTGGGCCAACCCGCGATCCGGTCTGACCTGAAACAGGTTCAACCCTAATGGGTTCGCGCGTCGACCAGGTTGAACTTTGCACTTTTGAACCCGAACCGGTTAAGTGTGCGACCTAACCCGAACCTGCCCTTTGGTTGCAACTTGTGCGGGTGTAATACCCCGATTTTCTTAATACTTAAAGATTAATTATTTATTTTCATATGAGGTGCTTGTGTAACTTGTTGTCTATTATTTTTCTCCACATGATGAATAAAGTATTATTTTTGATAAAGCATTCTTCTTTAAGCCCAATGTTGATTTGTTTACTTTCTCTTTTAAAAAATGTTTTGGCCCAAATATACTTAAGCCCATAAACTTAACCCCTTTTTTTTATTCCTACACTTGTATGTGCAGCATTTACCCTTTTACTTTTCCGGGTATGATGTACATTTTATAGTGGGATTTTGTGTGTACACGTGCACTCCATGTACACGTGCTTTGAGCACTTCTCTTGGCCGGATTGTGGGTAGAGTAGTGGATTCCATCATGGGCGGTTATGAGTGTGTGTGGGTAGTTTCTCAACTTCCGTTTTGATCTCAGCCCTAGATTCTCCAACTCCCTAATAGATCTCAACCCTCCATTCTATTTATCTCTTAGTATAAATACCCCACCTATTTCCCTATCTCTTTTGCACTAAATTTTCTAAGATTACAAGAGAGAGAGAGAGAGTATTTGTGAGTGCGCGTGGGAATTCTTCTGTGGAGGCAAGCAGCATTGCTGAGGTGCCGGTGTGGAACAAGGAGCGAGGAACAAGAAGTGCTGCGCTATATTGAAGGACTTTGCGGGATTTCGGTTATTTCTTCATATAAGGTGGGTGTTTCTCAGGACTTCTAATGTAGGAATGATGCTATAATTGCTATGATTGATACCATGTTACAAAAAGTGAATTGAATGCAGTAGAAATTGCTTGAACATGCTAATAATAATGAGAACTAGACCGTCGGTACAGTCAACTGGCATGTGAACCAGCCGACTGGTACGAGACCTTATTTTGCATAATGTGATGATAAACATGTGTGTAAATGAACATGATGGTGTGATTACTACTTGTATGTCTTCCCTATGACACATATGATGGAGGGAAGGTAAATGAATGAAAAGAACTAATGGTGATTAATAACTTAAATTGTCGGAGCAGTCGACTGACGTTGTGTTAAGTCGACTGATACCTCGTTCTGATTATGACTATTAGAAGTTCCATGAATAAAGAGATTTTAATTATGTAGACCCAGTATGATGACTGGAGATTTATACCCTCATTGTCGTAATAAAATATGAGCATATGTGAATGCATGTTTAAAGTGTTTTTCCTAAAGAAAAGAGCATGTCAGTAACTTGAAAATTCATGTTGTAGTGTTACTGAATGATATGAGACCTTGTCTGTGAAACATGAACTTATGTGTACTGTTGATTGACATCATGATGAAATGCATGTAAGAACCGTAAATAATCTATTGAAATGGATCTGTCCAGTCGACCGATTGCGTGTAGCAAGTCGACTGATCTGGACATGGAATTATGCTGTTGAAATCTCTAGGACAGACGACTGATAGATGAACAGTCGACTGTCATATGGACAATAATTTGTGAACATGGAGTTTGCGGGACAGGCGACTGATGGTGTACACAGTCGACTATCCCGAGCATTATGATGACCCTGTATGTGACTGTATGAGTCGACTGGTGTTCTTCCAAGTCGACTGTACAGAGTGATATTGAAATATTTGAATTCATGTTAATGGCTGTTGGTAATTGTGAACCGTATGATTTAAGTCGATGGACTCTGTTTATGACTGTAAGATTTGTCTAATTGAATCATAGATGAGAATTGGGAATTAAATGAATAATTATGAAAGAGGAAATCATGATGAGAAAGTCAGTGAGACTCTAAAATAAATGATGAGCTGATGATGCTCAATTGGATGTTGTGAATTTGAAATTGAACGAAAGAGTAGCTAAGTCTCCCCGGCAGTGAAATGAAATGATGTTGAGAAATAGACCAGGTTGGTCATGTGAAATGAAATGATAAGTCCGGTTGATGGAGAGGCTAACTCTAGAGCTTGATTTTATTCATGATTCTAATGTAACTTTAATACATAGTGTGGAGGTGATGAAGGTGAGAGAAAAACATGAGTATGAGAGCTAGGGTACGGTGCGGGTGTGTGAGCCGCAGAATGCATGCTTGATGAGTCAAGACATGGCGCGGGCACAACTCAGTAATGATCGGACTCTAGTCACGCTTATGGGATGTTTTGGTGACTGCAAAAGGAGTGTGTTCAGGGAGGAGGCTGAATTGTCGCAGAATGCATGCTTGACGAGTCAAGACATGGCGCGAAATTCTACTCCAGGGGCCAGGATACATGCTTGTACTCATAGATTCATCTAGGATACTCATTGGAATTACAAAAGTAGAATAAGTCATGGCGGGGGATTGAACCCTACAAAAATGAAGAACGATTAAGAGGCTTGCCCTCGAACCTATGTAGAATGGGATGCATAGAATTCGAACAAGTGCGCATTAGTGTCATGTTAATTAAATAAATTGCATTAAGGATTAAGTGCACAATCACGACACGACATCTTTAAAAGTTCCCCTTGTTTTACATGCTTATATTAAACAAGTTGTGATTTGTTAAGAAATAAGATTCATTATACTGTTTCTGGCATAGAGAGGATGGCCATGTATAATTATCGTCGGTTGAATAAACTGACGTACCCACAGTCTTCATGCAGGACAAAGTACATGTAAAGAGGAATGGATGCATAAAGAGTTCATTATGTTGTGATTCATTTATGTAAATGTTGTATATTTCGCTTCCGCTGTGTAAATTTAAATATAGAATGTTGTAACTCTGATGTAAAAAGAAAAGTTTGAAATTTCCTCGTAAAATTGTACTTGAGAAAAGTGAAAAGATCCTGAAGAACATCTCGAACTCAGTAATTTGGGATTCGGGGCGTTACAGCGGGTCCGGCCCGACCTGGCCCGGTCAACCCGAATGCCACCCCTACCCATTAGCGAAATCTGAGAGGAACATACCGCTAATGATAATGGCGGCCGCTGCTGACGTGGCACCAAGTAGTCCACGAATGTTAATAGTTCCGAAACCGAATCATAATGGTAAATATTTTCAAAAAGTGGCCTAGTACGGCAAAAAAAATCGATTCTATACAGCTTATCCCTTTTTTTTTTTTTTTTTTTTTTTTTTTTTTTTTTTTTTTTTTTTTTTTTTTTTTTGGAGGAAAAGGTGGAATAGCTTATCCATTTTCCTCTTCTTCTTTTTAGTTTGTGCCTTAACCCTGATCCTTAGAATGCAATTTCAATGTTTGAACTTAAAACGCTTTGGAATTGTCTTATTTACTAAAACTCTGATTGATTAAGGAAATAATTTCAGACAAAAATGAGTACTTTGATATCATGTATGATGCCTCTGACTCTCTCCTAGAACTTCAATCTTCTTTCTAGTATCTTCAAATTTTGGTTTAGTAGTAAAGTATATAATTAGTACTTGTCAGAAAATGAGTATTTTAGACACCATTTACGAACTAATTTTTGAGCAATTTTTTGAGTAAGATCCTCAATAAATTATTGAGAGATCTTGATTGATTTGTATTCTCCTTCTTGAGTAGATCAAAATTATATATTGGTTTGCTAAAAACGGTTAAGGGGTGAATGAGAAATTGTCTCTCAAAGTGAGACGTTTTCATTCTTGAAATGGGTTAAGGGAACATAGTTCCACATCGGAAAAATCAAAGGAAATAGAAGAGGATATATAGTAATCTCCTGCTAAGCATTTTAAGATGGCTAGAAGAGAGGCTCTCTCTTGCGCGCGCAGGCGGTGCAAATCACGGATCGGATTACATGCGACTTGTGTGCGCCCGCACGAATGCCGGACCGACTCTGACCCCACCCTGTGCAGAGCCACTTTTTGCTACAGTTTTATTTTTGTAACGGCTGAAATGAATGTAGAAACGATTCTGTCTGCCGTTTCAGTGCTGTATTTAACGTTTTGTCTACCATTATACTGAAGGCAGTAAATGATGTCTGCCGTTATAGTGTCGGCATTCAATTCGTTGTCTGCCGTTACAATGAAGGCATTAACAGCCTTGTTGCCGTTACGGTTTTAACCCATGCTCTATAAATAGAGGCATCCCCTCTACTTTCTTCCCTGCACAAAAACAGATCTTCTTTCTCTCCTTCTCTAAGTTTTCTTCTGTACTGTTCTTCGGTTCTATGCAGAAACGGCTCTGTCTGTCATTTCAGTGCTGTATTTAACGTTTTGTCTACCATTACACTGAAGGCAGTAAATGATGTCTGCCGTTACAGTGTCGGCATTCAATTCGTTATCTACCGTTACAATGAAGGCATTAACAGCCGTGTTGCCGTTACGGTTTTAACCCAGGCTCTATAAATAGAGGCCTCCCCTCTACTTTCTTCCCTGCACAAAAACAGATCTTCTTTCTCTCCTTCTCTAAGTTTTCTTCTGTACTGTTCTTCGGTTCTGGTTTTATTGCTAAGTCGGTTATAGGGTTCAAGCGCTTATACTCAGTTCGGGAGTGCTACGTGGTGTCTACGTGATCACTCCAAGTTGTTGCATCCTGGGAGACAGACGCCTTCGTTCAATCCAGCAACCGGAAGAGACGAAATCTGTTTTAAGGACACTGGGTGATATACAGGCCTCGACTTTTCAAGTTGTAATCTTCATTTGTTTTTGTAAGTTGTTTACTTAAATTTTTTCTTTCTTTTGTTTCGGTTTACCTTTCTCTTATGTTCTCTTCTATGTTTTCTGTGCCTCTATATCTTTTGATTGTAAAACAAATTTTATAAATAATTTTTGTAACAGTACTCTGATACCCCTATGTAGAAATTAAAAGACATTTTGTTACTATGAAACTGACATCTCTCTCTCTCATTTTAGGTTGTGGTGGCTGCTATCAGCATTCCTTGCTTGATTATTCTCTCCTTAAGCCCCATGGATTTATAGGAATTTGAAGGAATTTGGATTGCATTGACAATTTATATGAATGCGAACTTTAGCCAGCATTTGGAGGTTCTAAATTTTGATTATATCACTTTCTAAAATTAAAATTTGTGCCTATCCGCATTGAAATGTGCAAGTTGAAGCAAATTTATCCTTCACTCTCTGAGTGTTTTTAGTATAAAATTATGCCATTTATATACCCAAATGAGAAAAGGTGTATTTTCATATTTGTGGGGGAAAATCCACATGCCATAATGGGCATATACGCTATGATAGATTCGTATGGAATGGTAAAAGGGGCCATTGGATCTCTTGTCCAGCTAAATGATCTTAAAAATTGCAGCAATCATAGAGAAGGTACAAAGTAATTCGAAAGCCCCTCCTTACATTCCATTTGATCTGTACCCACTAAATGTGCGTTTAAGACTTTTTCTCAAAATTGTGTGTTGACAGCCATGCTTTTGGGAAAATACTTTCATGACAATATTAGAAAATGGATATATTATATGTTAGAGCATTTGTAGTCGTTATCTATATATCGATAATATCGATATATAGCTGAAAAAGTAGCTGCAGTCGTTTGCTATATATCGATATTATCGATAAATAGCTACAGTGCATTGCTATATTTGAGAGAGGAAATAGCTTTATCGATAAGTCAGCGACGGTGGTCGAAGAGCCGTCCGTTTCGTGCAAAACGCGTCGGACGGCATTCGATATGCCGTCCGTTTCACATTTTCCAGGTTTGCTTTTAAGTCAGTGGAGTTGCTTTTAATTCGCTGGAGTTGCTTTTAAGTCAGTGGAGTTAAGTATATTATAGTTAGATTGCTATTAATTAAGTCAGTTGCTATTAATTTAAGTCAGTTGCTTTTAAGTCAGTGGTTCACATTTAAGTCAGTTAAGTATAGTTAGTTGCAGTTAAGGTGCTTAGTGTCGGACGGCACTTCATGTGCCGTCCTAGACATGCGCCTGCGTTGAACCACTTTTGGCCTCCGACGGCATTTCGTATCCCGTCCCTTAATATTAAATAGTTGTTTGCTATAATATAGCTTACGACGAGTGCAGCGGAATCGTAATATCTATTTCTATTTATCGATATATGGATAAATTTATAGAAAACGACTACAGATGCTCTTAGATCAAGATAAGTAATTAGGGTTAGAATTTATATCATATTATACCCTGTTTATCTGTAATTGGAATATCACAGGGCACTACTTCTAGACCAGCATATATATATGAGATTAATCTAGATTTAGGGTACTGGGCTTTATATCTACTCAACCCAGTCCCCAGAGAACAGTATACACAATAATATTCTAGTATATTGAGGATATACCTATATATCCAACAATCTCCTCCTATATTCTCAATATATTCGGCAATGTCATGTTATATCATTGGATCACAAAATAATATAGTTCATAGACTAAATCAATTATAACTCGAATAGTTCAAATGAGACTAAGCCAAAATAATCAAATAGTTCAAAAACCTTATCAAAACAAAATAGTTCACAATGACTAAACCAACTACAAAACCTGTCATGGTTTCAAAATCAACCAAACCAATTAAACTTCAAGAACAAAATATGAGTTTTAAGCTTATCAAAACAAAATTTCGCTGGCTCAAGGAAGGAGATTGTAATACGGCTTTTTTTCATAACTTTGCGTCCCACAGACAAAGATGTAATCACATCTCTTCTTTAGTGCATGAGGGGAATGAAATCTCGTCTATCGATGATATTCATCACGCCTTCCTCCTCTTCTATAAAAATCTCCTTGGTTCTCATAAACAAAGGACTCTGAGTCTGGATTGGTATCAATTGTACGGAGAGGCCTCCGACAATCTTTCTTCTTTAGAAGCCCCTTTTTCTATGGAAGAAATTAAATCGGCGGTATTTGGCTTAAAAAGCAACGCCGCGCCGGGTCCAGATGGTTTCCCCGCGTTCTTTTTTCAGAAATTCTGGAATTGGTTGAAGGAAGACCTGTTCCGGATGTTCGCTGATCTTCATAGTGGTTCCTTTTCCTTTGACCGCATCAACTACGCGCATATTGTTCTCATCCCAAAAATTTGTGGAGTGAACTCCGTAGCGAATTTTAGGCCGATTAGCCTTATCAATACCACTTTTAAAATTATTATGAAGGTCCTATCCACTAGACTTGGAGAAGTGATCTCCCATCTAATCGACCCGGCTCAATCGGGATTCATTAAAGACCGTTTTATTCTCGATAGTGTGGCTTCGGCCCAAGAAATCATTTCCCACTGTCATAGCTCCAAATCGGAGGGTATCCTTCTCAAACTCGATTTTCAAAAAGCTTATGACAACGTTTGTTGGGATTTCCTCTTCGATATCTTAATCAATAAAGGATTTGGTCCCAAATGGATTGCTTGGATTAAATCCAGCCTATTTGCGGGTACCTCCTCCATCCTCATTAATGGATCAGAGGGTCACAAATTTAAGATCAAATGCAGTCTCAGACAAGGTGACCCGCTTTCCTCTCTGCTATTCTCTCTAGTCGCGAATGTCTTCAGTAAGCTCCTTCGTAATGCTTGGGATGCCAGGGTCATCGAAGGGTTGGGGGAGTCCCATTCTTTCAACGACGTTCTGAACCTACAGTACGCCGATGACACCATCATCCTGGCCAAACCCAACCCCCATACCCTCAGAAATCTGAAACTGCTTCTCTATTGCTTTGAGCTAGCCTCGGGTCTTACTATTAACTTTCAGAAATCATCTGTCGTTTGGCTAGGAGGATTGCCTAACCGACAAGATGAAATTTCTACCTTTTTTAACTGCCCGGTAGCTTCCTTTCCTATTACTTATTTAGGGATTCCCCTGAGGTGGGGTAAACTCCATAGATCGGATTGGGCTCCAATGATTGACAAGGTTGAATCTAGACTGTCAGTTTGGTCCGGGAGATTGTTATCCCGAGGAGGCAGATTAATTTTGCTTAATTCAGTTCTTTCTTCTATCCCCCTATACATGATGTCCTTCTACTTCATCCCTTCCTGGGTGATCAAAAGGATCGATCAGATCAGAAGTAATTTTCTCTGGTCTGGATCATCTACCTACAACCCCGGATCGCATCTCTGTAACTGGAAACTCATCTGCTCCACGAAATTAGCTGGAGGTTTAGGGGTCTTAGACCTCAGACATCAAAATCTCGCTTTACTTGGCAAATGGCTTTGGAGGTTCCTCCAGTTGGATGATCTCCCCTGGATCAGATGTATTAAAGCCAAGTTATTCGTGTCCAATGACTGGTGGAGTTTCCCTGTAAATCCCCATAGGCTAGCGTCTCCTTTCTGGAAAGGTATTTGGAAAGCGGCAGCTGCTTTCCGTTGTGGTCTTAGCCACGGATGTACGGTTGGATCCATGACCAGATTCTGGTCTGATATTTGGATCGGTAACTCCTCTTTAGCGACCGCTTATCCTGAGTTATTCCGTCTTGCCACTAATCCTTCGGCCTTGGTGTCTGATGTCTATAGCATATATGACGGTCAAAGGGAATGGTCGATTCCCTTTTCTACTAATCTTTCACCCCGTTTACTCCCTGGGCTTGATAACTTACTCGAGGATCTTAACAACGTGGTTTGGTTCGACAAAGAAGAATTCTTCTGGCGTTGGAATTCGTCAAAGAATTTTTCAGTTCGCTCATTCTACCTTTTTCTTAATTTTAGGGGGATTCGTACTCCATTCTACGAGCTTGTTTGGAAGTCTTGTGCCCCACTGAAGGTGAAAATCCTGGTCTGGTTAGCTCTCAACAATAAACTCCTTACCGTTGAGATCCTCAACAAGAGGAACCAAGCTTGGGGACAATTATGTCCCCTTTGCAACTCTGCTTCGGAGGAGTTTAATCACTTATTCATCGAATGCGATTTCGCGCTTTCTCTCTGGAAAATCATTGTTCTGGCGTGGGAAGTGTCTAACACTCCTGTTAGTTTGGTCGATTGCTGGACGAATCGTCCTCCTAACGTCGCTTACCACAAATCGTGGATCCTCTCTTTCCAAATTTTATTATGGTTGATATGGAAGGAAAGAAATCATAGAATATTCCGTCATATTGCTAATTCACCTCGTTCTATATCTAACGATTTATTATATTTATTCAATTTTTGGTCTTCTTCTTTAAAAACGGAGGCTAAAGAAGCCATGAGGATTGATAGGCTTGATAATGCGTGTCGTTGTCTCATTAACCTCAACGCTATTTAAAGTTCACAGCTCCTTTGTTTTGTGTTCCTCATGTGTTTCGATAGCATCTGTATTTTACTTGAGTCTCTTCGCTGTTTCTCTTCATCATTGTTTCTCTTATATTTCGAGCTTGGTTCTGTGGCTTATCTATTTTCTCTTGGTTATTTTGTTTGCAGGATTAAAGGGTAGGAGCTCCTACCCTTATAATACTTTTGGCTACATGTTCATAATCTTTTTGGACAGGTGTATCTTTTGTTCGGTTTCGTATGGAAACCTGCTCTCTTTTGGGACAATCATACGAAGTCCTTTCTCACTCGGGGGTATACTAGCCCGGGCGTTCCTATCTTGGCCTGCGTTATTTGATGTTCTGTCTGGTCCGGCTTGCTATCTCCTCTTGTGTTATGTGGTTAGATTTTGTTGCTTTTTCTAGCTTGGTTATCCTCCAGTGGTACTATCCTGATGTATTCCCTTGCTACTCCTTTATTAATGGTTTTCTGTTATGTTGTTTGGTGGCTACGATGGGGGTTTAACTGTATCTCTGGGACTTTAAGTCTGCTGTGGTGTTCTATTTTGTCCGTTCATAGTATCGACTGATTGTGCTACTGTTCGATCTTTTCTTTGTCATTGAGTCAGGGTGGATTTTAGCTCGCTCATCCTGTTTGATGTGTTTATTATCAGTTGATCGCATTATTCTAATGCGCTATCTGTTTCGCTGTGGTGTTTGGCTGGCTGTGGTACCTCTCTGTTGCGTTAGCTTCTGAGAGTATCATCAGATCGTAGATTGTTTGCCATGTTCTGCGTTTTGCTTTTTTTTCAGTTCTTACTGTCGATGGTCTTGGCGATGGGGGAGTTTACCCCTTGGCGCTTCTTTCAGTGTTCAGGGTCTCCTTAGAGCCATCTCCTCATCTCAGCGGCCGCATTACATGGCAGCCATCACGGTGGAGCTGCTTCTCCCAGGCGTCGGATTTCCTCTCTCTCGGTTCGGCTTCCGGAACTTCCCTATGTCCTAGCGCATGGGTGGATGATTCCATCGGCGTTAGTAGTTGTTCTTGTGTTTGAGCTTGTGTGTTGTACTGTGCCGTTTGCTGGGGTCTGTATCGCCTCTATTTTCTTGTATGTTATTATTGTCTTTACTTTGTCGATTAGTTTTACAGCTTGTAAAACCCCCATATTGTAATTATCTTGGTTATTAATGCATGGCTGGAGTCCTAGGACTCTATCCGTTTCATTAAAAAAAAAGCTCATGAATACAAGAGTCTTAAACACAACAGAAGTTTTATTAAGCAAGTGACAAATTTATTCTCGAGAGGAATAAACCAAAACTGTCATTGCAAACTGCTTTATGTTTACTTCTCCATTTTGAGCAAATAATTATTCTAAAATCTATGTTGATAGATTCAACTCCTCCATCTTTGCTAGCTTATTGAAAATAAGAATATTAAGAGACATATCTCTAAGAATTCTAGCGAATTTCATAAAATATCTAGTTTTACTAAAGAACTTGGTACAATTCAACGATAGCTTAGCAAAATGTAACGCAAGCATCACAATCGAGTTTCTTTAACAAAATAAAGAACAAGAACTATTATAGTTTCTACACAAGAACTATACTATGTTTTATATTGTAACGAAGAATGCTAGTCGGAAGTTCAATTCGAACTTCCGTCAGAATGGTCAGAATGGATGCCAGAATATGAATAAGGGAAATAACCAGTAAGCCCAAACCAACAATAATGGAACAGATCCAATCGAGTGTTGGAAGTGTCATCGCTTCGGACATATCGCTAGGAACTGCCGATCGCGTACGCTTACACTACATGCAAATACTATCGAGCCTTTAGCGGCTATGATCCTTGAGATCAACTTGGTCGGTGTAACCGACAGGTGGTGGGCTGATACGGGCGCTACTAAGCATGTTTGCTATGAGCGCAGCTGGTTTAAAACTTATAAGGAGACTGAAGATCAGAAAGTGCAACTTGGTGATTCACAATGTATCAATGTGATGGGTACTGGAGAGGTGGACTTGGAGTTTACCTCTGGCAGGACTGTAACCCTCAAGGATGTCTTGCACACTCCTGATATGTGGAAGAACTTGATTTCTGGATATCTTCTCAACAAGTCTGGGTTTCATGAGAGCATCAGATCCGACCAGTATGTTATAACTAAGAATTGAGATTTTTGTGGGAAAGAGATTTGCTTGTAATGGGATGTTTAAACTCAGTATTGAAATGAATAGAAATAATGCTTCTGTTTACTCCTTGTCTTCTTTTAATTTATGGCACTCTAAACTATGTCATGTTAACAAGAAATTGGTAAATAATATGAGCAAACTATGCATGATACCAAAATTTAACTTTAATGAATTTGAGAAATGCACCTCCTGTAATCAAGCTAAGATAATTAAAACTTCACATAAAAGTGTAGCTAGAGAAACAAAAATTCTAGATTTAATACATTCTGATATATGTGAGATGGATGGAACTTTAACTAGAAATGGTAAAAGATATTTCATTACATTTATTGATGATCGTTCAAATTATACCCATGTTTATCTTATGACACATAAGAGTGAAGCAATTGACATGTTTAGAACTTATGTAACTGAAGTGCAAAATCAATTTGAAAGAAATATTAAGAGATTTCATAGTGATAAAAGTACTGAATATGATTCCAATGAATTTAAACAATTATATGCATCATTTGGAATTATTCACGAGACTACTGCACCTTATTCACCTGAATCTAATGGAAAAGCTAAAAGAAAGAATAAGACTCTTACTGAATTGGTAGTTGCTTCACTTATTAGTTCTGGAGCACCCAAATCCTTATGGGGTGAAGCTCTTTTATCTGTATGTCATGTTTTAAATAGAATTTTGCATCTATTTTCTGATACTTCACCATACGAATTATGGAGAAGTAGAAAGTCTAATATTGATTATTTTAGAGTTTGGGGTTGTTTAGCATATGTCAGAAAATCTGACCCTAAAAGAATCAAACTTGCAAGTAGAGCATATGAATGTGTTTTTATTGGTTATGTATATAACAATAAAGCTTCCAGATTTTTAGACTTGCATAATAATGTGATTATTATATCTTTAGATGCTGAATTTTATGAGGATAAATTTTCTTACTTATTAAGGAACAGTGGGGGTTCGCAACCCTTTACTTCCTCTAGCGTACCTCAAACTAGTACACATTTTAATGTTGATATAAATTCTGAGCCTCATAGAAGTAAACATGCTTGATCAGCTAAAGATTTTAGTGATGACTATGTGTATATGCTTTAGAATCTGACCCTAGTTCTATTAATGAGGCCTTAACCTCACCCGATGCCGATTTGTGGCAAGAAGCCATAAATGACGAGATGGATTCACTAACCTCTAATGGTAATTGGGAGTAAGTGGACTTACCTCGCGGTAGTCGTACTATAGGATGCAAATGGATTCTTAAGAGAAAGTTAAAACCAGATGGTACTATTGAAGAATTTAAAGTTAGACTAGTAGCTAAAGGATATGCACAAAATGAAAATATAGATTTCTTTGACACTTACACTCTTGTGACTTGTGTGACTACCATTAGAGTTTTATTAGCTATTTCTGTTGTGCATAATTTGTTGATTCACCAGATAGATGTTAAAACAGCTTTCCTTAATGGAGAACTTGAAGAAGAACTTTATATGGATTAGCCTGAAGGTTACACAAAATCTGCAAACTAAATAAGACTTTATATGGTCTTAAGTAAGCTCCTAAATAGTGGCACGACAGAATTGATCAATTATTACTCTCAAATGGTTTTTCAATTAATAATGTTGATAAATGCCTTTATTATAAAGCATCCAGTGATAGTTGCATTATGCTTTTTCTATATGTAGATGATTTACTCGTTTGTGGTTCTTCATTTGAATTGATTTCAGAGACTAAAACTATGACTAGTAAAAATTTTGATATGAAGGACCTAGGTGAGGCCAATGTTATTTTAGGTATGAAAGTCACACATTCTAAGACCGGTTTTACTCTTAATCAATCTTATTACATTGAGAAGATATTGAAGAAATACAATTACTTTGTAGACCTGCATGTACACCTAGTGACCCTCATGTTAAACTTGTCAAAAGTTCTGGTGTTGCAGTTAGACAAAAAGAATATGCTAGTATTATTAGTAGCCTTCGCTATGCTACTAACTGCACTAGACCTGACATTGCATATGCTGTAGGGGTATTATGTAGATTTACGAGTTTTCCTAGTTCTGAGCATTGAAATGCTATTAACAGAGTCATGAGGTACTTGAAAAAGACCATGAACTTAGGACTACATTATGAGAGGTTTCCCGCTGTCCTTGAGGGATTCAGCGATGCAGATTGGAATTCATTTTCAAATGATTCCAGGACCACAAGTGGATACATTTTTAATATTGTTGGTGGTGCTGTTTCTTAGAGATCCAAGAAACAGACTATTTTAACTTACTCTACTATGGAGTCTGAGTTAGTTGCTCTAGCTGCGGTTAGTGAGGAGGCAAGCTGGTTGAGGAACCTCTTGTCTTACATTTCTTCATGGATTAAGCCTATACCTCCGATCTTAATCCACTCAGATAGTACTGCTGCCATAGCTAAAGTACAAAATACTTACTATAACGGTAAGAGATTAGCGATTCGTCCCAAGTACAGTACGGCGAGAGAGCTCCTCACATCTGGTGCTGTTACTGTGGATTTTGTGAGATCGGAAAGTAACCTTTCAAATTCTTTGACAAAAGGGTTGTCTCGAGACAAAGTTTGGAACACATCAATAAGGATGGGACTGAAGCCCATTTAGGATCACAATTGGTGGGAACCCAACCTATACGACTGGAGATCCCAAGACATAGGTTCAATGGGAAAAACAAGCCATATTGTGATTGGAATCTTGCAACCTAGGAGTTTACCACTCCTTAGTCCATCATGATGTGTATGTGCATGATGCCTTGTAGCGTTAGTAAGGATGAGCTTGGCTCTTAATGAGCTCTATAACTCTGAATGAGAGGAGTGCCTAGCTACAAGAGCACTCTTGATAGACTCACCGAGGTGATTGTAAAGTGTGGCCGCTTCTATGAGAATGTGGCTGATTCTCTAAAATGTTCACCTATATTGGAATAAGCACAAGGCCGAAATGTGCTGGCATTTAGAACGTGCATCTGGTAGAATCACGTGTGGTTTTACTTCACTATGTAAAAAACGGGTAATGAGTTCAAGACTTAAGATCACTCATTATTCTTGCATTTTGGGGATTGTCCACTATGTAAGGTTCAAGTCTTCGGACACCTTACTTATGCATGGTACTATACTTTTGAAAAACCGCTTCTTTTTAAATTAGTGTTTTAAATATATAAGTGGGGGATTGTTGGAATTGAGTATACATTCAAAACACTTCTCTTGTTGACAACATTGTCTTATGACCCAACGGTTAAAGTTTTGAGTTCACATGAGGTTGGGGGGTTCAATTCCTACATTCCACACACACACACACACACACACACACACACACACACACACACATATATATATATATATATATAGAGAGAGAGAGAGAGAGAGAGAGTAAGTCTATTAAGAGCTGGGAAGCTGGTATCCTTATCGGGAGCTGGAGATCTCAGCCATCCGATCGATCTTGATCGCGATCGGACGGCTGAGATCGACAGCCGCTTATCTTCAGATAAGGTGAGGGGTAAAAGTGGTATAATCGATTATACCCCTTATTTGTTATCTTCTCACGCATTCTCTTCTCTCCCGCTCTCTATCGTTCCAAACCCTAATGGACTGCCTCTTATCTTCTCCCGCTCTCGAAGATCGCCCCGCTCTCTTCCAACCCTAATCCCTATCTCTTCTCTTCTCACGCTCTCAGTCCCGATCTCCATCTTCGAAACCCTAATCCACCTCTCTTCGAAACCCTAATCGAAGATAGCGAAGTCGAGCTCTTCTCTCCCGCTCTCTTTCTTCGTCACCTGTGTAAACCCAACTCCACGATCGATCGGATCTCCAGTCGCTTATCTTCAGATCTGTCGAGGGGTAAAAGGGGTATAATCGATCAGCCCCCATCGGCGATAAGGGTTTCGATTTCTCGGCTCATTGGGTTCTGCCTCTCTCAGATTCCGGAGGGAAGTGTTTCACTCTCATAAATGCTTTGATGATTTCTGTTTAATTTCTTGCATTTTCATTCGGTTTTGTTTGTAGGCAATGATGAGATTGATTTTGATATAAGTTGGTTACAAAATTTTTGGGCATTGAAATTATTGTTTTCAAGGGTATTTGGTTGTGTGCCATGATAATTATTCAAAGTTGAATACACATCTGGGGTATGAGCGGGAGAGTAGATGGTGAAGAAATGAAAGTATGGTGTTTGAATGTCCAATGCCCTCAACACTTACCTTACATTTATGAGATTTGAGACTAGTTCAATTCACCAAATTTTTGGGCACCGATGACTCACAATGGTTTAGGCAGTGATGCAAAACACTTTATGATCTGAATAATTATTTCAATCCCGTTTTAAGTATTCTTGATTATATATCTATCATATCCTAGTTGGCGCGGCACTCCAATGCAGCCCTACTTATGAATAGTGTTTTCTGAGCCTACTGATTTTTTTTAGTCTATATATATTCATGAGTAAGTCTATTATGTGTGCTTGCTCGATTGAGTGTGAGAAGATAAGAGATAGGGGTTTTTGATTTTACCCCTTTTACCCCCAAACATTCTGAAGATAAGCAGTATCAAATATGAGTCGTTCCTTCGCGATCAATCGCGAACGAATGGCTAAAAACCCCCGCTCTGGATAAGAATTTCAGGTCCCAAGCTCTTAATAGACTTACTCTATATATATAACACAGTTGATGATAAGCTCCGAACAACACAAACAGAACATGAAGTATCAAATTTTGTCAGCTCAGAACAAACACAAATAGATCATGACACTATACAAAAAACTATATATTAGGCAGTGATGCAAAACACTTTATGATCTGAATAATTATTTCTATTTGTTGTATTTATTCTTGATTATATATCTATCATATCCTAGTTGGCACAGCACCCCAATGCAGCCCTAGTTATGAATAGTGTGTTCTGAGCCTACTGGTTTTTTCTTTGTTTATGTATATTCATGAGTAAGTCTATTATGAAAGGAGGTCGACTGATCGGGAGTAAGAAAGAAATATAGGGGTTATGATTTTACCCCTTTGACCCCGAAACATTCTGGAGATAAGCGGGATCGAAGATGAGTTGTTCGATCGCAATCAGTCGCGAACGAATGGTTTAAAACCCCGGCTCATGGTAAGGATTTCAGCTCCCAAACTCTTAACAGACTTACTCTATTTATATAAGACAGATGATAATAAGCTCAAAACAACAGAAATAGAGCATGAAGTATCAAAATTTGTAAGCTCCAAACAACAGAAAACTAGATTTTATAGTAACTGACGTTGGATGCGTATGTGTTGGGTACTCATCTAAGCCTTTTGGTCTTTGATTCTCTCCAACTGTTTGTTGGTGTAGGCCGTGATGCAAAACACTTTATGATCTGAATAATTATTTCAAGCTTGTTGTATTTATTCTTGATTATATATCTATCATATCCTAGTTGGCGCGGCACCCCAATGCAGCCCTAGTTATGAATAATGTGTTCTGAGCCTACTGGTTTTATTTAAACCACATGGTCAGTGTCTGTTGTTCCGACACTATACCAAATTTCAAACTTCATGCCAAGCTTCTGTTTGTCTTGAGCATACACAATTTGATACTTCATGTCCAGGTTCAAAGAGTTCATTTTCTGTTTGTTCTGAGTGAACAAAATTTGATACTTCATCAATATGTTTCTGTTTGTTCTCGGTTTACCAAATTTGATACAACATGCTCTGTTTGTGTTTGTTATGAGCTTACAAAATTTGATACTTCAGACTCTGTTTGTTTTATTTATGAGCTTACAAAATTTTCATAGTTCATGCTCTGATTGCGTTGGTTCTGAGCGAGGTCAAAATTTGGCACTTCGTGATCTGTTAGTGTTAGTTCTGAGCTGGCAAAATTTTCATACTTCATGATCTGTTTGTGTTAGTTCTGAGCTTACAAAATTTTGATACTACATGATCTGTTTGTGTTAGTTCTGAGCACTTGACAAAATTTGATACTTCATGATGAGTTAGTGTTGATTCTGAGCTGGCAAAATTTGATACTTCATGCTATTTTTGTGTTGGTTCTGAGCGAGGGCAAAATTTAACACTTCATGATCTGTTTGTGTTAGTTCTGAGCTTACAAACTTTGACAATTCATGCTTTGTCTCTGTTTGTTACGAGCTTACAAACATTTGATACTTCACTATCTGTTTCTGTTTGCTCCCAAGCTACTTGTTTCTCAGTTTCTGTTTTTGCTGAGCCAACAAATTTTGAACTTCATGTTCAGCCTCTGTTTTTCTGAGCCTACCATATTTACTTGAAGATTTTTTGTGTTATGAACCGACTATCTGTTGTAATTATTTTGTCTTTTCCAGGTTAAATGAGCTATGTTTAATTTTGATTTCAGGTTGTTTTCAGCATGAAGTGCTTCTTGGAGCTATTGAATACTGGACTACGCGAAAAGTTGATATTTGGAGCAAACTTAAATTGTGTTTTTGTTGACACTATACAAAACAAAATATGTATTAGGAGCAACAATAAGTTGTATACTTTCAGTATTTGTAAATTTTTTCATGTACCTGTACGTTATTAAACATTGTACTACGCTGTAAAGTTTTTGTTAAGTTTTAGTTTTTTGTAAAGTGTCAGATGTCAAGTACATTTGTTACGCTGTAAAGTTTTTGTAAAGTATTACCTTGCAATTCTATGAAGATCGAATTTCTTCCACATATTCAGTTCATTATTGTTTTGGTGTCATGATTGAAATTCTGTGATTGTTTTGGTGTATTACGCAGCATGGCGTATCCAATTTATTTCCATGCTCAGAACTAACACAAACCGAGCATGAAGTACCAAAATTTTGTAAGCTCTGAACTAACACAAACAGAGCATGAAGTAACAAATTTTGTAAGCTCAGAACTAACACAAACATAGCATGAAGTATGAAAATTTTGTATGCACAAAACCAACACAAACAAGGCATGAAGTATGAAAAATATGTAAGCTCAGAACTAACACAAACAGATCATGAAGTATCAAATTTTGACCGTCCATAACTAACACAAACAGAGCATGTAGTATACAGACCAAGAAGTATCAAATTTGTAAGCTCAGAACTAACACAAACAGACCAAGAAGTATCAAATTTTGTAAGCGCATAACTAACACAAACAGTTCATGAAGTATCAAATTTTGTCAAGCGCCCAGAACTAACACAAACAGATCATGTAGTATCAAAATTTTGTAAGCTCAGAACTAACACAAACAGATCATGAAGTATGAAATTTTTGCCAGCTCAGAACTAACACTAACAGATCACGAAGTGCCAAATTTTTCCCTCGCTCAGAACCAACGCAATCAGAGCATGAACTATGAAAATTTTGTAAGCTCAGAACCAACACAATCAAATTTTGTAAGCTCAGAACCAACACAAACAGAGCATGAAGTATAAAAAATTTGTAAGCTCAGAAATATCACAAACAGAACATGAAGTATCAAATTTTGCCAGTCCAGAGCTAACACAAACAGAGCATGAACTATACAAATTTTGCCAGTCTAGAACCAACACAAACAGAGCATGAAGTATGAAAAATTTGTAAGCTCAGAAATAACACAAACAGAACATGAAGAATCAAATTTTGCCAGTCCAGAGCCAACACAAACAGAGCATGAAGTATACAAATTTTGTAAGCTCATAACCAACACAAACAGAGCATGAAGTATGAAAAATTTGTAAGCTCAGAAATATCACAAACAGAACATGAAGTATCAAATTTTGCCAGTCCAGAGCTAACACAAACAGAGCATGAAGTATACAAATTTTGCCAGTCCAGAACCAACACAAACAGAGCATGAAGTATGAAAATTTTGTAAGCTCAGAAATAACACAAGCAGAACATGAAGAATCAAATTTTGCCAGTCCAGAGCCAACACAAACAGAGCATGAAGTATACAAATTTTGTAAGCTCGGAAACAACACAAACAGAGCATGAAGTATGAAAAATTTGTAAGCTCAGCAATAACACAAACAACTCATGAAGTATCAAATTTTGTAAGCCCAAAATAAACAGAAACACACCATGAATTATCAAACTTTTGTAAGCTCAGAACTATCACAGACAGATCATGAAGTATCAAATTTTGTAATCTCAGAACAAACAGAAACAGAACTTGAAGTATCCAATTTTGTTATCTCAAAAAAAGCATGATACAAACAAAGACAGCGTATGACACATCAAAATCTGTTTCAACTATTATCATCATTGCTTAAGCTACAGTGGTTACACAATAAGCCACTTCCATTTGTTGGAGAGCTACACAGAAGGTATCTACGGTTCTTCGCTAACGACCTTCTTGTTCTTTCTCTTGAATTCCTGCACAAAATAATTCATCAAATAGAAAAAATGCAAGTACGTATGTGGCATGTTCCTGGAGTGTATGTTGAACATGGTTAAAACTTGTAGGCTCAGAACAAGTGCAACAGAAAACATAAAACAGTAGACTCGGATGAAAAAATCATGCCGGCTCAGAAAAACACCACCATCAACCTCAATAATTTGTAAAACCATTGTTACAAATGCATTTTCAAAATGAAATTGGAAATGGGTAAGCTCAGAACAACTTAGTTTGAACAAAAGGATGAAGTGTCAAATAATTTCAGCTTCCCGGCTCAAAACAAACCCAAAATGAACATGAAGTTGAACACCATCCAATAATCATGAAGTATCAAATCATGCATAAACTTTTCATCACTGCCTCAAGTATAACTGAGTCAAATGTGGAATTTTGAATTTGTCACTAGGGCTGCTTTAATAAGCCACACCGACTAGTGGTCAAGAACAAAATTCAAGCTGCATAAACTTTTCATCATTGCCTACTAACTTGGAATTATAAACTATAAACCCAAATTTTTTTACCAACTTTTCGGGAACTAAATTTCTTATCGAGCATCAACTTTTTTCCATCAATATTTTACCTGCACACAAAGCATGAAGTAAGGGTTAATTTAATAAATGTGCTATAATGTATTAAAGAACAATAACGGCAGATATGGGTCAAAAATTATTTTAATTCATGTATGACACGTACCTTGCAAAATCCACAGAAATAAACCAACAAAGTTCATGCAATATTCGGAGCCTCCTCTGTTATAGGTTCCATTGTTGAAAATGTAGTAGAAGCTTGTGACTCATTTATAGTAGAGCTACACGATTAATATTCACAAAATGAAAATAAGATTATATTATATATAAAGAAAATAAACTATAAACTTTGTATTTAATTACTAACCTTTCCTTTAAAGGACAGGTACGACTGTCATGATTAACAAGCTTCTTGCACAAACGACACTTTCTTAGTGGTTTCGCAGCCTTCTTCAATGCTTTCTCCTTACCCCCTTTAATGCGCCTCCCACTACCTTTGGTTTTTGCAATATCCGGTACATGAATATGGACTGTTCTAGGTAGTGAAGTAGTTGTTGCTTGTTGTAATTCTTGGGGCATAACTTGTTGCAATTCTGCAACAACACCAACTAGTAATGTTTTAGCCTTCTGGCGCATCTCCTTTGATGAGCGAGCGATCCTCATCACTTTGTTAATTTCATTTGACAATTCCACCATGTCCAAATCTTGTGGACTACCGTAGCTACCAATGATTTCCTTACCAGCATCATCATATACAATTTCGGTAGTTACCGAAGCGGTCCACCTCTTTAAAATATAAGATTGAGGCAGGAAATCAACAAACTCATTCCTCAATATCACAAGGATGTGTCTACAAGGAATTCCCTCCACTTCAAATTTACTACAAGTGCAAGACCCAACATTATCCATTCCCTTGTAGAACACATCTCTTGTTTTATCAGATTGTACCGACTTTCCCATTCTCCTGACAATATAGTGTCGCACACTACCATCGTCAACTTTCATTAAAGAGGCATAATTCAAGCTTTCAACTAGTTCAGCTTGAAATGTATGAAATTTCGCTCTAGTGTACAGCTCAGACATTTGGAACTCAATTTCAAAATCTGTTTGCAGCTTTGGTTTTATATGCAGAGTGGTGTAGTCAGCTGCTAACTGATTTTGTTTTTGTTTCCTTATTGCCCTTTCAAACCTCGTCATAAATTCATGTAAAGAATTTTTGCTATTAACATACTTATCTACAAAAGCATTCATGCTTTCTGATCTCTGAGTTGTGCGAATTTCAGCAGTAAAAATATGCTTAGCATAAGCTGGTATCCACTTCTCACGAAGCAAATAAATGTCAGAAAGCCAAGGATTACCTGTTATTGTAATATGTATCAAGTACTAATACTACAAAAAATGTTCAAACATAACTATAATTTATTGAAACAAGTAATACATGCAATTTGCACATTTGCGTTCATTACGTCATTCCATCTCATCTCAAACTCTTCCGGGGTCTCTGATTCCCAGATGCAACTATGGAATGGAATGCTAAAATCACTATTCAGGCCCGGGCCACCAAGCTTATCGTGAAGCTTTTTAAGAATGTGCCACATGCAAAGCCTGTGGCTCGAACCAGGAAAACACATGCGAATTGCATTATCCATTGCAGGATCTTGATCTGTGATGATCACTTTTGGTGGAGACCCACCCATTGTTTCACCCCATTTTTGAAACAACCAAACAAAAGAGTCGGTGGTCTCTTTATTTATAAAAGCCGCACCAAAATTGACAGATTGGCCATGATGATTAACTCCAGTAAATGGAGCAAAAACCAACTTGTATTCATTGGTATCATATGTGATATCAAAAATTAGCACTTCACCAAAATGCTTGTAAGCCTTCCTGGCAATAGCATCAACCTATAACACATGAGTTAATTTATTGTCTTCATTAACCTTGTAATGAAAACAGAAAGAAGGATTCATCTCTTTTTCCTCTTGCAAGTGCTCCAGCAATATATCAACATCATAAGCTCTCATACCATCCTTCTCTCTTTGCAACGAATTTCTAATGTCTTTTTCAGTACAATTAATATTACTGAAACATTCATTTTCTATTTCCATGAAGGACATAAACTCTGAAGTTCTTATGTTAGCTTCTTTGAAAGAACTAAGTAAACTTTTTGCGTTTCAGACACAGTTCTATTACATCTTAAAAATTGTTGCTTTCTAGGTGTGACACAAATATGGGTGTGCTCTTCAGCAAACCTACGAATTGACCATCTCCCGTCATCATCTCTTTGCATTCGTTTTTGAGCCATACACCCTTCTTTCGTCACAGCCCTTCTCCTTCTCTTGATCAAATTTGAAGAAGACGATTCTTCATTATTGGCAGCATTCACAACAGTTGTATCAACCGGCTTGCCTTGCTTTGAGCAAACAAATTGTTATGAATATCTCTCCTTTGTGGTAGTGTCAACCATCGTTGCAAACTTGCGTACTGAAAAACCAACTAATTTTGCATATGTTTTATAAAATTCATATTCGTCGTCTAATGTTGTAAATACTAAACCAACAAATGATTTAGAAGCATCATCAACGTCCCTCCAACTGGACTGAACATCTTGGCTTAGTAATTCTTCATTTTCAACCTCCATCCTTCATAGGAGAATGAGACAACAAACATTAAAAAAAAAGCTACAACATGGAATTAACACAAACGAAAAAGTCTAACAGACTACATTCAGAATCTACAAGTAATAAAGAGTTCATACTGAGGGAATATGAAACTTAGTGTTTGAAGAATTTAAGTATGTACAGATTTTAGACAGTTAAATTTTTTTCTTTTTGGGGAGAAACATCCATAGTTAAATGGCAAGCAACCTTCAGCTTCTTACATAGATTTTACATGGAATTTGGGTGCTTATATGCATGTGTCATGCCCTATTAGCAGTGATTGAAGCAAATCTCAAAAGAAACAAAAACTAGACTGCATATTACATGGATTTTGTGTACTTATATGCATGTGTCATGTCCACATCTTAAAATTCCATATACTAGTGCGAATATTATTTGCTATTCTAAATGTACTAGTACGAATACTAGTGCGAAAATTATCAAAGCATAATTTAAGCGCTAAAAATATAACAACAAACTAGAAGCATTTGCAAAGGAAATAAAATTTGAAAATGAGCCGAGAAATCGAAACCCTTATCGCAGTTTGGGTTTTCCGTCGGAGAGAGAGAACGAACTTGTGAGAGCTCTTCTTTGGTGCTGAGACGACAAGGCCGATGGGGGCTGATCGATTATACCTCTTTTACCCCTCAACAGATCTGAAGATAAGCGACTGGAGATCCGATCGATCGTGGAGTTGGGTTTA